>JAODJX010000053.1:7563799-7575198 GCA_026776945.1 Isichthys henryi | reverse complement strand
CAGTTCTTCGCCTGCCTGCCTGTTCATCACCCGCTACCCTGCACGATCGCCGGTCGCTTCGACCCCGTAACGTGACATCGAGACCCAGTGTGATTTTCCCAAGTCAAATAAATGTTTACTGCCTGACTGGCTAGAATATAATTATTTCCAATTTAAAGATTGATGCACATATAAAGTATAGAAGGCACTATTCTCCATCCAATTTAACAGTGAATTTGTTATTGTCCCTTTAGGAATGGAAACACATTTTCATACATATTCTTATTTAATTGTCGTATTAGTTCTCGGTTCCCGAAGAAATCCCATTTCCCACCTATGCGAATGTATGCTGAAGCCACAGAACATAAAACTCGATGCCTAGTGCAGAAACACACTCAAACACACACATACATCCAAACACACAACCATTTTCATACGTATAGAAGAGCATTCATTAGTGTCAGGGGTGAGGTGAGTGTGGAAGAGGGAGAGGAGAAGGTTCAACCATATCCCACTGACAGCTGGAGTCATCCACAAATGAACACATGTAGGAAATACAGACAGTTACTCAACCTAACTCTCCCAACAACAACACCAACAATCGCTGTCAAAACACCAGGACTTGTTAAAACCCAGCCGAAGCTTTTTCATGAAGCATCTCGACTTCTCTCACCTACAGTTACTTTATAATTGTCTCCAGGAGGCTCATTTTAGCTTTTCCCGCAAAGTCGAACGGAGGCTTCACCTGCGACGATGGCGCGGTGCATTTCACCTTGCGATAGGCGGCGCTGGGGGCGGCATGCCCGTTTTATATTAGGGACAGCTTTGGCTCTTCTCGTTCCTCAGTACCCCGAAGTCTCTTGCTTCCATCCACATTTCCAATGTTCTCGCATCAGACCTTCGGTCGCTGCGTTCACATCCATTTCATAAGAGTGATTCCAACACATGAATGCTCTAGCACCTTGGTAATATCCCCCTTTTTTCCCGTCTGCTACACCCCGTCCTCTGTCTCAAAGACCACTATCTGCCTGAATCCTCGATCCCCATTTCTGCAGAAATTCGCGCTATAAAGGCATCTTCTATAAAAGCTACCATAATTGCATTCTTGGATGAAATACTAATACATAACCCTCAGCTATGTGATTTTTTTCCCTTTTATGTGGCTGTATGTGTCAAGCTGTCATGCTATTGACTTCCATTATTTAATTCCCACCCCCCCACCCCCCCCCACCGAAGGAGGTAGGAAAGCAGCAGTATTGATTTAGAGACTGGTATGATGCATACCCACATTGTATGATGAAGCGCGCATACAAAGTTTGAGCCGTATACATTTAAAAAAAAAAAGAAAAAAACCAACACATGATTTGTTTCAAGAAACTTCCTCTAAAGTGAACAAGTTGAATGTTTTTCAGCTTGAAAACAGAACCTCACACACTGTGCTTCGGAGTAGGTTTCTCCCTAAATCCGTAATGTGTGATGATAATAGTAATAAATCCTAACTCAGCTCAGATTGACCTTGCCAGACTCAGAGCTGGTTGAGACGGATTTGAAAAGTGCATCTTTGAATCAGGTGGAATGTAACTCTTTCTCAAGTGAAGAGCTATCATTCAGGGTCCTAGCTCAGGGTGATACTCCAGAAGCACCATCATTTGCTTTCTTTTTTCAATTATTTATGAAATATTAACCTTCATGCATTTTAGAATGAAATGTAGTGGCGGGATTCATTAAGATCTGGGCCCCAGGAGAGTCTCTGATCATCTCCATACGTTACAAAATTCATGCCATCATTTCTCAGCTTCTCAGGACCCTTTCGAGGAGCCAGAATCGTATCAAAAACGAGAGCGATATGAGCACCCTGTGTGTGTGTGTGTGTGTGGGGTCCAGATATACCTTACCTTGTGGGGACCAAATGTCCCCACAACGTGATGAATACCCATTTTTTTACCTTATGGGGACCAGTTTCATCTAATGCAATGAAAAAGCTAAAAATGCAAAAACTCTTGTAATTTGTTTGGTTACTTATGGTTATGGTTAGGGCAGGGTGGGGGTTAAGGTTGTCATAGTTAGCGTTAGCATTTCTTCCATGAATGAGTGGTCCCCAAAAAGATATGATTACATGACTGTGTGTGTGAATGAAAGAGGTGTTTCAACACCAACATCATTCATGGACCTCATTAGAAATGAGTAGATTAATAGTACAGCAGTTTGTAAGGCTGGATTTACTGAATACGTCATGTTTTAGAACATTGTTTGTTGGTTTCCCAACATCCGATACGCTAATGATGGGCTCATAATTATGTAAAAAATTCTACACGCTATACTAACCACTTAAATGCACCTTATGTTTCCAGAGCTGTGTCGCACACATTTACCACATGGGCTTGTCTAGCATTTCATATGCATGGCATTTTCACTGTGTCGCAGACATAAATTTAATACTACATACTTTTGAGGAGCAAAACGCTGTGGTTTGTTCCTCCGGTTTCGTTATCGAACAAAAACGAACGACTCATGATAACAGCTGAAATGGTTGTTTAGCTGTGGATCTTCTTCCAGGCCAGCAGGTACCTGGAGCACAATCAGCCTCAGCCTGCCTCACAACCCAAGATTTCTGTCCTACCTGGGAGGAGGCGAACCGACCTGTTTAGGAACAATTTCTACCCCTTTGCAATCTGCCAACTCAATACGCATTGATAACATTACAACTTCATTCAAGCACGATTCACAGATCTACGTTGTATGTCCAATTTTAGCCATTGCTTTATTTATTTTATATTTATATCATATATCTATACTGAGCTTCTGTTTAAGGGGTATCTGTGGAAGATTAAAGAGGACATTCATCATTTTTTTCTTCCCGTTACCAGAAGATCATGACTTATTTCTCTCGTAATCTTAAGATAACAAAGGTTGTTTTGTCGAGATCACAAGAAAATGATCTCGACTTTGTAAAAGTTATTTTGAAATCACGAGATATTTTTTGCTAACTTATATATGATAATTGTATTGACAGACCTACTGCTATTTCTGTTTGTGGCCAATCCATGATCAAAGATTGAATGCATTGGGCTAGATAATGATCTAGTTCATGGGTTAAAATACGTTGTGATCTCGAGTAAAAAAAAAAAAAGAGGGTATCATCTGGAGATCACAACTCAAGATCTCGAGAAAGCGACTTTGTCATGCAAGAAAAACAAGTTGCAGTCTCCAGTTCTCGGGAAGAAAAAAATTATAATGATACATGTCCTCTCTGGGCTTCTGTAGGTTTCGGCCATTTCTCTGATTTATTTCAAATTTATTCCAAAAATACGAACCTCTGTAGCGCCTAGTTATATGTCGTCTTTGATATTCTGTGAGGTTTTTTTTTGTCGTGTTCATATTCTACACGCTTCATGTTACTGACTGGATGATGTGAGTAAGAAGCCCTGTGTACTGACGCACAAAAGGCAAACTAAGAATCTTGAATCTTGAGAACAGAGCAGCCTTAACTGTTAGCTATAGCTTTGAAGAGCCTTCCAAGTTCACGGATGCAGCGTGTATCGTGACGACACCGTCTCTTCACCTCTCGACGTCAGGTGGTACCTCTCCACGGCCCTCAAGCTGTGATCTAGAGCCAGGGCCCTACACTCACAGATTTAAGCTTTCAGCTGCTCCCCAGCAGCCTGGTGGAGAAAAGAGAAGGGAGAGAAATCACGAGGTAATACGGTAATAGAAAAGACTGGTGTGTTACACTACACTGGTAGGTAATACCATGGGGCAGTATTCACGGCAGCATGACTCTCTTTCTCTTAGTAAAGCTTTTGTGAAAGTCAGGTTAAAGGGTTATTTTCTGTTATGGTTTTCGGAAAACACCCTCTTCACACACACACACACACGCACACATGGGGTCGTATTAGGTGGACAGCAATTTATATTTAGCTTTATACTGGTGAATGCAAAATATCTGTGGCCACTTTTGCAATCAGACTACCAGCAGCACCATTGCCATCTCTGCTGCTGAAGCCTGTTTGGCATTAGTGGCCCCGTGAAGGTGTAAGAACTTGAGTAAACATCAGTGCCAGACTCGGGGGAGTCACTTCGGGGGGCAGGTGGTACGGTACAGCATGACCGGAATATCCTGGTACCCTCTTGCAGATTTGATTGTGGGCCCAGATGGTTCCTGTAATAGGTTTTGGGGGGCAGACTTTATACAGGAACAGCAGCATAGAATCTTGACCTCTTACTGTCTACTTGGCTAATAGAATACCCAAGATCCTTTGCATCCCTCAAGAATGAATGCTATCGTCAGTCGCTGCATCGTGTTGCTTCCACTAGGGCCTGTCATTTTTGTTTGACAGCATGCTCAGTTATAAAATAAAACTCTATGTCACACACAGTCACGTCCAATAAGCAGCGACACCTGCAACTTCAGCAGAAACGTTTCGACTTTCTCTTCGATACCATGACGATGATGTTGAACGTATTGACAATATTTATATTACCATAAATGCAGCAGCGATGGGCGATTTTCTGCTTTTTAACTGATAGAAAGACGTTGATATAGCTGACCTTGCATACTGGGGTTTTTTCTGCTTCAGTCATGGCTTAATTTCCTTGGGGGGTCTGGCACTTGCAGGCTGGGACAGGTGGCTTTCGGAACAGGTTATGTCAGTGGGAAGTTTCAATGCACGGATTTCTGAGCTGGTGGCACCCCCGTTCGGGAAGTCCAGTCTGCTAACATGTATGACTTTTCTCTGACATGAGGATTCGTTACGGGGCTCCGGAGCTCGAGATTCAGGCTGCTTCAGCGGAATTATCTGCTACTGCAGTCGATCCCTCTGACTCCATCATTTCCATTGGCGTAGTTTACACACAAGCTGCAGAGCTGTGAATAAGCTTGTTTGCACAACCTGATCTAAAGCGACTTTTTAAAACACCAATATCTCACCAATATATGCTTAAACGTCTGGATTTCACACATGCTTGGGTCGACGTGTTAAGCTTTGGTAAAAATCCCAGGTGTTAGACACAAACGTTCTATGAAAATTTGTGGTTTCATTATACCATTATACCATAATATGATAGGGAGTGGAACTATTATGTATTATATTTAGTCTCCATGTTTGTTCCCTGTTTCGCTTGGCTAGCTAATCGATAAATATCTTGCCACAAGAGCCCAAATGATCCCCACAAACAATTTGTGTTGAGTCACGTGAAGTTAACAACCAAATATTAATGCCCCGAAGAGAAATAAACCAGGGAGAATTCAAACACCCTCTAATGACAGATCATATTGTATCCAGCACAATATGATTCTCTTGGCAGTATTATGAAGCCAATTTATCGTAAATAGGAAGAGCAGCCCCTTGGATCAGCAGCCTCTTCATTGGAAGCCCTTCAGAAGCGCAGATCCTCTGGCCTATGGATTCCCAGCAGGCTCCTGGCCATCTAGCCAAGGCCCCGCTGCATCACCTGCAGTCATATCTACCTGGGAATGACCTCATTCTCATATACGTGCTCTTACGCTGATCTTCATTAGTGTCACATGTGACTGCAGCCTTTGAGTGGCTGCCAAACTCACACCGGCAGTCAGCACCCTATCATGTCTACTTGCTAACGCCCTCTGTAGGGTCATATAAAACACTCATGGATTGGGAATGATAACGAGTAATAGAAAAAAATGGCTGAATGAAACATTAATTCACGAAAAAGACACAATATATAGTTAATTTGTTTTGATAGTTTTTATCTCAGCGATTCTACAATTGTAAACTTCGTTTCCATAAATGATTTTGAAGTAGTACATCTTTTCACAAATGATTGGAGTTTATAGTTAATCATGTTCGTTAATTTCCCTTGACAATGATATAATCTAAGATGGCGCTTTTGTGTTTGCAAAAATTGAAATCATGACATATATGTGTGTGTATGTGTGTGTGTGTTTGTGTGGATTCTAGCATAAAACCAATTTACAAAACTGAAAATATTAACCTTCACTACAGTTTCAGTATTTAACTGATGCGTTACTGGCCCATCTGAGAGATCCCCATTAGCTAGCAATGAATAGCAATGCATGACATTTCACTGGTTTAGGGATTAAGGGATTATGCACTACGAAGGTATACTTCCTGAAAAAACTGAGCATGACAGTACGTCCAGAAGTCCATTATGTCCAGCCTTGTCCAGAGCATTTTCAAAATATATAACTGAACTTGCTTTATATGCCAGCTGTTTCTACAGTAAACATATACTATTATCTATGTGTCTGGGGCAATCTACCAGCCTAAAAGCGATGTGCTTTCATATTAAAAATGATTTTGCCCAGGATTCTCATTTAAGAAATCCATCTTGCATCACCCAAGAGTTTGCAGTTTTTATAGCGGTTTTTTTTTTCCTGACATTTAGGGATCTTCAGTTTTTCTTTACTTCTTTGCGGTTTCAAGGTTGCCACTAAAAGGGATTTTGCCTTTCTGTTCTGTTCTGTTTTTTTTTTAAAAAAAGTTTCCTTCCATTAATTTCTGCTTTATGTAAGGTGATGAATAGCAGCAACCTAAAGCTGGCTTGAAACCATAATTAACGATGTTTTAGATTCTATGCACTTGTCTATTAATAGGAGTGGAAGTCAGTCTTGTGGACCAATTAGTCAAAATTTGAAATATTTGGGTCCAACAGCCATGTATTTGTAAGGCATGGTAATTTCGTTAGGACATCAGAAGATAATGAGCCATAACGCACCTCAAAACGATTCAAGGACTATGCTAAAAAGTATGAAAGGGAAGGACAACTCAGACTAATGACCTGGCTCGTCCAATGTCCAGACCTGCTGTAGAACCATATAAGAACAACGGGGCAGGAGAGTCATTGCTAAGTAAACTATGAGAACCCTGCATCGCTGGGAATTGCTGGGACATGGTGCAGAAGAAGATATTCCTGGTGGTTTCCTGCTGAAATGCATGAGCCGAAGGCCTCGTGCCTCAAATTTGATGCTGTCTCTCTTCCATCCATATGTTTCATAATCCCTGACCCATTGCAGGGTCCTTGACAGTGTGGCACGAACTACCCTGGACAGGATGTCAGGGCAAACCTCATGATATTTCGACCATCTTGAGATCATACAAACTCCACATACATACAGCCAGAGGCTGCATCTGAACCCATGTCCTCCGGACATGTTGCATCATGTTAACTTATTTCATAGCTACTTTTGTCCAAAGTGATATATGAGTGAAGAAAAGTTTGGGGGCAACTGGGCATCACTCAAGGGCCCAGCTGTGATGATTACCTTTCCAGCCATGGAATTCAAACTGACAACCTACCACACATGGACTCAGGTGCCTGACTGACTGAGCCACCCACTGACTCCATGCGAGATCCCAACACTACTTGAAGTACTATATAACTATTGCTGTTTACGGCCATTTTCTTTATCCAGTTTTGTGTGGTGGTATCCTATCATACAATTAATAAATAATTAGGCAATATAGGAGGACTAAATTGCAGATGAATGAAAAATATATGGAAAAAAAACAATTATTAAGACATACGCAATATGGTAATAAGGCAACATAAGACTACAACAGGGACATTTGAAACTTGAAATATTTCATTTATATCATTCTTTTTAATTAAGTGGAGTTGATAAAAATACGAATATCGGATTCCATTTTCTTATTATTGTGCTATTACTGTTTTATATCAAGACAAATGTGTTTGAGTTTAAGGACAAGCCAAGAACGGAGGGATATCAATCAGTCAATCTTTATATAGAACCGCTGTGCAAATGTTCGAAAGAAAGGAACTAAACTAAGCCTTACAATAAGCAAGTTATCAAAATAAACCTACTGTTTACTCCTCTGTTAATCAGATATATTAGCATCCCTTAGGCCTGGGCTCCCTGTTCAGTCATTGCTCTCTGTCTGCATGAGATTCCCTGCCTGTGAGGACTTAACTTACCAACACCCAGAATTTGGGCTGTGCTTCTCCCCTGCCATGTGACAACAGATAATAATAATAATAATAATAATAATAATACTACTAATAATAATAATAATAATAATGGATAAAGTGCGGTCGAGATGAGGATCAGCACCTCCAAGTCTGAGGCCATGGTTCTCGCCCGGAAAAGGGTGAATTCCTCCCTTCTGGTTGGCCATGAGTTGCTGCCTCAAGCACAGAAGTTTAAGTATCTAGGAGTCTTGTTCATGAGTGAGGGAAGAATGGAGCAGGAGATCGACAGGCAGATTAGTGCAGCGTCAGCAGTAATTTGGACGCTGTACCATTCAGTTCTGGTAAAGAGGGAAGCTGAGCCAGAAGGCAAAGCTTTTGATCTACAGGTCGATCTCTGTTCCTCACCTTCCCTCGCCTATGGTCATGAGCTCTAGGTAGTGACCAAATGAGATCTCAGATACAAGTGGCAGGAATGAGTTTCCTCATCAAGGTGTCTGGGCTCAGCCTTAGAGATAGGGAGAGGAGCTCAGACATTCGGGAGGAGCTCAAAGCATCGAAAGGAGCCGGCTGAGCTGGTTCGGGCATCTATCTGGGACGCCTCCTGAACGGCTCCCTGGGGAGGTGTTTCGGGTATGTCCAGCTGGAAGGAGACCCTGGAGTAGAGCCAGGAAACACTGGGGAGATTATATCTTTCGGCTGGCCTTGGGTATTCCCCTGGAGGTGCTGGAGGAGGTGGCTGGGAGAGGGAGGTCTGGGCATTCCTGCTTAGACTGCTGCCCCCGCAACCCAACCTTAGAAAAGCAGCGGATAATAGTGAAATACCACCAAAAAATGCGAGACTTTAACCAGCCACATTCTTGGTACGGGACTTTAGGGAACATGAGCCCACCCTCTCTGGTCTCTCTAGGGGACCACCCTCTCAGGTCTTCATGTAAGCGGAATGAACCCCTGCCAAACTGGAACTTAAGCCCCAGAGGATTCGGTGGAGTGATCCCCGGTCAATGTCGACAAAGAAGGGACTCAAACCCTCCTTCAGCTTGTGGAACAAAGACGGGACGTGAACCCTCCTTCAAAGAATGACTGAGGAAAAATCAGGGCTCCGCACAGCCCCACCTTACCTGTTACCTGCAGACTGGGAGCCTCTCAGCATCTCACATAAGCGGCGCCTTGTGTGTTAGGCAGCAAAAGCTCAGTTTGACCTTCGCATGAGCCTCCCACAGTGTTCTCTGCCTGAGGCCAGCCTTTCTCTGTAAGGCGTCCATAGTCTTCCCTAGGGCCCCTCCCCCGCTGCGGACTATGCAGCACCAAACTGTGACTCTACGACTGGTATCACAACTTCTGTGCATGATCAACAGAAATATGGATAATGTCTACAAACTGCTTTGAAACACCATCAATCCTATTAGCCCCTATCAATCAAACTACACTGAATCTATGTGTGAACCATTACCAATGTCAATGAGAATTCCATAGCAGAATCTAGATACTGTCAAATATTATGGAACAGGGACCTTAGTATTAAGCTGTTACCTGCAAGACAGAAACTCGAGTCTAATCCATCACATTTTTAATGTACCAATGAAAATAGAAGGGAAAAAACTGTATTAAATGATACAAAAACTTCAGAAAATGTAAATGTAGTATTTTGGCCTTAAAATTTAGTTGGCTGTTTGCAATATCCATCTGTTTTTTTCATAATTGCATATCCTAATAACAAGCAGTTCATATAAATTTCATAAAATTCCTTTGCATCATGGCATGTAGCCATCCAGCTTAGTGACCGGTTATCCACATTAGTTTTACCAGAGAAACATGCATTACCCTCAAGGGGGGGTCCCAGGCACTTGTGGAGAAAGTCACACAGACATCCATCACTGGGGGTCGAGTCAATGAAATTGCAGTCACCTGGAGCACAGACTCATTGCAAGAGGCAGAGCACCTGAACTTCCTGCTTACGAATGATAAATCAAAGAATGACTTTAGTTAGGTAATATTAATTGGAATTGGAACATCAGGGTAAATTGGGGAACCTTTAGACAGAAAAATAGCATATTGTTCTAAAGAAAAGTACATGCCCCATATTCATTTATGTATGAGACATAGCTAGTGTGGAGCTACTCATGTCTTTGTCTGGATCTTGAGTGATTCCCAACCATTTTCCATTTCTGGTACCAAATTCTGGTTCTACTTCGGTTGTAACACAAGAATCATCATTAGTGCTGACCTTGCCTGCTGCTTTGTAGAGCTTGGTTACCTTCCCAGTTTCCTTCATTCATGAATAAAGACAAAAATTGTCTATGACCTATTTTGCATATTAACCCTTTATTTCCGTTTTGTTTCTCCACGGTGGACTTGTTCTAATGCAAATATACAGACACTCCCCGGGTTACGATGGGATTGCGGTACGAAAGACCTATTGTAAAGCGAAAATATCATAAGGTGAAAGTGCATTAATACAGTACACCTAACCTAACACACATCATAGCCTAGCCTAGCCTACCTTTAACATGCTTAGAACAATTACATTAACCTACAGTTGGGCAAAATCATTAACAGAGAACCTATTTTATAATAAAATGTAGAGTACCCACCCATCCACCCATTATTCCAAACTATTCATCCAGTACAAGCCAGGTCCACAAATGATAAAGACTTTGAAACCAAATCTGACAGCATAAGTATGAACGATTCATCTATATTGGATTGAACTGGTTCTAAGGATCCATTGTCTACAACTATTCCCATCGCCACTAAGATTTATTGTAAGATTACGTAAAGTCGTTTAGTTCTTTTAAAATTATTATTTTATTTCACGTGCTTTACTTTTGTAGTTGTTGTACAAAAAATCTTAAGGTTTTAGCCTTTTAACTACCAAATTCAGTTGCATTGTCCTCTTCTGTTTATCGTTGCTTGTCTTCTTATTTAAATCTATAATGCTTGTAGTAAATTGCTATGGAAGGCTGTGTACATCTTTTATATTCACCGTAGAGCCACTTCTTGCTCTAATTTTTTACCCCAGTTTCCACGTTTTCCCATTTATTCTGAGCTTTTAACGATACGTTTGGGGCCATGGATCTTCCAGAAGTAACGCATTTCGTCGCTCTCATTGTATTGCTTCTAAGCTTTGCCTCATTTTCTCATAGTCAGAACTTCTGCGTTTGCGTTTCTCTGTAAATGAGAAAGATTTGGCCGTATTCTACCGCATCATACCGCAGGATCTCTTCAGAGGTCCCAACTCTCTTGTGAATATTAGAAAAATGAAGCGCAATTAGAAACTCCCTTTTGATGAAGCACTTCGTATATTCAGCAAAGACGCAGTAATTAACATAGATCAGCATGCTTACATTATCCCAGTTTACACTGGGAAGAATAATATCGTCCATTAGAACTGTTTTACCTAAAAATGGTTATGTAAAGCAGTCTATCTATCTATCTATCTATCTATCTATCTATCTATCTATCTATCTATCTATCTATCTATCTATCTATCTATC
>JAODJX010000053.1:7539013-7558467 GCA_026776945.1 Isichthys henryi | reverse complement strand
CCCCCCCCACCCCCCCCCCCCCCCCCCCCCCCCCCCCCCCCCCCCCCCCCCCCCCCCCCCCCCCCCCCCCCCCCCACAGAACCCTAATCTATTGAGTTAAGTTGTTAAATTGAGAGAGAAAATTACCCAGGATTCATTGCCAGTTGACTATGCCTTACAGTCTGTACTACAGCATTAGATTGGCTGCTTGGTTTGTGTATATAGTGCCATAAACTGTGAGGTCAACAGGTAAATCATGCCGATTCCTTAGGATGCCTATATGTTGTCATTAGTAAGTCTATTCATTGTTTTTTTTCGATACCCTGTAATTAATAACACGTCCCACCAGGCCTTGCGGCCTGTACCTGCCTTGGAATGGACACCCTCTCCACAACCCTGACCAGGTAAGCAGAAGATAGGTAGATATTTCATAATGCTAAATTTAAATTGGTCTCGTTGCATACAGTATCGGCATAAAGAGTGCGGCGTCTTATTAGATAATCAAAACATGCCACGATACATTAGTTTAAAAGTGCCACTTTTGGACTGACAGATGATGAATTCATGGCGATGGAAACCGCGCTGATGATTCTCTGAAGTTCATAACTTCCAGGTGACATATATTTCCCACGAGACACATTGTTGTACGCCTCACACGCTCACCGCTGTGATATGAATTTTCTGAGTTTCTAGATATCCTTCTGTTATATAACTGTTTAAAAATAAATGATTGTCTAGCTGCCTGCTTGGCCATGAAACAAACTATTAGGTATTTGTTACTCTCTAGGGTTCTCACTGAATATCCTAATTGCCTCTTTAAGGATTGGACAATGGTATTAATACTCGAGGTGTCTAAAAATAAAGTTCAAAAATAATAATTAAAAAACTTCTTCCTTTGAATTTTACTTCTCTGAAAACAAATAAACAAATAAAAAATGTTATATATGCATGCATGCATACACACACACACACGCACACACACACACACGCACACACACACAAACACACACACACACACACACACACACAAAACCACTGCACCACTGTCCTGTCTCCAGATTTAGCTTCTTTTATGCTAATGATTATCATGGGTAAGCATGGTTAGTATCTTTGCCTCAAGTGACACATTTACGTTTTAGACAAACATAGCATTTAAATTTTGTGTCCATTATTTACCATAACAGTAAATACAGTATAACCTTTGCTGTTTACTGCCTGTCACATATGCCAATATTTCCCAACCCAGTCCTTGAGGAACCCCGGACAGTCCGTGTTATTGTGTCCTCTCAGCTCTCAGTGCGCCTGTGCCAGGTATTCGGTGTTCCTGATTGGCTGGGAGCTGAGAGGGAGCAAAAATGTGGACTGTCTGGCAGAGAGCTGGGAGGGAGCAAAAATGTGGACTGTCCGGGGTTCCTCGATGACTGGGTTGGGAAACACCAACATATGCTTTTTTTTCTTAACTTTCAGGGATCAATTTGTCAACTATGCCAACTATAATACTGTATTAATGGCTAAGGTCCGAGATAATCAGCATGGCACAGTGTTGTTCAAGCATCAGCAAATGGGCACGAATGGTAAATGAACATTAAGGTAATAACTTTACAATATCACTTTAGATTGGCATTGGTGAGCAGTGAGAATAAGCTCCCAGAATGCACTTGATGGTTTAATGCAACATATAATCAGAAGTAAAAAGTTTATGTATAGCTTCATTTTGATCAAAGTCTTCCAATTCTAAATTAACACCAGTTGTAATGTCTATGTGCATTTTTGTGCTGATTTGCCATATTTGACCATATTAGTAACTGACATGAAATTTGTCCACAACAACCTGAGTGCAGCTTCCTCGCAGTGGACCACTAGGCTAGTAGAAAAATTATATTTTAATCTGTCTTGAAGCAACAAAATTATACCCCCCAAAAAATAAAATAAATAACATCAGCTATAACAAGTACAAATGTTTCACAAACGTATAATCCTGTGTAGGGTTAGAGAATTAAAAGCAAAATGTGGATTATAATCAGAATAAAAAAAAACCCCAGATACCCAAGTGTAACTGGAAATAAATCTGAACTTGTAATCTAATACTTACAGGGTATTTTACAGCTAAAATGCATTATGATGGATTGTTAATTTCAAGCAATGTACAGAGGAAGCTTTTCTGATTAAATGCCCATATACTGTATATATTGTTGTTATATTGGGCTCTTCATCACCTTTACGAGGTGACGTTTACAACGCTTTCTGAAATATTTAAGCGTACAGAATTGAAAAGTAACTCTGAAATAGGATGTTGAGGAAGAGACCCAGGAGAATTGAGATTTTCTTAGTCTTTGTTTACATGTTTTATGGTGGAGATTTTAAGTCGAAGTCTCGGATAGTCATCTCAAAGACAGTATTTTATAAGCGAACAGAAGTGGAAAGCATCAAAAATGCAACATTTCTCAAAATTAGAATGCGAGAAATTACACTGTTTTCGGAATTATAATTTTTTTCCCCCCTTGAGGCAGATATAGAAAAAAAGCCGTACAACTTAGCTATGAAAAAAATTCTAAATGTATTATTAACATTAATGTAATATATAAATCTTGAGTCTATGGGCAGCTGAAATTATTAGATGGATTCATTCATAGCAAAGTCACATAAAACCAAGTGACACATGGAATTATGGGCCATCGCTTACATGTCCACATGTGGCAGTCTTCAAGGTTGTGCTTAATAAAAAATATCGATCTTCACGGTGTTTCATGTCAAAGTGATTTTAGCCTACGCCATGCCCCAAAGATTTGTGAAAATGACACTTTCTTGACCCCTTTTTATAGCAAGACCAAACATAAGGAACAAAATGCCATATTAATGATGATCACATGACCTTCTCGCCTTGCTATATGACTCAGTCCTCAGATATGTCCAGCGGTTGAGTTCTTTGCAGTTTATACATCAAATAGCGCAGCCTACAGCATCTTTAATACTCCGTCTTCCCTTCTCCCCACAGCGTTGCAACACTGCTAAACGTTAATGCAGCCGCACTCTTCACAGATGAAAAAATCAGGTGCTGTCCTTGCTGTCAGGAAATGCTGATCTCTGCTGATCTTGCAATGCTAAGCAGATTCTTAATATTTCTGCTGTTTTTAAGTAAACGACCGTAATCCTATAATTACACTCGCACTGAAAATTTATTAAACTCACACGATACCTGTTGTTCTTCTTATTCATTACATGCATCGCATTCCCCTCCAAGACAGTTCATTTATGGCCTCAGATGCACAGATTGCATCAACAGTGATGCAAGTTTCGAGAAACCACAAGAGAACAGCTAAAAACGACTTTGGAAGATAACTTTAAGTATTTTTTTAGATCGAATGACTTTCTGCTACATCAAAAAGATTTGTTTTATCTGTTTCATGCATTCATGTGAAAACCAAGACAGATTCCCCTTTGATGATGAAATACACAGGACATCCATAGAGCAAGTCTTATTTAAATTGTTCATGTCACAGGAACATTGTAGCTCAGTTATGAATACAAAGGCTTATGTCTGCTGCGTAAATGTCTTCCCAGGTCAAATGTATCATTAGCCAAGGCTAACAATAACAACAGTTTAATATCAGGAAACGTCGCAGGAGAAAAATATATATATATATCTTGGTTATCTGTTATTTCAATAACATAAATTTCTGCATTTGTATCGATTTTAAAGAATTCATATCATGCAAATTAAGTTCTTATAATCAATTAGCTTCAAGTTCACATGCTTAGTAATGAATGCAAAATACTGATGGACTACTGACTGACATAGAATGTAGGCATTTAATACTGTGTTTTATGAATTATTGGATACTATAAAGGCATGCAATGTTTGTTCAGCAGGTGTAAGTGTGTGTGCTGTGTTAGAATTGTTGGCTTTTGCTTTACAAGGAACTTCGATATAATATTTTTGAGACTTGGCTGTTGATTCTCCGCTGAGACGTTTAAAGCTTGGGAATTGTCGCGGATGGATTCCTTGAAACAGCTGATGTAAACTCAGACCAGAGAGCTCGCCCAGGTAGCTGTAAGCACGGCTGGCTTCAGACTACATCTGTGAAATCAAAATGCAGGAATCCCAACCAAAACTCTGAAGAGGAAGACCATTGTTTAATGACACAATAATATTCCCTATTTATCATCACGGTCAACTATGAATGCTTAGATCCTACATCCTATTAAAATAACATTGGTTATCAGTTTATTCTTCCTAATGGAATTGATAGGTATATCCAATGAAAAAGCCTCAAAAAATCATGTTTTTCTTCTAATCATTGTTATATTTTTTTACTATATTTTCATACACCAAACAATGAATCAATACTCTGTAAGTGTGCCCATATCCTGTCAATTAAATCTGGAATTCCTGTTTATAGTTATCCGTTGTGGGAATGTGGCTACTCCTTGAGCAAGCTTTTACCTTCAGTGGTCTATACATTGTACTAAAAATAAACTTCGAGCAATCGGGCATTTGCATAAATTTGTTTCATGTCTGAACTCTGCTTCTTCACAAACAACTAGCATTAGCATATCAATGATCAGAAACTGAAACAAATTAATTAAACTTATTGTTATTTTCTGCACTTATAAACAGCTTATATATGGCTTGGGTGAACATAATCTTGCTTAGTGTGATGTCAAACCAATTCTGATTGATCTTTTTTGCACAGCTGACTTGGGTCTGGAACGAGATTCCTATTGATCTCCTGGGTCCATTCAGGTAAAAACTAGATGTTCTTTGAATTATCTAGATGTGGGGTGGGTTGGGGGTGGTTCTGTATATTTTAATACCTTTATAATTAGTTTTTATGAAGTGCTTATCTATTCATGCTGCGGTAGCGTGGGAAGCCAAAGCCACAAGGTAGAATAGCCTTTGGATTCAAAAACTAATCTGTAGCAGAGCTCCTAGAGATTCTGGTTGACTCCCACAATCACGCAAGAAGGGCAATTTAGTGTCATCAAATAACCCGAACAGTTTGGGGTTGTAGGAGAAAAGCAAAGAACCCAAAGGAAATCCACACAATCGCTGGGCCGACACGCGTACTCCACAGGGACAGAAACATGCGGGAGATTCAAGGCCGAAACACCAGAATCCCGAGGAGGGGGGAATAAAATCGTAAAAACAGATTCTGAGCCACTGTGCCTTCTACAAAACACACAAACAAACAAACAAATAGATGATTGACTACATCAAGAAGATTGTTAAATTTTAGAACAAATCACCTGAGAGGATTGTGGCTCTATGCCTTTCTGATACCGCGCTTTAATTATTAATTATTCTGGGTAATAGCGATACACAGATGTCCGATTCTCCCAATCTCTCCCATTCTCTCCTCCATTGCCGCCATATCTCTCAGACTCAAGGTCAACTTCATATCTTATTTCATAATTCATATCATAGGATCCAACTAAACCATTACCTTCTATTCAAGTTACTTTGATATCAAATCATACATTTGGTAAAGTAACGTTTTTTTTTTGCCTTTTTTGACATCAATATCACTGTAACTGGGTTTAAAATTAACTTGATGGTTTACAATCTATGTATCTATCAATTTGTCAATAATTTATCAGCCTGAGGTTAATGTTTTTGCCAGATGACAGTGATCATATTTGTTTCTGGGTCTGTGCTACTCCACTCCATCTCTTACTCACCGCGGAGAAGCTACCACGCTTTGGCACAACAGTCTGCAGCCCACTATCTTGGCAAATTCTCCTTACTTAACACAACAAGCACTTATTTCTTAACAGGACCTTTGCTCTGCCTGCTTGGATATGCAACAGAGCCAAATATGTATTGTTGGGTGAAACATCATAACGCATCTTGCATTTATCACAAGGATGCTGGTAATCATCTCTAAATTCTGCATCCAAGTAAAGCACGTAAAATCAGGTCCCATCGCATGCTTATGCTCAATTTGTATGACATTCCACAGGAAATGCACTGATTTTTATATATATATATATATATATATATATATATACATATATATACAGACACTCCTCTGCTTACGAATGAGATGCGTTCCAAACGGCCGTTCGTAACTTGAAATGTTCGTAAGTCATTATTCAACATCACGTTAAGGGCTTCCGCATGTACAAAGAACTAGTAAGCTGGGAGTACGCATACTACGCTGCTACATAGCGGGAGTAGCAGCCAGAAATCATACTAGGCGGAATCGGGGCACAGAACAAAAAAAAATTACGTTACGGACAGGAAACGGGAGGCAAATGAACACAATTATAGTCGTCTTCGTTTGTATGTCTGAAAGTGCGTAAATAGAGGAACGTCTGTGTATACACACACACACACACACACACACACACTGTATACGTAGAAACTTTATTTATGGAGAGCATAGTCCAATCCCCTTTTGCTAAGAATAGTAAACAAAAATTAAATAATAGTCCAGGTATCTATATGTAGTACCTTCACGTTGTGTGTGTGTTTTCAGAACTACTGTAACACGTAAGACATAATAAAAGCATAACTGAAATTTCAAAATTATTGTCTCATTTGTTTATAGTGACGTGACATAGGAGCAAAGCTACATTTTACTATGGGAATGATTTACTGTTTTGACCAATATATGTGGTAATATATGGAAAAGTGCAGCTTGTAGCATGGGCGTGCATGTGTCTCTGCAGGCTTGGAGCCACTTTGGTTCCTTTGTCGCTATAGCGTTCGTCATAATTCTAGAATCCATTCCTATTCCCTCTGACTATGGCCGGTGCCCCGGATGCCAATGCTAATTTATTTTTTTTGCTCTTGCCAAAATGCGTGTGCGTGCCCTGCATGTGGAGTAATTTTTAATGGAATAATCATCACTGAAATAGTCTTTTTTCAAGCAGAGGATTATCTATGGTTTACGCTACCAAAGCGCATTTTACTCTTAATTGTGAACCTTTAAAGGATTATTAAACATCACACTTTGAACATTTTCTTGATGTCGATGCTTTTTATGTAGCTATTCAGATGTCCATTTGGTTTGCAGTTAACTCTATTACTGTGGCCTTTGGCAATAAGCCAGACGGCGGAAAGGATTCCATTAGGAGTATAATTACCTTAATGGGTCCACCTGTGTGATTGTCTCTGTGTGAAGAATAGCCAAGCATTGTCTTCCTGGTGGGCAAAAAGGTAAAATTAAGTACATTCAAGAACCTTATCACCATATATAGTTTAATATTGAAAAAGACATTTAAAAATGCCATTTTGGATTCTTCAGTTAAGGTTGCATGAATGGCTTAGTGCTTGAAAGCGGATTTTGAATCATCCCAGACTGTGTGCGTGTGTTGGTTTGTGTGTTCTCCCCAAGTCTCCTCGACTGTGTATGGACTCGGCGTGTTCTCCCCAAGTCTCCTTCATTGTGTATGGACTCGGCGTATTCTCCCCAAGTCTCCTCGACTGTGTATGGACTCAGCGTGTTCTCCCCAAGTCTCCTCGACTGCGTATGGACTCGGCGTGTTCTCCCCAAGTCGCCTCGACTGCGTATGGACTCGGCGTGTTCTTCCCAAGTCTCCTCGACTGTGTATGGACTCGGCGTGTTCGCCCCAAGTCTCCTCGACTGTGTATGGACTCGGCGTGTTCTCCTCAAGTAGCCTCAACTGCGTATGGACTCGGCGTGTTCTCCCCAAGTCTCCTCGACTGTGTATGGACTCGGTGTGTTCGCCCCAAGTCTCCTTGACTGTGTTTGGAGTTTGCATGCTCACCCCAAGTCTCCTTCACTGTGTATGGACTCGGCGTGTTCTTCCCATGTTTCCTCGACTGTGTATGGACTCGGCGTGTTCTTCCCATGTTTCCTCGACTGTGTATGGACTTGGCGTGTTCTCTCCATGTTTTCTCAACTGCGTGTTACACCACACATCAAAGAACATGCAGTTAAGTTATTTTGTGTGTGTGTCCCAAAATGTCTTCACGATGTGATAAAACCTGTTCTTTTATGTCATGAATTATTCAGCATATGCGCTATTATGGGATGTACTTTCATCCAGGGTATACCCCGACCTTTTCTCTGATGGCAGATTCACTCTGGCTACATATTGCAGGTAATTTCAACCCCTCTTAAACCAGGGACCCCCAAATGGAAAGAGACCTTATTAATGTATAATCACAGAAGTAAGTAAGATCTAAGGGCCCCCTAAGGGGGTACTGCTCTGTTTCTCTCCCAGAGGCACTTATGGAAGGTTAATGGATGTATTAATTAAATTAATGCACTATGTGCTAATTAAATTAAATTTTATTGAGATTTGAACAAACATGTAAAGAAACAAATGCATCCATTTCACTGATAATACAGGCGGTATGTGCTGTGGGATATATTCTAGCGAATATGCAGTTAGGGAAGATGGGTGCATGGATGTATGTTTGGATGGATGGATATATGTTTATATTTGAGGTTCATTACTTGGTTCAGCTAACCATAGCTAGAGCAGCTGTTGCTGTTTGCTAAATGGATTTGAACTACAGTCCAGCAGTGAGACTTTGTTTATAAGTATTATAAATCAAAAGGAAGCATAAACTTTAACAGAGTTGGGTAATTCAGGTCTAGAGAGTAAAGGTCCAGATCGGAATTTAGTTTCAACCAACCAGTTGAATACTCTGAAACTGTGACTCTTTATGCTCAACTGGAGTTACCCAACTGAATTACCCAGGTCTGAACTTTAAACATGAGAAAAGTAATCATCTGTAAGCCGTAAAAATGCCTGAATATCTTAATTGATAGTAATGATGATACTGATATTATTATTATTATTATTATTCAATATGTAATGGTCTAGCATTCTTATACAAGATTACAATGCAACACATGGAGTGTATGAAAGCTTATGAGTTTATTTTGACTTGTGCACTATGAGAACACATTGCCGTTTTTGAAGCTGATCGATGAATGCTGGAGACTCCATTAAATTTAGATTTCAGGTGTTCTGCACACTTGTATTCCCAGAGGTGGCCGTCAGTGACTTCTCCAAATCAGTTTGCAACATGTATATGATGCGTGACTATGAGTGGATGTTTTTTTTTCCCCCCGTAAGACACATTCACAGCAAAAATGCAACTTCTTCAAAGTAAATGTCAACCTAAACTTCTAAGGGCGGTCAATGTTCTTTTGAAGTTTGTTATTTGTTCGAATTGGGGCGGTATAACGCACCATTAGTTTCAAATATTTAAATGCTGTAACGTTGAAGTACCAAGTTTTGCGTAGTTGTAATCAGAGCACTAACTGCTAGTGGACAGTAATTTCACCAGCTCAAGCTGACAGTAGATTTGTAGAAAAATTCAACCATCATCATCAAAAACCTACTTTCAAGTATAAATAAAATCAGAGTTTAATTGCAACGGTTCTATATCGTGTGTGAACCTGAAAAGCCTGGCAATGGCAAACAGTTCTTCTCCACCTGCAGTTGACATGGCACCTGCACATTGTCAGAAATGGAGTGGCTAGACATTTGAGATCCAGGCGATGTAGACCTTTATCGTACTTTCCCTGTTTCTCTGACAATTGCTCAGTATTATTTTCTAACAGTGGTATTTGCACATTACTATAGAGTACCTTGACTTGATTACATTTGTGTGATTTGTTTCCTGTTTATTAACGTCATGACATCACTTAGCGTCATTCTATTTTGGTAGTGGAAGACAACGGGCATCAGAAATAAGTGAATACCCTGCTTTCTCACCTGCCTGGGCCCGTGTTGTAAATAAACACCACCTGTTTGGGTGTATCGCTGCCGTCTCATTACACCTGCTTGCCCCTCAGACCCATACATCCGTCAGCACCTCCGCTGGGTACTACTAGACTGTGGCACAGCTGCAACGATATCACAGCGAGGATTCCGAGCCTGACAGTTATCATACCTGCACTGAGATATTCACAGACAAAACTATACTTTTTCCTTTTACACAGCAGTCTAGCTTTGCCATAATGCGATATTAAACAATTTCGATCTTTGTTCAGATATCCTATAAGGTCTTCGAAATGCGATAACAGTCGGAGTGTTCCAAGAAGGTAATTTGCCATCGTGATATTCATTGGAGATATTGTATTGCAGGTGTGTGGTAACCTGACAGCGCTATTGGTATTTTAATATCATTATTATTTTTTTCTTTTTCCCCTCAAATGCTCAGCCCCCTATGGGATTCAATAATGTAAGGATGACAGCTTGATGAATATGCAGAGATTTAGTTGTTAGAAAGTGCCTTGAGTCGAAAACGCACTCCAACCACCGTAAACCAGAATGAGCCTAAACCTACAGTAATCGCTAAACACACCTGACACCCATGAAGCAGAGGTGGAGATTTCAGGTCCAGAAAGTACAAATCCAGAACAAAATTTTGTTTCAGCCAACCAGTTAAGCATAAAGAGTCACAGTCACAGAGGACTCAACTGGTTGGTTGAAATAAAATCTTGGTCTGGATTTGTACTTTCTGGACCTGGAATCTCCGCCTTTGCCATGAAGTTTCTGGGCTGGTTTTGTGAGTAAAATCATCAGAAGTTTTACAAACAGCAAGGCTGTTTTGAGTCATAACGTATAAATCTTTGGGTATTTGTGTCCAGTCGAACAAGCTGTCCAACCTGCCAATGTTTTTTTACACAAATATTTGGATCTCACACAGACTCGGGCTCCAGTGCTGCATTATTCCGTCCTCTGCCTACAGTTGTGTTTGTTGACTAATGTATGTCATACCCAAAGGATGGGAAATCTATTCTCTCCAACAGTTTCATCACGCAATAAAAAATAGTGGAGACAAAAGAAGGGGAAATTGAAATATATAAATTGAGACAGTTTATGACACAGTCATCAAAACATACATGAAAATAGGCTGCATTATTGACATGAAATCAAATTCAAATGGTTAACAAGGACCACAAAAAATATGAAAGCCTTGGGAGATGGATGAAAGTGATTGTATCAGCATTTTCTAAATATATCCATGATGCGCACTGCGCTTCAGATAATTGAAAACTGAAATTTAGCTTTAGCAATAAAGCCCTCAACAGTCGATCAAGGTTTGATTGATTTCACCGGCCTGTCAGGATGACAATATGACGGAAGGAACCCCATCTCTCACTGACACTAATACTACAAACAGCGATTCATTTGTCACATTGCGCTATAAAATTCTCAAAGTATACTCCGGGGACATAACTTGTGTAAATCAACATAGTACTTTGTAGGTGTGCAGCTAAATATCTTCAGCGTGAACTGTACATGAAACCGACATATTTTTCTAAATTAAATTTAATTAAGATCAGAACAAACGTGCAGGATGAAACATTGGAATAGTGGTGCTTTATTGATCCCTACGGGGAAATCGTCGTTACGCACATCCATTCTTGCTCTCCTTGAGATTCAGACACATATACAGGAGAGAACAAGTCTGGGGGTCACAGTACGGGGTTAGCCAGCGTGCAACACCCCTGGAGCTGGGGGCTAAGGGCCTTGGTCAGGGGGCTGACGGCACCATCACTTTTCCGTCCCTGAGATTTGAACCGATGACCTCCCGATCTTAACCCGCTGAACCGTACTCCGCCATTCAAGTCCATTTGTTTCTATTGTAATTAATGTATATTTAATTTCAAGCTGCTCTTCATACTTTTCTCCTAGCGACGTGCAGGTCTGATGATCATGAACTGAATATTGATGAATGGCTCTGACCAAGGGCATAGCATTAGTTTGAACATTGGGGCCGTTCAGGTCTTCACCCATTTAGGGGGAAACGTGATTATTGGGGCGGGTGTATTAGTGAATGAATAGGGTGCATTAGTTTTGATTTATTGGAGGGAATTACAGCCCTCCCTCCCCGTCCTCCCCGTACTTTATGCCCACAGCTCTGACTGACGATTACTTAATGCGCGATGACTGAAACAGGAGAAAAGGACGATGTACACGACTGCCTTGGTAGGCAGTATCACGCCGACGCACCTGTCCTTTCTCCCGAAACCGTTGCGAGCCAGACGACCAGGTACTCGTCGAGCGGGAAGGCTGACGGAAAAGCGAAGCGAATAGATAAACATTTCATCTATAGTTTGGTTATCGAGAAATAGGACAGCTGAAAGCAACGCGCGGTAACCCCAGGGGACCAGCTACGGCAGCGTAATATAAAAAGATGAGAGACAGAGAGTGTTTGCGACCACCAGGGAGAGCTGGGACGGCCGTGGGATGAGTCAGCTAATGGGGGTGATTGCGTTTGGCATTAGGGTGACATTGCAGACTGCCTAGCTCAGAAACACTCCAGTGGTCAGGGTCTGTCATCCACTCAGCACCTTTAGGTGAGCCCCTAGTGTGGCGAGAAAGCCAGGAATTCACAATAGAGCCTGAGTCCTAAATCTAGACTTATAGATTATTCTGGTAATAGGAACCCCTTTATGCTACGGCTCTGCGGCCCTTTTTACTCTTGAATTTTGGTACGATAAGATAACCGGAGAGTTGTCAACAAGGTAATTAAGAAGGAGTGTATGGGAGAAGTCGATCGTTACAAATGCGTTGATGCGAGTCCTTTGTAAAGCTTTAGGCTGAGAAAAGGAGTTTCATCACCGCTAATTGTGACAGGAAGTGGTGTCAGTGGAGGCATGCGAGGAGAGGATATGCCCACACTTTTTGGTATTAATATGTTCACTCGCTGCTGAATTCTCTAACGTCTGAGGACATCTAACAGAAGTACGGAAGATCCACACAGAAAAATGTTAGAGCAATGTAATGTGGTAATTAATGCACCAGTTTTGATGACAGATAGCTTCCCTTAAGGTATATGAGTCCAAATTATTGCATAGATATCATTCAGGCTTAAAATATCTTACACCATGAAATTCTTGGATTAGATCTTTCTGCTGGTTTGAGAGAAAATATTCTTTTATTTTTCAACATTAAACATGTTTAGATATTCTAGGAAAATGATATATCTAAAAAAGTTTTTTTTGGCAGACAAGCATGTTTGAATCAATTTTTCAGTGAGGAAAAATTGTGATGCTTTATTTTAGGGGCAGAAGCAACTTAGTAATTCAGTTACTACTGAAGTACAAATCATGAACAAATATACTAACTGAAATATATGAGCAGTTATGATTCATTAATGATGAACGAACATCCATCCATCCATTTTCCAAACGACTTATCCTACTGGGTTGCGGGGGGTCCAGAGCCTATCCTGGAAGCAATGGGCACGAGGCAGGGAACAACCCAGGCTGGGGGGCCAGCCCATCACAGGGCACACTCACACACCATTCACTTACACATGCACTCCTACGGGCAATTTAGCAACTCCAATTAGCCTCAGCATGTTTTTGGACTGTGGGGGGAAACCGGAGTACCCGGAGGAAACTCCATGATGACATGGGGAGAACATGCAAACTCCGTACACATGTGACCTAGGCGGAGACTCGAACCCGGGTCGCAGAGGTGTGAGGCGACAGTGCTAACCACTGCACCACCATGAACGAACATGTACTACATTATTTGTAGAGGTACCACCTCATGTAAAGCGCTACCATTTTTTTCTCTGCATTGGGCTTACCATAATTAAATAATTCAATATTTAGCTAGCAGCATGTTAAGAAGGATGCATGAACTGTGGACAATGAGTAAAGATGCAGGTCAACAAGCAAGCATGGTGTGAGGTGTCATAAAGAAACAAACACGACAAGCTAAAACAAGTTGGGAAAAAAAAAGTAAAATATCGTTTGATCATATTACAGAGGATTTAGTTTAAGAAGCATTGAAGGATCAAACTTTGTCTCCTTACATAACCTAAACCGTCGATTAAAATCAGGACAGTAAGCTACAGCATGGCCATATTCACACTTCGTGGAGATTTGTCTTACTTGGCTAAAAAGAACGGAGCAGGAACCTGAATTAGATTGCAGAGGTTTAGATGGATCTCATATATTTAGGATAAACAGTAAATTTTCAGGTTTCTACTGATTGCACAGAGATATTAACCAGAGATTTACTGTCAGGCAACATATATGAAGCATGTTACAAATTTTACGCCAGCCCAATTAAAATGTACATTTTAAATCAATCTCAGAATCACAACATGGAAAGGACGATGCAAAACCTAAAGAATATTAATTTTAAAGATTTTGGCGTATTGTTTGATATAATGATATGGTCAATGAAGTTCAAATATGATGCCTCTTAATAACATACACAGTTCAATTTTTAAAATCCCCCCCCCCATGATCTAAACTATCCAATGATCCACAAGTAAAGTGAAACATATTCATATTTGTAGGCATTATACATAAGTATAGGACATGCTGAAGATTTTTGCTACACAGCCATGAAGTATCAAGTCATTGAAACAATTCTGTATTCATTAAAAAAAGATTTAATCCTATAGTTTACTGAATTCCCACTGAATCCTCATGTATCGAAACAAAGGCAGGCAGTGACACAATTCCGAGTTACATATGTCCTGATTTTCTGGTCTTATTTTTAGTTCGGTTTGTGTTGTACGCAACAACACTTCGTTGGCCAATTTTCAAATGAGAAAATGTGATTCTACATTTTACTTTTTCTGTTCCTACATTGCAATATGTACCGAAATGAACAATACATTACTTCTAACTAAGTGTATAACTAAAACTGATCAAAATAGCATGCATGAGAGAATGGTAACTATTTCACTTAAACAATTGCTTTACAGTTTGATACTCTTTTAAAAATTACATATTTTAAAGTTTGGGCACCCAGATGCAGAATTGTATTTTCATACAATAAGAAAAGGTACAGAACAGCTTCCCAAAATAAAAATATTCCCTGATTTAAATTAGAGGATTATGCAGTGAATGGAGCGTTCTAGAAGCTTTTGACTGTCTTCGTTGGTTCTGTAGGTCTGCTTTTCACATTGAATGGTCTCCAAGCTATTAATTACTGTTGCCGGTCAAGTGTCTCAAATTGGATCACTGGGCCTTTTAGAAGAGTCACAGAAGAAAAAATAAGGACTGAAAATGTATGAAATGCTGAATTAAGCTGGTGGAGCAAACATTTATTGGAATGTGCATTATAGAGCACGAAACCTTTAGGAATAATGAAATTTATTCATGTTAAAGTATTACTTTGGTATGACCCATGCCATGCAGTATAAATGACAGACAGAATTATGATAAAAGTAAGCATAAGGAAATTAAAGCATTCTGAAATTTGATAGATAGATACATAGATAGATAGATACATAGATAGATAGATAGATAGATAGATAGATAGATAGATAGATATTGCAGTCTTAAATGTAAAATTATGTGCAAATACATAAATTATTTGGAAAATATTATGATCTTATAGAAAATAGTAAATAATCTCAACTATCTCAATTATATTTTACATGGGGAAAATGCACTTAGATTTAAAAATGTTCCTTAATAGCTGATTTGTACGACATAAACAATGAACTCGGTTTCTGAATTCAAACGCATGGGCAATGTTGCAGATTCGGAGGAAGACCCTGGTGCTGTGTTTTGCATGGTGGAGGTGTCTGTTTGCCACTCAGTCTCGAATTAGCTTTCATATGCTAATAGCTAGGTTTTTTGTTGGCAGGGACATACAGAACCTACACAATATCTCGGTGGTGCTGGCGGTAAGCTTGATATATGAATATCCATGAAAGTTAGGTCTTTGTTCCCCAGGCGCGCCACCAGAAATAGGCGGTCTTCTCAGTATTTAAATGGTAATAAAGATTATGCCGAGCTGTTTAGAACACAAGGTTTCCCAGATCGTTGACGGACAAGAGACCTTTCTCAATGACAACATAACCATGAAAATCTAACGCAAAATTACAAGTTATCAGGACGCTTTCATTATGGGACGTCCTTTGCATCTCATTAACACGGCCATTCACGGCAAAACAAGTCAAGCAAGGCTGAGAAGCTTGGGATGACTTTATTCTCACTAAAATCTTTCAGAATTTCGTGTTGTGGTGTTTTTTTTTAACTATTGTTCCATGGGTTGAGCTCCAAGGCCAGGAACTCCAGACACAAGCATGCTTGAAAGATGCAGGACTGAAGGTAGGATGGCCATGGTTGGCTCTGCAAAAAAACGAGTATGCTGGGGGCAGGACGCGAAGAGGCGTGCAAGCAATGGCAACATGTACACAGAAAGTGTTCTGACTGTAGAAAGCAAATGCCAGTATGAAATAAAGTTACATCCCGGACATTTCATTCTAGGAATAAGAGAACGTTCGGTCACCCTACTTGCTGTATGTCAAACAACTGAGTGATAAACCGCAATCGCCAAAGCAATGTTCAGCTTCAAGCTCTAAAAAACCAAAATGTTAACAAATATTAACAGCATCCGTCGACCCTGAATAGTGGAAACAGCTACAGAAAATGGATGGATGGATTAGCTGCATATCTCACGACACTGGAATTATGAGATTTAAGTGAATCTGACAAATAACATGTAACTAGTCATACTTATAAACAAAAAAGCCCGTTTGCCAGAGCAAAGCAAAATGCTTTTGTTGATGTGATTTGCTGCTTAATGCACTTATTGTTTGCAATGATATATAAGAAAAATGTTAAAGAATAATGTTATAATTGAACTGTACTGACAAAGGTTAAACGTATGGAGGCAATCATTTCAGGTCTTGTGTACAAACACAAGCGACTGGGTTTAGGTGACAGCCGACAGGAAGTAAACAGCTGCTAAATGTATGAAAACAGAATAGGTATGGACTTTTATTTTGGCGCGTGATTGACTCCTACAGGGAATCATATCTGCAATGTTGGATGAATGTTGGGTGATTGTTGGATGACCATCAACATTGTCGTGCTGGAAATGTGGAGACACAGGCCTGACTCACCGCAGGCTGAGGAGCAGATTTGGGATGCACTTCATGACATGCTGTAGCTGAGAGCAAAAACTTCATTATGGAAACCCTGCCTAATGAATACCCTGGAGCAGAGGAAACGACTCCTCTGCCATTGCTGTCTGCCTAAATCTCTCCTTTTTTGCGTCTAATGTCTGAGTATAAAGATGTTTCTATAATTAACTGGGAAGTATTTAGTTACACATGAGTCATGTACGTCCTAAAGATTCTTAAGAGAAATGCCGGGAAAAAAAAAAAGTCATACAGTAACTGCTTAAGACAAGCGTATAACTGTTCCAGTTTGGCAAATTGGAATCTTGGGATATAAAATCTACACGTCAGAATGCCTTTTATTCTTTGTTTTGTTACTGTAGCACATTTATACATGTTTATTTGCCATTTATACTTGTTTCCTTGATATTTTGTTTACCTGAAATAGAATCGCTGAATTGAGAATGTGCTTCGTTTAAAGAGTTACGTGTGGCTGTCTTAATGAATCATCCATACAGAAGATTAACTAAACAAAGAACTAAACAAAATTAAAAACTAAGAATGCACAAAATAGGTTTTATTCTAGAATTCGTTTTGGTGAATAGCCAGTACGAGTTTTATTAGTTTGACCTGCTTAGTGCCAATTCAGGACAGAATGAATTATTTTAGGCCTGGACTCAACAAGTTGTTTTTTTGCACCATTCTTAGCATGAAAATCACAGCACGGTGGCTCTTTGAGATGCTGGAACCACCAGTATTGGTACTAACAATCATAACATGTTCAAAATCACTTAGATCACACATTCTAAAGCTTTGTCAAGCGGTAAGCGGACCTATCTGCATGCTCTATGTATTGACTCACGGATGAGTCACATGATTCTCTGTTTACAGGGACATGCTGTTGGCTTCAATAAAGTGAATATCACTGCAATATAAACTTTCTCAATATAAATAAAAAAGTTGAGTACATTTGTTTGAAAAAATGAATAAAAAAGCTACTAATTTTATTGAAAATATAGAATCTGTTTGTCAGATATGTTTAAAATATTAATGAGAAGACATTTGTTGGTGAGATTTTAATTATTTCAACTGAAAAAGGGCAAAAACTAAAAATATCGTTTGTTTTTTCTTTCCCAGGACAATGAAACCAGTTGCGGGGGAAATGTTAAGGAGAGTCAGCAGGGGTGATGTGCCAGGCCATTTACACCGTTATTGATAACTGGTATGCTATGGTAAAAGATAAAGGAGTGTAGCTATGGACATTGTAGGGAGACGCACTGGGGAGGTTTTAAAAGGATGTCAGAGTGCTCATATTTGGAAGTGCCAATCGTTATATGGCGTATTTTGATTTAAGCATGGGGTTTTAGATTTAATTCATAATGCGATGACAGCACACTGGCTGTATTGGGTAAATAATTTATCATCGGAGACAGGTAGCTGGCCTTAGATCATATGTGGTATCTAGGCTGGTGGGGGAGCAATGTGGGTAGTAAAGTATGTTTTATTTTTGCTATTTTTCTCAGGACTTGGAATCTGTTTGAATTTCACCTAGGATTTCTATATTTGAGTTTTATCCTTAAGATAATCCAGTGTAGATTTTGCTATCTCTGCATGTTCCATTATTTTCTTTCAACCCTGACAAGCTTTCTGGTCACTGCTGAGGGGGGAATCGTCATTATTCTGTCAGCGACGCGTTTGAACGGGTGATGTAATACGTGTAAACCTGCAGCTACATACTGGGCTATTTTCTTTAGCCTGAAGTCCCAGAAAAGGGCTGTGCCAGTCGTCTTGGGCCTGACTGCAATCCCCTCTTGAACGTCAAAACTGTCAAAAATGGAAGATCTTTGACCAGTCCCTTGAGAAAGGAAAACGGCTTTCAGACTCATGGAAAAAAAAAAATCTCTATAAATCAAAATATATTGCCGCCCCCTTCTAACAGAAGGGCAACTGGGATGTCCAAGCTGTGCAGTTAGTTGAAAAGCATCTGTGGTAGGTAGGAAGAAGTGAGGGGGGTGAGCCTATAGTAAAGGGACCAGCAAACACTCCTGTATCATAGACAGCATGGACGACGGGTGTTGAAAGGAGAAGGGAGACGACAGGACAGGAATCAAAGCTGCGTAGGGGCTGAGAGGCGATGAGCGCAAGCTAGCCAGGCTGCAGGGACAAGATACTGGAGCAGGGATGGAAAGACGGGGGGCCAGTGACTAAGGCGGTGGAGGATGGGGATGATCAATGATCGTGGGAGTTTCTAACACAAAAGTGTTGTGAGGGCAGAAAGAAAAATGATTGGTTTAGAGAGATAACCAATCAGATTATAGAGGCGATTGGTCCAAGCAACTGGAGGAGGCAGTAGCAACCAATCAGATGTCTTGGTCCCACCTCCTCTACAATCTCTCTGAACCAATCATTTATTTTGTCCTGCCCTCAGAACATTTTTTGTGTGAGTAAAACTCACATGAGTTTTAAGAATAATCAGGGAAGCTGGAGAGGGTCTGAAAAGTGAAGAGGCCACTGCAAGCCCTGTAGGGACAGGAGGTAGAATGGGATCCGATGAGGAAATAATTATTAGGAGAAGCAAGTGGGCCCCTCCTGGAGCCGAGACCTTATCGTGGTGGAGGGGTTTGCGTGTTCCAATGATCCCAGGAGCTACGTT
>JAODJX010000053.1:7507771-7533001 GCA_026776945.1 Isichthys henryi | reverse complement strand
GGGGGCTTGAGCAGGACACGTTACCTGAAAGATCTGTGCAGCATAATGATTTGCAGACTATCACAGATGACGAAGGATATAATTGTCTGCGATAAATTTTAGCAAATATCCATTGTCATCCCATTGTTGGTGGTACACGGAGTTTAATGTCACACGTGTGGGGAAAGTCCCAGTATTCATTGGTGAATTTGCCCCACCATGGGATTTCCTCTTTATTTGTAAGTCACTTGGCTGAGCGATCGATGGAAGAGAGACACGCGACAAATAAAAGAAAGAGTGTGAGTTGTTCAGCACACACAGGCACGCCGTTTTTATATTTACAGTCAAATTGTCACCTCCTTCTTTAATGTTTGCCAGCTCTGCTCATGTTGGTTCACGTGGCGTCACAGTTTGGCATCTAATCACCAACCCCCCCCTACTGACAGGAAAGTGCCTTAAAGAACATTTCTTTTTTGCTTGAGTTTAATTTGTGCAGATTAATCATCATCACACTCAGTCTCTATTTACTTTGCATCACTTTTGTCCTTTCTGATTAGCCTCCACCTTCTCTTCTGCTAGTCTGCTGTGACAAGTCATCTGGGCGCCTTTTCTCATCTGTGTTCTCATGAGGCAACGTTGTCATGTAGATGCACCAATTAAAGCCAGTGAATTACATTTATAGGATTATTACTATAATTTAGTGCAATTTCTACTATAATGTTGTGGAAGATATGGTTAACTATTGTGTTTGTATTGTAATGAACAGTAAAGGTTAGGCGATTAATGGATGGATGGATGGTGGATGGATGTTTGTTGTTGCGATTGTAAGGACTTCTTAAAATCACACGAAAGACTTCAACACTAGAGTACAAGTGAAAGGAGATTTAGATGCCCCAGTCATGGTTAGAGATTCCTGATCTCCAAAACGGAATAATTAAGAGGAGTAACGGGCAGTCAAGTGGCTAAAGACGTTGAGTCACAATCAAAGCAACGCAGATGAAGTCCCAGCGGGGTATTCTAACAAACGATATGCGAGTGGCGGTAAAAATGTCTTCTGAGCAATTAAAAAGTAAAGTGAGATAAAAAGTCATGAACCTGTCCGGTGGTCTGGATGATGAACTGTAAAGACAGGAGAGCAGATGAATCAGGACGCTGTCTGCTAGCAGACAGCTGTGGCTGTTCAGCTTTGGCCGTCTTTACGCTAATGCTTATTCCTTTAAATCATCGCAAAATTATTTGTAGGGAAAAGAACTGGGGAGGTATTCGTAGGGACAGGAGAAAGAGATATGAAGCTGTTAATGGTAGCAGGGGTATACGCAGGGGTATACGCAGTGGCGTGGCACGGGACATACAGCGGCGGGAAGAAGTAACAGCTCAGTGTAGAATTGATGGAGCCGCAGGTAAACATCTAGGACATTATAAAGGGGGAGGGGCTGTAAAAAGAGGCGAGGCAAGGGGTGTGGTTAAGGTCATACATGTCACTGAAAAGACCTGGGTAAGAAGTGCTCAGTAGCTAATAACAGTGAATAAAAAAATGCAGTGAAAGAAAAAAAATGCTGTAAAGAGAGAAGAGTACTGACATTGGGATGAAAGATGTCGGGCTTATGTTTCCAAATTTAACCACTTCATCTTAGCTTGTTAATTATGTAAGGCGTGTCTGCAAATTCTTGTTCTAAAATGGCACATTTTCCTCATACATTTGAGAAGCAAATTAAAACACAACAAATACAAAACAATGAAATATGACTTAGGAGAATTAATTAAGAGGTACTAAGAGGTATAGCTAACTTTAAGAGGTACTTGATAAATATAGCTTATTTCCCTCCAGATACGCTCGGCGTTCTCTTGAGATTTATTTTACAAGGAGAAGTTTTCAGGGGTGGACTTCAGTAGTGGAGACAACATTATTAAGAAACTACATTTTTACTGTATTTTCTGAACTCGCACTGTAACAAATGGACTCCGCAACATGTCTGCCAAACATGAGCATTAACGTGATGAATGATGTTGCCAAAACTTCGGTGTTGCTTCTGAACTTTCAGAAGCATAATGAAATATATAAATAGGAGTAATGTCCCAGTCATAAATCATGCTTGAAAGTGCAGAACAAGCAGAGTTCAAATGAGAGAATTGGCTACGTTCGTCATCAAGAAAAAAATAAATCTGTTTTTTGACCAAATGAACAATACATCCTAAATTATGATAAGCAATATATGCATTATATGCTTACTATGATACTAACAAAAAAACAGTAATAATCATTATTATCCTAACAATTTAGCTTCCAATCATATATCCAGTGGTGGGCAGGGCTCCGCTACTCCGGTAATTAGCAAAGCTAACTTTTCGTTAGCAGAACTGCGTTTTTGGTGATTTTGAAAACCGTTAGTGGACCAATCATCTCTCCCTCGAAGTTTAGTTCCACTAACCATAGATCCACTAACATGTTTTCACAAGTAAACCCGAAAATCATGCATATTTATTCCCGTCAGTTGCAAGCCTGTCTGCAGTCGTCTATCAGGCATGCTGTTAGTGGATTACATGCAAAGACAATATGTGATTGGTTGATGCAGCAGCAGCTAAGCAGTGTAGTGTACCTCTGCAGTTAAGTTGAGGTCCGAAATTTAATGTAATTTAAATGTAAGCAGCCTTAATGTCAAAGGCTAGGTGGTGTGTGGTGACCAGAGCTACGTATAGCTAACTTTAAATTTCACACTCGGTGAATCTAGATGGCAGCTCATTCAGTGAGCTAAGCCTCTGTGCCTGTGATCCAAAGGTTCCTTCCGAGCCTCGACAGAATCTTCACACGTCCACGGATTCCTTGAGCAAGGTCCTGCAAGTTGGTTGCCCCGTGCTAAAACGCCCACAAGCTTCATGCAGTGCAAAATGGGGCAACGGGATCCATAAAAGATCTGCATTCTATACTTCGCCATCTAATTGACAAGGTAGGTACAGCATAGCAGTGTGTCTGACGAACCTCCCCAAAAATGTACTGTATCTATGTGTCGTGGCGATGCAGACTGTGACAACTGATAGGGCCACCTGGCTTCACAGCATAAACCTTTGTTCAATTACCTAGATTTAAAAAAAAAAAAATGCACTTGAAACGATTTGGGATTATCTCGGGAGGCATTGTGCATAAGTGAAATCTGAGTAATTAATATACAATTGTAATATTACAATTATGTAATATATGAATAAGATGACGGGCAGCACTGTGCTGCAGGAGATAGCACTGTTGCCTCAAACCTCTGTGACCAGGGGTCAAGCTTCTGCCCAGCTTCCACGTGTGTGGATCTTGTATCTTCTCCCCCGTCTTGTCATGGGGTTTCCCCCAGTTTCTCCCCGTGGTCCAAAAACATGCTGAGGTGAATTGGAGCGAATTCCCAATAGGTGTGCATGTGTACGTGAATGGCGTAAGAGTGTGTGATAGGTTGGGCACCCCATCCTGGGTTATTCCCTACCTCGTGCCCGTAGCCTCTGGGACAGGCTCTAGACCCACTGCGACCCTTAATAAGACAGGCAGAATGGATGGATAAATGCTTACTGAGTTCCAGTACTAGAGACACAAATCTGAGAGGCAAAAATGGCCAAAATTTTTAGGTTATTTATTATTTGTTGTCTGCTGAGAACCACATAAAATCAAACTATGTGTACCATATGTAATTACATAGCAACATCCTCTTCTGCATTGTATTGTATTGCATTGAATCGCATTGTGTTGAATCACACCACATTGCAACAGGGATGAACCAGTGTAGAAGTATGTGTAGGCCACGGCGTGAGCTCTGCGTTGGCTCAGAGGGACTAGTAATAGAGTGGTTCCAGCTCACTACGGTTTTCCACCGCAGAAGGATCGGCTCAGGAACTGCGTTGCCAGCAACATAAGACTGAAGAGACGCTTATTTACTTTTCACGTGGCGTACATCATGATTTACTGTGCGCTAATTTCTGCTAGCAAGTCGGTGAGAATCGCCATCTTATGTTATCATAAATCACTTGCGAAATTAGTGTCTGCTTGGCAAATTTTACATTACAAATCCATTCCGTACTATAGTACTTTAAGTAGGTGAAATTTTCAGGTTCTGAGTCATCGGGAATGCACCGATACAACACAATGTGCGATACTATTAATATTGAGTAATATATGGAATCTCAGCTTTTCTATTTCAGATAATTCATGTATTGACGCCAAAACCTTGTACCTTGCTAGTAAGCTGGACCATGTCAGGGGTACAGCTCGGATACGGCTCGGATAATTTACAGTAGAAAACGGTTTGTTCACGGTACGGCTCGATATGACTCTTGGTGGCAGTTGAAAATCAGCCGTAACAGTGTCAGTGGCAGCATAATGTTATTGTACGAAGTTTGCTGAGTCTACAGGTTTTATTGACTGTTCACTTGTTCATATAGCTATTTGTGTAAACCCTGATTATCGATTGATCTTGACATGCTCTACCTTTTCGGAAAGCTCGATCTCTAAGCTACAAAAATTTCAGCCATCTAGGTAATGCCTTTGAGGGTTTCAGAGCCAAAAATCAAACCTAAGGTGAGGTCTTATAATAAAAGTTAGTGGTTACCAGCTATCATTAGCTTCCGCTAATTATTTTTAGCGATCCAGTTAGCTGTGCCCACCACTGCATACATCCTGAACAGGGTCGCGAGGTTCAACCTGAACAGGATCTGCCAAGAAAATATCAAGGCATTAATCTGGATTACCTCTAGGATCATTTGGGCCAATCATAGTCATTAATTTTAAGTCAAGTTCATGACAGAAATAATTGTCATGAACAGAACCAGTAACATTAGTACCTATGATTCATACCATTCACATTATACGGATAGTTGTGCATTTTTTTTTTTTTTTTAGATTTTATTTTTTATCTATCCTCAGTCAAGCCTTCAAGGGTTTGAGTTTGGGATTCATCCCATTAGTTGATATAAAACCTTTAATCCCTAAACACACCGTCAACCATCTGCTGACGATCAATATCACTTCCCTGTACCAATCCTATATCTCTATCAATCCTTCATTTTTCAGCTTTAAATTATTTTATCCTTTCAAATTGCTTTTTTTCTTATCCTGCTTCTCCTTCACTCAGACTCCCTCCCCCGGAATTACTGAGATTACAGAAGGCAGCAAACAAACGCCGATATTCCTTTTCATGGGGCGCATTTTCCTACTGCTGCTCCTTGATTATACAGAATTATTTTCTGGCCTCGGCACCAGATGATTAATTTCAAAAGTCATGGCCTCTGGCGTATAATGAACAAACATTTGGCGAGTGCTACTTTCATTACCTGCAGAAGTTAAAATAGTCGTTCCTGCCGCCTCAAAGGCATAATGTTAGGTGTTTAAAAAAGAAAAGAAAAAAATCTGCCATCATTAGTTGAAGTTGCTGTGTCATTAGTAAAAGTGAGGGAAGAATTCAGATTGAGGAAGTACATGGACTGAGACACACAGAAACATTTTTAAGGAGCACTTTGCATTATTCCATGCTTGCCGCTTTCTGTGATATATAATATATCATTTCAGAGGGTCCTGTTAATTCTGCACAGCATGACTGCAGTTGGGATCAGAACGTTTAACAAGTTTAAGTTAAAGGGCATCACAGTGAACTTCTGCACAGGTACAGGTATGTCTTCTGAGGTAAATAATCAATTCGCATTATTTTTCACATCTAAGTATAAAATTCTGGACATGACCCATTTCCAATTCCTTCGTATAACGTGTTTCGGAGATAAGATATCGGTGGTGATCAAATTTTTGATGTTTTATCAGGAAGAGTAACTAAAATGATTTGTCACCTGCCTGACTTCACAGCACATTAGACACAAACAAACAAACGCAAGTCAATGTAAAGTAATGTCGGGATTGAAGTCTACTGGAAAGACATCAACTACTGCATGCATTCTGGAATGAGATTTCCATGCACCGCTTCTCAAAAACTCTGATTGGATTGATTACGGGTGTCTACAGGACGTAGCCAGTTTCACCTAGAAAAAAACATTCAGAGGGACGCTATAACCAGACTGCAGCATATAAACTACTGAACAATCATATAACTCATCCTTTATGACCAAAAGAAGGTTACAGGCTGGGGTGCTTTTAATAGTTGGGGTGCATTTTTTCCAGGCATATTTTATATCTAGTAAACCTCTTTCAGAGCAGGAAAAGTGCTAAGAAATACACTGTAATGCATAGGAAAAATGACTATGACCTTAGTGACTCTCATTACAGCCGTCACTGATGTTTCTGTACTGTCATTGTGATCTCGGATAGCAAATGGACACAGAATGATTTGATCTCTATGAAAATCTAGAGATATTTTGTGTACTTGGTTCATCAGAACCAGGACCGGAGCAAGTCTGTGTCCTATTAATGGATGCACATGTCCTATAAAATATAAAATACTTTATGCTACTTTTTACTTTGATATGTTAACTGTATATTTTTAGGCAGTTGGCAAAATGCAGGTGCAAGGTGTCCAGAGCCCAGCATATGCATGAAACATAGTTGCTCCACCTAAAAATTCTGCAATTTTGCCTCTAAAAATAAAACATGCAAGTGAGAAATAATTCACTGTGAATGATTTTTGCGCAGAACCCTGACGTAAGAGTGATACACACAAACCCTCCTCTGTGCCTCAGTGAAATACCAGGTGGTTCGATGGATAGCGCAGGCAAACACAGGTTGGACACACAGATTACACGCAACTAAATGAAACCGAAATGAAACCGACATTTTCAGCGTACATCACAGAGATCATGTACAGCATGGAAGCAGGACTTCCAATCGACTTTGCTTTTGTGAATATGTTACATCCAGAATTTCTTTATTTTTTAAAATTTGTCTTTACTCGTTAACATGTTTTGACTGATTTATGAATCACCCCAAAAAGCTCTGCATTACAATTTGATTCAGTAAAAACAGGCCCAAGTTATGCAAAATTATAAACTCATTTAAAAAGGGAGGGTAGTCACCAGGAACTCAATGGTAAGAGAGCTCACTCTGTCCTGCTTCTTCCGTGGCTGTAAACCATCTGTGGGTAGAACAGACCATGATTTTGAGTGTGAACAGGGTAGCTTATGCTCATCTGCTGTGGAAGAAGATCTGACAGTTTGTACTGCAAGTAGAAACTATAATCATTCGGCTAAAAGGGGGTCAAAGTATTTCCTTTACTATTATATTTTTTATAATTCTTGCCTCATTCATACTATATGGCAAAGAATTTAATAAGTAATAAAGCTGTCAGAGAAATCAAGAAGAAACAACCTTTATAGACTTTTTTTAGCTAAGAAATCTGTCTGTGTGCCTCTTGGTCTGCCTGTTTGCCTACCTGCCTGTCTGTATACCTCTCTGTCTGCCTGTATGCCTCTCTGCATGCCTCTCGGTCTGCCTGCTTGTCTGTCTGCCTGCCTGCCTGTATGCCTCTCCGTCTGCCTGCCTGTATGCCCCTGTTTGCCTGTTCGTATGCCTGCCTGTCTGTCTGCCTGTCTATCTGCCAACCTGTCTCTGTCTGCATGCCTTTCTGCCTACCTGTCTGTCTACTTGTCTGTCTGCATGCCTTTCTGCCCACCTGTTTGTCTACTTGTCTGTCTGCATGCCTTTCTGCCCACCTGTCTGTCTGCCTGTGTACTTGTATGCCTCTCTGTCTGTCTGGAATACTGCCCTGGTGCTGACCCAGCTGGGTGTGGGTGGAGTCTGCATGTTGTCCCTCATATTTTAGCACTCTCATTTTCTCCCATAGTTCAGATATAGCCAGGTTAGCCAGATTTGGGTATCTGAGCAGCAGTTAAGTGTGCCTATGTGTGCTCAGTGCTGGAATGACAAGCTGTAAGAACTGAAAACATTTGATTTTTAATAGTTTTGACTGGTATTCATGTATGAGTCAGATTTGACAGTTTTCCAATGGTCAAAAGTGCTAAGGCAGAGAGACACAGACATATTCTTTCAAATGTAAAAATTGCAAATTTTATCTCAAGTTCAGCTCAAGTCTCACCCTCTTGAATTCTTCTCAGGAGGTCAAACAGTATGTTTTTTTAATATATATTTCTTAATATAAAGTTCATTACGATTGCTTAAAAAAAAAAGTGAAACCCTCTGCTATTAATTAAATGATTGTAGCATCATGTCTAAACTCACAAGGTTGTTCCTAGAGTTCTGAAAATTTGATGAGAAAGAGAAAAGTGAGCAAAAGTAGAAACTAATGCAAGTTGAATACATTCCCACCCTCCTGATCCCTTTAGTATTTAATATTTAGTTGCTCTTGATTTTTCAGAAATTACAGCCTCAGGTCTTTTCTGATATGTTGTTACCAGATCTTCACATCTTTTGCCAGACAAAGCCCTTGGCATGAACGACCAATAATTCGATTTTTGTCTCATCAGCTCCTCCATGCCTCCCCACACCCCCAAATTCTGACTTTCAGAAATACAGGCTAGATTGATGCAGTTCCCCAGGTTTTGTTGACTGTTTCACAGCTTCTACCATTAAATCCAAATCCATTACACATTGTAGGTCTTTGAGGGCTTGAGTGCATTTTTGCTTTTACTTGACTTGTCTGTGTAGGTTCTCAAACACCCAAGACGACTTGAATCGAGGGCAACTGGCCTTCTTTTTTCTTGGAGATGTTTCACCTCTCTTTCGACACGCTTCTTCAGTTGTGAATGTCTGATGGGGGTTTCATACGATTTTTTTTCTCATCTAAAGACAAAAGCATGGGTGTGTGATGGGTTCAGCGATGTCACCTATTGTAGCCAACCTGTACAGGGAGGCAGTGGAAAGCAAAGCCTTGCGCTCTTTAAAAGAAACAACACCAAGCCACTGGTTTAGATAGGTGGACGAGACCTGGGTCAAGACCCAAAGCTAAGTAATAGATGCTTTCACAGAGAAAATCAATTCAGTGGACAAGAACATCAAGTTCACCAGAGAAGATACTAAGGAGAATGTTACCTTTCCACTGCGCTGTGCTCATCGAGGAAGATGGAAGACTTAACAATGAAGTTTACAGAAAAGCTACACACAGAGATCAGTACCTGATCTTTGGCTCTCATCACCCCCTGGAACACAAACTTGGAGTCATCACCCTAGGCTTTTCTATGCATACAAACCACCTTACAACGCCGGGCAGAGAAAGTTCCCTCCAAGAAGGAAGAGGAAGAAAAAGATCTTGCGCATATCAAGAGGACATTTAAAACATGTCGTTATCCAAACTGGGTCTTTATCAAGGCAGCGAAGAGACATGAAAATAAACCTCAGGCATCAACCAACGAGGAACAGAACAGGCAGAACAACATTGTCCCATCTGTGGTAGGATTGTCTGGGAAACGTCCCAGTGCACTTCAGACCCAGCAGCACCCTTAGAGAGAGACTGGTTCATCCCATAGACAAAACTCCTAAACCTCGAGTTAAGCAATGTGGTGTCTGCTGTACAGTGCAGTGAGGAACGCTCGGACTTATCCATAGGAGAGACCGAGCAATCACTCCCCAGATGTATGGCACCTCACAGGAGAACCAGCACATAAGGACAAGATTCAGCTGTACATCTGCACGTAAAGGAGAAGGGACACTCCTTTGAGGACGCAAAAGTACACGTTTTGGACAGAGAACACAGATGGTTTGAGAGATGAATAAAAGAGGCCGTCTTCGTCCAGTTGGAATGACCGTCACTGAACAGAGGTAGAGGCTTAAAAAACCAATTATCAGCCACCTATAACACAGTCTTGAGATCCCACCCCAGACAATTTAAACGTGAAGGGCAGCCACCTGTAAATGGTTCACACCTTGATCCACACCTCACCCCAAATGACCCTAAGGGCAGCAGGGTGTCAACAACCACTTTCAAGGTGATGACCCCACTAGAGGATAAATATCTGGAACTTCCCATCAGACTTTTAGAACTGAAGAAGCCTTTCGGATGAGAGCTGAAACATCTTCAAGTCCAGTTGCCTTTGATTCAAGCCCATGAGATCTTACTTGACTTCATCTTCTTGATGAAAACCTATTAAATTATTTTCCACAGATTATTCTGTGATTTTCTCCTACTTTTCTATCTGTCCACACCTCATTGTCTCATTTATATACCATGTCAAACTTTGGGTCTTCACCCAAGTAAGTGTATGTAACCCCACCAAAAACAGGTCCTTGACCTGCAGTCTAATACATTTCGGAATACATTTCTGCTTTGCTAAATCAACCTCGCTGTATTACTGGAAAGTCTGACTTACTGCAAATCACGCAATGTGTCATGGTATCGGCCATCACCATTTTTACCTTTCTCAAGCGCCTGTTGCTTCCAAACTTTGAGAAAACCCACATGGGCAATTCCAGAGCAGCGGAAGCGTTGCTGTAGGGGAAAAAATAAAATATATATATATGAATGGATATTTATTACTAAAACTGATAGGATGTTGAGTTTTAATTATTTCAGACTAAGGGTATTTTATTTCCATGACTTTTTTTATTATTATTTTTAACAAGACCTGTCCTGAAAATAACTTTAAGTCAAAAATGAATGCCTTGTCATATCCACCCCTTTCCCATATCTTCTGATCCCATACAAGGTGAGAGTGAGCCTGGAGCCAATCCCAGAAGGCACTGGGCATGTAGCTGCATAGCACACCAGTTCATGGCAGGGCACAACCATCAAGCATAATATGTTAGTGACAATTCTGAGCCCACAGCACCTTGGAGGCAGGAAATTAGGATATTCACTGGAAAGCCTTAACAGCACAGGAAGGGCATGTAAATTTTCACAAATTCAAAGGTAAGAGAGGAACCAGCACACAACCTGCGAAATGACACTACAGAATGTGATTTATAACATTGTCTTAAATGGAGCCACGTCTACCCTTATTCCCAGTATAGTTTAAGAATCACAGGAAACCTTCGCACTAGCCTATTACCATTAAACAGCAGGATTTTCAGAAAACAGAAAATAGTAGTCAGGTGAGACGACATGTAGGTATGGTATATACCTCTGCTTTTTGCAGACACCTAATGAAACTCTGAGAAACCTACATTCGCGATGACATCGAGTCATACAGCGGGATACGTATTCCCAGCTCAAATGATTAGATGTTTAATATTTATTTTGCACAGACAGTGACTTTCGCGCAAATTCGTTTCAATGAAGACGTTACTGAAATTAAATAAAAAATGTCTGATCGGGAAACTAATAGTACCTCTTATGTTTATACCTTGTTACAATATCAAAAGAAGTGATAGGCGAATTCTTTGGTATTCTAGAATTTTTAAGCATTGAAAATGACTACTATAGTTGTTTGGAAAATCAACAAATATCCCAGCCAGAGCTATTGGCACATGGGAACTGGAACTTCTAAAACCTTCGGTAAAGATAACCTCCTCTAAATGTTTCCCATAAACATGAGTTAACTTTTCTGCATCACTCAACTGACCAGCAAATGCCCTATCGAACCATCGTGAAACCTTAACATATCAGAAGAATGTGTCTGCTTCAGTGCTGTTCGTGCTATTTATAATGTATAAAAACCACAATATAAAAACCACAATATAAAATATAAACAGAACTTAAATTTCAGCTACAACATCTGTAAATATAATATTCAGAATAATATTCCGCCATCTCAATTAAAAGAAAAAAATTGATTTCACCTTCCACATATGGAAAATTACCTTTGGCAGGCAGAACAAAAATAAATGTTACACCTGACATGACATGCATTAATGAATATATATATTCTGTATGTATATGTGAGGCTCCTCAGCCATTTAAAAGACATGAACAGGCATGTCTGCTTATTGGGTTTAAACGCATGCAGGTCATCCTTATGGTAAATGATTGGGTTTTGGGTACTATCAGTGTAAACTGAGCAGGATAATAGCTGAGGCAATAAAGGGTCACTATCTTCCATTACATTTAAATTTATATAATGTGAATCAAGTGGCTGATGGGTAAAAAGCTCAAAATTGGCATATAAAGGAGGCGGCTCTCTCACTCATGGTTGCTTTATGATTGGCCTCCTCATTTTTTGCTTGCAGAAGACACCTGTGAGCTGTAGCAGTCATGTACAGTATTGGGCATTTCAGGTCCACAAAGTTAAAATCCAGACCAAGATTTTGTTTCTACCAACCAGTTGGTACTTTGTGACTGTGACTCTAAGCAAGTTGGTAGAAACAAAATCCTGGTCTGGATTTTAACTTTGTGGACCTGAAATGGCCAACATTGGTCATGTAGTAATCACCTTAATCCAAGGATAGCCAAAGAGCCGGTGTGTGTATGCAGGTTTTTGGGGTAACCTGTAGGTCAGCTGTTCAAACCCAGGTGTAAGGACTCATCAGCCAATCAGTCCTTTAATTAGTGACCTAATTAGGGAGACACACCGGCCCTTTGCGGATAAGATTGGCCAACCCTGCCTTAATCATTAACTTCAGTAACTTTTAAGTCTGGTTTTGTTGTTAAGTTACAACCATTTTAAATTAAATAATATAAAATAATCATTTTTTTAAGCAGAAAAAAAAAGATTTTCTGCCAGATTTGTATTAATTTTCAAATTAAGAGACACTTTGTTTTGATGTGACATTTTATAACGTACAGCATATATATTTGAGTAGACAACTAATACATTTGGATTTTAAAATGCATCACTATAGCAACAACTTAACTATGAGCAGTAGTGGTAAGAAATGGGCCCATTAGATCAGTCACATATTCACATCAGACACCAAAGCTTTTAAACAACGGTGCAAACACGAGACCCAGATCTTCTAAAGCAAAACCCATCACATTAAAAGCAGACTTTAATGGTAATATTAAAATGTTAAATCCACGCATTCATTAGGATTAAGCTCAAACAAATATTCTGCATATTAAAAAGCTGTCAATTACATTGATGTTAGATGAGGAATAAAACAATAAAAACCAAACATCTTTATTATTATTATTATAATTATTACCTAGATGGGTAAAGTGAACATATGAACAACTAAAATCACCACAATTGATTACAATTATGATATTTTTGATAAATAACTGATACAAGGGCATTTTTATCAACGTGAACAGAGAACATTTTAATTTTATGTGGTTATTTGCATAAACACCAGAATCACAAGTAACTTGCCATGGCATTTTGGTAAGACTTCATAATAACATTAATAAGCCATTAACAAATATTATATAACACCTAACAGATTATTAGTGCATATACATTCAATCACACCCAAATGTTATCAAATGATAATACATGTGAGATATCATGTGGCTTTAAAAATGTATAAATGATTTAAGAAATAGCAGCTAAAGTGCTTTTTAAAGTACTATTCCGTAACATTATTCATGTTCACTATTTAGTCATTAACGATTAATAACTAACAGACATCCTCACACCTCAATTACACCTCTCATGTTCATGGGTCGTACAGATTTAAAACCACTTATTTCCCTCTAATTTGTAAGATAGAAAGAAATTAGGCATTTATAGGTATACAAATCATATGGTCATTACTTGTACATCACCTTGCAGTATTTATTAAGTTGGAACTGTTCATGCACTTTAAATATTTATAAAGGTTTGTAAAAGTTTACTATCTATTAGTAAATGAATTGGCATTGAGTTTTGAGCTGGAAAAGTTTATGCTCCAGTTAAGAGAGCAGAGCACTGTCTACTAAGGAGTGGTACATTAAATATTCATCTGCAGGCTTATAACACAGAATAATAGCAAGAGGAACAACAAAATTTTATGTTTGCTGTCAGTGACATTTACAGACCGCTTCTGCGAACAAAAATAGAAGAATTTTAATTTGATAACATATGTACTGTAAGTATTTGAATGTACATGAAATAAACTGTTACGTAATTTTTGTTAATGACATCAATGAAAGTTGTTATTTAAAGTGTTACTGGCATTTTTATCAGAAATAACATTAGCAATATATAACTGTATGTAAGCTTTGCAAATATTCTATACATTTTGTTCTATAAACTTACTGTGTTACACCAAGTGTGTATCGGCTTCATGTTGAAGGAAAAAACAGTAGAAAAGGACCCTTAAAATTACGAATGACAAAAATGATGAAAACATTTTCGCTCTTAATTGCTTGAACCACGTGTCAATCGCTATTCTGTAATTAAAGGTACACTACTGTAGAAATAACCTCCAAAGTTTTCAAAGGCAGCGTGAAAAAGTTACGGTCAGTGACTCTTGTAAGTAATTACAAGAAACAGGGTTTGCTCTGTTATTTCAAACTTTCTTACTTTCGAAGTTGGTCAGCAATAAATGACAAGTGTGAACCAATGATATACCTAAAAATTCTGGACCTCCTGTAAAAATGTCATCTTGCCCCCCCTACCTCCCTCCAACTTTGCATATAATCCCTGTTAAGTCCGGCGCCCCCTGAATCTGCCAGTATATCGATGCTCCTCTGAAACCCCTGGTATGAACACAAACCCTGGATATCAACATTCAAAGAGTCTGCAGACTCTATATGTTTGGCATTTATCCAAATTCATGCTGGATAGTCGAGTCTCCTGCATAAAGTCAGAAAGTTTTCAGAGGCATCAGCGATGTTCCCTAGAGATACGGTTGCTGTAGAAGTGATGCTTCCCAACAGCAGAGGTTATAGAGCAACCATGGGATCAGGATAATCAAGGATGAATCAGAAGCAAGCATAGCACGCACACAGCACATACACAGCACATACACAGCACGCACACAGCACATACACAGCACATACACAGCACGCACACAGCACATACACAGCACGCACACAGCACATACACAGCATGCACACAGCACATACACAGCACGCACACAGCGGCATTTGCATGTCTGCCACCAGACCCTGGAGGATTCCACCAAATGAAACACAGTAAAGGTCACAATTTTGCTTCCCAGTTTAACATGAGCTCAGGACAGGAAAATGCTTTTCGCAGTTCGACTACCAGTAGGACCTTCGTGTTTCACCCTTAATAGTGTATAAAAATGAGAGCATAGATCCCATTAAAACTTTAAATGCCATTACTTGTGGAAAACAAGATGGAGAAAATGTTGTCATACATGTGTGCTTTTGCAAAGGAGGCAGCAGTGATCCATCTCCATGAATATGTCAGCATAATTTCTCTTTGAAAAGAGATTAAGATGAAACTGGGGATGTGTATTGTTCTTTAGATTTTACGTGGATCCATTAGCGTCAAGGATGTTGTGCAAACCATATTTGTGGGCAGGAACCATTAAAAAAAAGGCCAAAACACTCCATGTAAGTTCAACTATTTACGGTTGGCATAATGACTAAAATTAAGTAAGCAATGGCAGTGTTACATTTAGCTAGATGACTAGCAAGTTGATGTCAGTCAGAAAATTGTTTGCTAGTTGTGTTCAAAATGTGTGACATGGAGATGTAAAAGGCTGCTCTGTTGGAATTTGTGACTAGCTAGCAAATACTGAAGGACAGTGTAACTTGTACAGGCAAAACTACAAACTGATTAGGTCGGGTATACCTTGCTGACTAACGTTAGCTAACTAACATTAACATAAGTCCGTAACGCATCCTCGCAGCATGTGTGCGCTAGCACATTGCTTACATAGCTACCCAAGCACACATATGCATCATATAGTTTGACAGTTTTAGGCTAATGCAGTATATGTCTCTGGGTCAACAACACAGAAACAATTCAGGTGTCTTCTTATATTTGCAATAGCACGTTTATTTGGCTAGTAATTATAAACAGCTAAAGATAGCTATCCCCGTTTACTGCCGCTGAGATGCGAATCGTGAATGTCACAATGTGACAACTCGATGACGTGTAGAGGTATCACTAGAAGATGGGAATGATGAGGGTTGGGGGAGGGGATTTAGAGACACGATATGACGGAGGAAGCGCAATCATTGGCCAGATTATCCTGGGAATGATGAGGGATGGGATTAAGAGATGCAAATTGATGGAGGAAGCTCACTTATTGGCTAGATTATACTGGGAATGATGGGGGAGGGGATTAAGAGACGTGATCTGATGGAGGGAGCTCTCTCATTGCCCAGATTATCCTGACTAAGTTTACTACAAGTGTAACGATGTGTTATTTACAGTCATTGTGGGCACATTATTGGCTGAGTAATTAATTTATACGTAGCCCCCTGGCTGGGCACCTGTACATTGGGGTTTACCGCAGTGGACGAGAGGGTAGCCTCCCTTCGCTATATATCGATATATATATTATACTACGTAAAAATGTATCACATAGGCATGTGCCTACCTAAATTGACTTGCACAATACCACTGATTAGCAGGCTATTTTCAGTATAAATTTGAACTTTCCTTAACATATTTAGCAATCATTGCTTGAATTCGGTTTATGTCACGTATCCTATGCCTAGTTAGTTCCCATCTTTCTGCAAGTTCCCAAGAGGACGATGACCATTAAGCTACTTAACCCTCTGAGGTCTAGGGGTTCACCAGGTCACTTTCACTGACTGGGGCATGGTCACAGATTTGAATATGTGGAAATGTGGCTATTTAGAATGCGAATAGTGATCTTAAGGTGACGGGGGCGCTACATGGCCGCAGATGCAAACAAAGAAAGGTGACAGGGTTTCATTTTTTGCCAATTTAACCAAAACTTTAATATTTCAGACATTGCCGTTTTGAAAAGAGGACAGATTACGGATTTAGTCAGCGTTTTTTTTTTTTTTTCATGTTTCTACAATACGATTTCAGCGAGTTATGAACTGAATCACACAAGAACGATACGCCGCATTGCCAACGATGACGTCGACCCCAGAGGGTTAAAGACGGGGCGCCATTAGTCCTGCTATGTTCAAGGTTGTTTGACCGTCTCTCTCAAACTTCCACAGGAATTCGTTGTCAGGACCCAAAACTTTTCTTTTGGTATAATCTAATTCCTCTACACAGGTGAAATATGCCTTGCTGATCTTTAAAAAAAAAAATGTAAGCCAGGTAACTATTTGGCGATTAGCTTGCCTGCTTACTATTTTGACAGCATTCTGTCCCATATATCTCCTGCAATGGTTCAGTACTCTTTTCTTTTTTCCAACTGCCCTTTTAAGAACCTGTGTTCTTAAGTCTGTGTACATTATCAGTCATCGTTAGCGTTTGTGAACGTTCTCACCTGTATATTACCTGCAATGAAATGAGCTCTACAATGCGGACGGACACCTCACTGGTTCACCTTCAGAAAGCAGTTCCTTTAGCGTCGTTAACTATTAAAGTTGTCACTTGGCTCACTCAAGATCTTAACTTTTCAGCCAGACCTCCTTTACCTAGCCCTGAGAGTGCAGAAAGCAACTGTTTAAAAATTTCATGCCTGCTATCCAGGAGTTAGGATGAGTTCTGGTGCCTTGTGTGACAATGGAAGTTATACTTTAATATTTTACACCCACTGTTCCATGCTATTACCGCCCATTAATACAACATTAACTTTCTCATAGATAAGATAATGTTATTAATTTGTTTATGAATAGTATTTCAATGCTGCATAGGACATGCCATTTAAGTCTTAATTTATGCAGGCATAAAATGTGACTACTTGTGTTATCTAAGTTTAATTTGCTCTCTAAAATGCAATTTTTGCTTTGCGATACATAATTTTGCTTTTCATTCCATTGTTCATTTCATCCGATTTCCATCGCTCATCATTGACGTGATGCATCATTTCTTACCGACAGACGACCCGAACCTGACTGCGATTGCATGCAGGCCACAGATGTCCGTTCTGTTTTGATTGATGTAACAAATTGTGATGTGATTCAGCTGTTATGAGGTATTATTCTGGTCTTCAGTCATCTAAATCCTGAGGAGTTCCTGGCCGGTGCTGACGAGCCTTGATCAAAGAGCCAAATCTCCCTTTACATCCAGCATTGCTGAAATGGCCACGACATGGACTTTTTTCCTACCTCAGTTAGTGTACAGAACTGTTCTGACAGCCTTTTAATAGTAATCAGTCAAGTAGCGGTTTGCCAGTTCTTTAAAAGTTTTTACGTGCTATTTATTATATATGTTTTCTTCACGAAAGCCTTGGTAAGTACTTTAGTATTATGTCTGGCTGTCATTCCATTCTGCTCATCACAAAGATCTTGGAATAGAATATCTTTTTTTTTTTTTACTGATAAAACATTCATTTTAGGATGTCAGTGATGAGCGCGTATACAGAGAGTATAGCTTTAGAGCACCTACCGACTTCCTTGCGCGTTGTAAAAACCTTGCAGCTTGCCTGTAGTCAAATATATTTATTTATTTATTTATTTATTTAAACTGTGGAAGTGCTTCACAATCACCAATCAAAACACCATTAGTTTAAAACGCAGAAAGAACAAAAACAATGAACAATGGTAAAATACTGTTATAATATGTGGCTTTTATTAGTTTATTTAATTTTGAACCACAGTTAGTCTGTTGGTAGCTATTCCATACATACAGTAAAAGCTGAAGGACACTGAATAGTTTTACTAGGAAAAATAAACATGATTTATTCCTGTTTGTCACAATTATCACGAATTTGATCTAAGGTCAGTATAGGGATGTAAGATCCACAATGGGAGGATTGAATTCCCATTTAGTATATCGTCTCAGTGAAGGCCATTATCAGGGCTGGCATGTGTGTCTTTGTGAACGACTATTAATGGGAATAAAATAACTGAAGGTACCAAAATATTTAAGAGGTAGACGATCTGCCACTGAACCTTCCGGAATCATTTTTTGTGCAATGATGAGGCTGGACGGTTTCTGGACATTGAGCATAATAGATTCTAGGTTGGGTTTGTGAACCTGGAATAAACGCTTAAATGTTGACAATTAGATATTTTAAGCAGTGGATGGAAAGTTTTTCACGTAAATTTTCAGTTTTTTTTCCCTCTTTTTTTCTCTGTCAAAGTGAAATAGTTAAGATTTAAATAAATAATAAGATTATTTTTGTAGGATTTTTAGGTGCAGTGGTTGGCATCTGGTATGGGGTTTAAACGGTTTGGTTGAATATTCTAGACAATTTACACTTACAGTGTTGTGATTACATTTCCTCTAGTAGCACTATTTAATATGACTGATATCTATTATAATCTACGGTCTGTTTTATACCACAACTTATTGGCATTGAGATGTTGATATGAATCTAATACAGTGTTTTCTGGACCATGTATATAGTGTAGCATTGTTGCAACACTGTCACAATGTAAAACTTTAGAGAGTCATATAAAAAATTATTCAGGGTTTAGTTGGCTTGGGTGTCATGTAGAGTTACTATGTTTCTTAAATCCTAATTGGGAGCGATAATAAGGCAGAGCTGCTCGTTTCATGCACCGTCAAGTTCTATAGTAGCTAATATGTCAGTTTGTTCATAAAATTTTAAACGTTAACGCGAGAGAATGGGGGCCTCTTGGCCTCACACCTTCAGAGTCCCCTCCTCCCCTGTTTGTGTGGGCTTCCTCTGACTGCTCCACTTTCCAGATGCAGCTCTGGCGGGTGCCTGCATGTCTGAGTGTGATCCTCATTCAGGGCGTCCCCTGCCTCATGTTTGCTAAGGCTGGCTCCAGGCTCATTTTGACCTTGCACTGGATAAGTGAATATTGGAATAAAAATTATGAGTTATTAAACACAAATCAGTCCACTATAACAGGATGCAAACCTAGCATACAGGTTTATCTTCAAATTCACTGTGTGAATGTGTACGTTACGACTTCACAAAACCGACAGTAAGTCTGCTTTTATTTTATTTTTGAAACAGTAGCTCAATATAAGAAACATAAGATAAGAAATTCAAGCATTTCAATGGCCAAAAGATCTTTAAAAATTAGAAGTATTTTACAACTGAAAACAAACTTATTATGTTTCTGGTTACATAGATTTATGTAGACTCACTTTGCACAAATGAGTTTAATGCAATGATCAAAACAACTCGTCAACCATAATTACATCAAGTATTTTGTGGTTCAAATGTTTGGAAATATTGATGCAGATTTGACGTAGTCCATTAATGACACAATCATCTTTGTATCAGCATTACTATAGATACACGCTTAGCTGTTTGAATTCACCTTCAAGTACAGTTTAAATGTGAAAAAAAAACATCCAGTGATAGACTGTTACTTTCATTGACAATAACAACCTGGACCATCTTAGTCAACACATTGTAAGAAAGACAAAAAAGCACCCCACGACCCCAAGAACATCACTGAAAATGCGTCCCGGGGCATCTAGAAGATGTATCTCACACATTAAGAGCTAAATTAGTTTAGTCAACAGAATCGTGAACAGAAGGGACAAGAAGGTCACAATTCTCATGACAGAATGTTTTCGGAAAGCTCAACGAATACACTTTATCTGAAGATATCTGGATTTTTGGAAGTTGGGGGGATGGCGGGCGAAGAGGCAAACTATAGCCAGATAGTCAGAAGAGACAGCAAGGTGACGTATCCGTTCCTGGGGATTGCGTGTACATACCACTGGCTGTGTCTGAGATTCTTTTTAGTCTACCAAATCCTGGGATCCGCAAAAAGATCTGAAACGTTTTCTGCGGTTCGTTAGTGGCTGGTTCTTGCCCTGGGTGACAGGGTGAAAGATAGGGCTTAGAACTGGGATGCACATCCAAGTGTAGGTGATTCTGTTAATCAGTCATCCTGAAAAGAGTCCTGAGCTTAACCCTGGGAATATTTCAGCGCAGGAAGGTCTTTCTGCTGACCACTTGGGTAAAATTAAGTCGTAAGGCACCTATTTAACCTTATTATTTGACCTTACAATTTTCCCACAGCTACAGCTTTGAGTTCCACTGATTTTAACTATTTAATTTTAGTTGCTCCACTGACATACTTACTTCAAGCGACCTTATTATTCTAAAAGCTGAATATTTTATCGGAGTTTAAATATTTTGATCACAGCTACTATAGCAGGCTTTCCCTGGAGCTCGAACCTGCCATGGACCGTTACATTAGTTACGAATCCAGTGAATCAGAAGTAGCGAAATATTAAATCACGACAATCACATGATCACAACGGCTCACGGCAGCCATCCCTTTGTGCCCCATTTATGTGCGAGCGAAGAACCTCCCCTAACAGCTGCATGTGATACTGGCAGTGGACCAGAATGTGCCACACACTGATTTGCATTGTTTCATGCGATAAAACCTGCCTTCTGATCTTTTATACTGTGAAATACCTGTCCTACCATTTATTAGGTCCTTCTGTGCTAATTTACAATTTATATCAGTCTCCAAATTGAATTTTGTGAACAAAACCAGAAAGTATGAAATCAATGCTGATGGAGATGTGTTTAAATCATACCTTTAGCATTCCGTTTACTGTTTTGTCTTTTTATATATATTAAGAGGAAATTATTTAAAAATAATCCATACCATTTAACAATAGATCTCCCTTTTATTAACGGTAGTGACTTATTAATAATAATAAAAAAAACTGGGTTATAACTTTATTACTATTGTGTGTTAATGATTTACAAAGTGTTACAACATAATTAATAACCTGATTATAAACCCTTCATAAACAGTAGTCTTATTGTAAAGTGGTTCCAAATATGCTTTAATAATTTCAATGGTATACAAGGTTTTATAAGTAACTGTTTAATTTTATACTGTGTTTTTCCCGAATGTTTTCCTTATCTGCATTACTGGGCACCAAATATCTTTGTAAACAAGGCACATGTTCTGTCTCAGTAGCTTTCATTTTACTCTTGGATCGATTCTGAAACCCCTGTGTACCCTTACATTTGATTAATAATGTGAGCTATTTGGTTAACTCAATGACAATCTTTGATCAGAAGATCATGTGGTGCTGAATGGAGATAAATAAATATGTGATTCTGGGGTTTTTAAAGCCTCCGTGTTACGGCCTGTGATATTTAGTGCAAATTGACAACTTCTATCAAAATCTAATTTGATCTTGAAACATATCATTACATAGTAATCACTGTTTATTTTGGGCATAAGGGTCAGGGATGTTTGATTTAGTGTACAGATGTCTAAGTCATTGAAATATTAGTGCTTGTGAAGATGTCAAGAAGTATTAGCATTCAGGCGGAAAGTGAAAATTACACTTTAAATATGGCTTTCATTTTAAGCATTTATTTAAAAATACATGAACTAAATTATACGTCTTAAGGAATTTACATACTATGAAAGGAAACAAACTGATTGGTATTACTCAAAAGATCTTTGAACATTTTTGACAGGCTATAGAGCCATCATTATCGATGGTAATATATTCAACACATTATTTTAATGTATGTTGAGCTCATCTAATGAGTAGATACTACTGAGTGTTTTCAGGGCGAAAGCTTATGTCCATTAGACTATTAAATGGCATTGGTGCAACTAAATTCTTAGTTGGTAAACACAAGCCTAATTAATATTTTTCTTTTAGGTATCAAAATACATATCGTATCTTAGAAATTGTATATAGCTACATATAGCTGCTAAAAGAAATGAAAGCAATTTTCTTACTGCTAGGGGCGGATCAGTTACAACGGGCTGCAAATACTAATCGACCAGGAATTCTTTTCCTAGACTTGCCCGTCTGTTATTGAACAAGGCGGAGTTTGATTACATACCCCAGGCTCGAAGTTGGGAGCAGGTTGTATGGCATCTACCAATAAGATTATACATTGCTACTGCTACCTGTCTCGGTGGACAGGTTTCTCATACCTGAGATATATGAAATGCCGTAGGACATGATTTATGAATGACAGACCACCGGTGGACAGATGATAATTTGTCACTAAAGGTTCAATGTTCATGTAAACGTAATTTGCTGATTTTGCATTAACAAATGAATGAACGCAACATGCTTTTTTTGATGGAATTTTGATACCTTGAGTTCTAAGGTACATTGCATTAGGATTCTGTTAATGGTCTTGCATTTTCGTCTTTTTCCCCAGAAATTTTTGACAGTGTAGCGCTATACCTGAAATACATTGCTTGACCTTTGCTTTGGAGCGTGAATACATATATATTTCTTTGATGGATATATTAGTTTTTATATACATATCCCGCAGAAATCATTGATATGCTTTGATACTGTGGGCATTAATACACTCTGTAAGAACATACCACTGATTGTTTTTACAATGTGACCAGAACTGTAAATATCAGTTCCATGGCTCTTATACCAAACCTCCCCCACGGACAGTCTACAGTGCTGCAAAAATAACAATACTAGTCCCGGGGCCTGTATCACAAAGTAGGATTTCTTGTTTAGCCACATAACTTAAGGTATTTAAGGTAGGATTTAAGGTAGCCTGGGCTAAACGTAAGTGAACAAAGAAGTCCATTTAAACTGGGGTACCTTAAATCCGGCAAGTTACCTAGCTAACCAGAAAATATCGCTTTGTGATACAGGCAACTAAATAGACAAAACAACAATAACAAAACAATAAAAACAACAACATTAATAACAGATTCAGGGGAGCTAGAACTTTAGAGGGGCCCTTGAATATGTAAAATTATAATATTATATAATTAATTTAAGGGGGTGGGGGACCCTAGGGTGACATTTTGTCTGGCAGCCCTGAATGTCTAGCTACTCCCTTGATAATAATAATAATAATAATAAGGTTCACACCCCTGGACCGGCCAAGAACAAGCAGTTAGGAAATAGATGGATGGATGGATTGATGAGCGACATATTTTGGCTAGTGAAACCTGTAAGGTCAAAGGCATGACCTTCACTCAGACAGACATCACTGCAAACGTCTCACACTGGCAAAGCTTCACACGACATGCCTAGCTTAAACTCCATCGTGCTTCAGTGCATACAGAAACAAGCCCGCCTTCCATTTCTGACACACTATAGCATATTCACCTCCACTACGCCTTTACCTTACATTTTCTTATATAGTACAAGTGGTGCTGACGTTCAAACAGTGATAAATCGTGTTTGGCATTTCTGCCGATCTAGCTACCGGATTTTAAATCAGTTACACGCCATTTAATGAAGAATATTGTAGTGTATCCACGTCTTGCTGCTTAGTAAAATACGCAATGTTCCAGCATTCACAAAGCAGGTATAACCGCATCCTGTGTTTAATATCTGAAAATAAACTTTCGGCTATCAGTCATCTTTCTAATAGACTCGTTAATCACTCAAGAAGAAAATTATATGTTTTTTCAATATACATGGAACTTATCGAACTAATGAAGAACTTCCATAATAGCATTATCAGTTATCAGTTGCATAATAGGGTGTTTGTCTTTTAACCACAATATTAAAACACCCTTTGGGAGTTTCTGTTTTGGGATGTATGCATGTAGCTAATGTGATTAACGCAAGTGTGCCTTCGTTAATATCTAATTTCTGAATGTTTTCTGCGGCATTTATTTTTACATATTTAAAAAGCTACACAGCTTTTGGGCTGCTATTTCCCCAAACCTACGTGCTATTTAAACTGGAAGATTTAGCACACACACTCACGAGTAAGTCAGAGGTAAATTGACCACCTGTTTTACAATGTGTCACAGTAAACCAGTAATTAGCTTCCCAACACAATTGCACTCTGTTCTAAGCAGGTATTTGCATACTCCCAGGATGTAGTCAGTTCTCATACCGAATGCTTTCTATTAATGTATTAATATCATGCATTACTCAGAGCATGTGAACAAAAATGACAGCCGTTGTACTTTTTATATTTCACACATGCTAACACCTTCAGAACAGAAATTCACTCCCAGACAAATAACCAATCCGCCAAATCTATCCTGGTGTCCATACAGGAGGAGTGACTTTTCACACGGATGTAAATGTTTCCTCTGATATGAACTAAAACCAAACTACGGGAGAATGCCGTCTCATTAATATGTGATAAAGAACAGGCACTCACATCATGCGAATCAGCAATTTTCATCTACATCACAGTTTCCGCTACAGGACACTGGGCAAAATAATGCAGATGTGTTGATCCCAGGAGCTGCTTCTGTTGTAATATCTTCACAGTTTACATTCAGCTGACTTTTTGGAAGATTATCATTGGGGATATTATCAGATTATGAATTACCCAACGAAAATCAGCCAAGACCAGTTTCACTGGGCTAGGAACCTCTCTTAAACTTAGATACCAATGGATGGTGACTGTGAAATGTTAAGGTCAAATTTAGTTGTAAAGCACAATTAAAATCAACTTTTGTCATACCAGAGTGCTGCATAGAGCAAGACAGAAAATAAAACCACATAAAACAAACATCCATCCATCCATCCATTTTCCAAACCGCTTATCCTTACTGGGTCGCAGGGGGTCCGGAGCCTATCCCGGAAGCA
>JAODJX010000053.1:7483347-7506468 GCA_026776945.1 Isichthys henryi | reverse complement strand
GGCCCCCCATCCTGGGTTGTTCCCTGCCTCGTGCCCATTGCTTCCGGGATAGGCTCCGGACACCCCGCGACCCAGTAAGGATAAGCGGTTTGGCAAATGGATGGATGGATGGATGGATGTATATATTTACATTGCATTGCTGCTGTAATATCCAGACCCCCAGCAGGAGAAATCTTAAGGGTGGTCAGGGGTTGCCATGCCCCCCCCCCAGCAAATATATGGCCACCCCAGTCATCATCCCCGGCCAAAAAATAAAAAGAAAATATTGCGCATATTTCCCCATTGCCACTGCACTAACATCAATGGGTTTAGTCTGTACAAGGTCAGAATAAGGTCTGGCTACATCCCTGGTGGATAGATGAAATAGTTTGGGTACAAATAGACATGATGAAAAGCTAAATTCTTGATCCTGAGGAGATTTGGTTAGACTCTTCAGCCTGGCTGCAGTCATGCACAGGACATGGTTGATTATATATGCTCTGAAACTCCAGTTCTGCGTACATTAGGCATATTTGTGGAAAAGCTTTGCTGTCTTATCTCATCCTATTAAATTTCATCTCATCTGATCTCATAGACCTTCCAGATATCCTCTCCGTGGCTTTGCTCCCTGCAGACTTCAGTTGAGTTATCCTAAAGCTCTCCATGTAGACGACTTCTGGCTGATAGATCAATTAAGCATTTTGAGCTGTTGTGTCTGCTCATTCGCCAAGGCAGTGAGCACAATGGAAACCTATTATCTTAAATTACCAGGATTGTGCGAACAAGTGGGTCTGATGCTCACTGATAATATTTGCCCTGAGTTTCGAGAAACACCACTTAAGATATGCTGTTCTTTAACAAACAATAAAAAAGTGATTTCTGTAAACAAATGCTGTGCAAATTAAGTATTGAAAATTGTTGACTGGGTTTTTTAAAGATGTTACCATACATTCTGTACTTTTATTATTCTGCTACCTACCTTGAATGTTTATAGATTCAATCAAAAATCCAAGAGTTTGGTTTTTCTTTAAGATTTCCTTTGGCATATGTTAATACATATCTACATATCAGATCTCTCCACTATACCAAATAAACAGCATTCATTCGGCCCCCTACTGTCACTCCCCAGATTTTGGGTCACAGCTTCGTAGTGCTGCAGTATTGAGGGATGGTATTAGTTCAGTTTGGTCCAGTTATGACACACTGTGCACTTTTCGGAGGGCATCGCAGTCTGAGGTGGCTCTCCTGATTCCCTGAAAAAAGCTGGACTGTTAATAAATATCACATCATCATTTTCAGCCTTTTGTTTAGCAGTGAATACCTTGCCTAAGCCACAGTACTGGCTTTCTGTCGGTTATATAAAGTAAAGAGGTACATTTGATATAAATAAAGAGAACGTTGCCACAAATACCCAAGGAGAAAGAAAGAACTACATACCCACATTTCTAACAATAATATATTGCAGCAGTACATGATCTCTCACTTAGTCTCATTCCTGAATATGAACTGCTGATGCTGTGGCAGAATGAGTTAAATTGACCTGTGTTGTCCTGTCCCACACTGCGAAGGCTCAGATTTACCACAGGGACAGCCTCACTGTCCTGCATCTCATTTGCCCCCTAAACTTGCTACATTCCTTCCTCTCGCGTTTGAAAGATGCCTGGATGTTTTCCAGTAATCCCAACATTGTGACCAAATCTGTATGCATTTATGCATTTCTGAATGCATGCCTTTGTGTATGAGCATGATTGTCTGTGGGTGTGTGACGATCTCTGTGTTTATGTCAGTTTGATATACTGTGTGCCTGTCTACAGTCATGCGTGCACGTGCGGCGGTCTTTGTTGTTTGCGCGTGTTATGCAGTTATGCACATTGTTGCCGCATAACTGCATGTTTTGCATGCCCAGGGTTGCAGAGTGCATCGCTTTTCATTTGCGCAGCGTTGTCTTCTATGAATGCGAATTGGGCTCTTACTATTACCCTCAACGTTGACCCCTCAGAGTTCTGGCTTTACGTATTAAATCCTTCTGTCTTGAAAGGCTGGCGATGCAGTTTTTCTGACATAAAGTGAAGGTTAGATTCTTCCCCCAAGCAGTATCGCTGTGCCAGCATCACGGTGACGGAAATGAGATGTGCACCGTAATGCCAAGAAAGACCTTACAAAGTTAATTTAATACATTTACATTATTTTCCCCAGAGCATGGCTGATAATGGCTTTTCTCTCTCCGTGGATTTGTTACACAGTCTATTATAGTGTTTCCATAAAGGAAGCCATTGCCAACAGTTTATTAGAATATTGTATGCATGATTTATTTGTTTGCTTCACCAACATATTTACTTGTAAAAACACACAGAAAGAGGCTTAAAATGTTTAACATTATATATGTACTGCATATTGAATTGAAATGTTTAAGGGAATTTTTATCAAGCTTTGTATTTCGATATTATACAGTTTGAGTAATATACAGTATCACCACTCATTATTATTATTATTATTATTATTACTTTGAGAAATAAGCTGTGAGCATTGGATACAGGTTACCTTCCTATATTTTATTCGACTTGAGTACTCTGTTAAAGCACACAGAGGTCTCCCCATGTAAAGTGTTTTCCTATTCCATCCCTAAACCGTCGCAGATTCCTCAGACGAAACTCTATAAGCCGCTGATGCATTTTGATAAAAACACAATGACGTTCAGTAGCCTTTCAAGTGGTTTAAAATACGTTTCAGGTCTGATTATGAGCAGCTGTGATGGTGATGAAAATGATGCCATCGTGGGATTTCTCTCGTTGTAAATGCATTTCCGTTGTTTCTGTAACTAAACAGAGGGCGAACCACGGATGGAATCTTCACTCACGGTTTGCAGCTGCCACTCCTGATGTCTGCTCAGCCTTCAAGTTCATCTGAGGCACAGAAAATTGCCTTTAAATCATATTTCCGACTTCACTGATTGTTTTTACTTAGTTGATTTTTTCGCAGACAACTTCCTGCATTTTCGTGTCTGGCTGCTTGCAATTGGACGAGTGCGGCGTTGCTAGGCGACAGCTCGTTCACCGGTGCATTAGTTGCAGTTTCCATGGCAGTTAGATGTGTGCAGGCACCCCTGTTCTGCCTATCTCTCCAGAAGTCTGAGGTGATGCACGGTTCTGCAGTTCCCTGGAAGCCCTGGAAGTTAATGGCACTTGAGAGTCACATCTTAAGCTAATGCTGGCGATGAAGCTCTCTACAGGCTTTTATCGGCGCCCTCATTGTACTTCCAGGTGAAGTATGACCTACACAACTGATTATGCACCGAAAAGTCTCAGATGGTAGAATAACATACTGTAAGATACGCATAAATAAACTTTTCATTCATAATAGAAACAGCAGGTGTATTTTACCACACACACACATACCTACATGGGCTGTTCTCAGACTTGGATAATTCAGCTCCAGAAAGTTAAAAAAAAAAAAAAGTGACTCAACTGGTTGGTTTAAACAAAATATTGGTCTGGATTTTTACTTTCTGGACCTAAACTTTCCACCTCTGGCTGTGTCATACTTCAAGTTAGAGATGTAAATATTCATCATGAGTGTTGGTGTTGGTCGCTCTGATCGAATGGTTTCTGTAAAAATCCCAATCTACCAGAAATGCTATATTTTTGTGTTTAAATCCAAAAAAATCCCAATCTATCAGAAATTCTATGAATTCCTAAACAGCCAGTGAGCTGATACTAGTTCTTACATTAATCTATTGCGTATGAAACACGAATCATAAATCTAACTCGACAACAAAGCAACTGAATTACATTTACAGATTGCAAGTACAAGTTGCTGTAGATAACAGCACATAGCTACAGTAAGTAATTAGTCAAAGCTTATATCTCATCACTGTTTTGTACGCTGCTTTTCTCCTTATAAACGGCTCTCTTAGGTATTTGAGTTTCACCTTATCTCCTCTTTCAGGTATCTGCTGCAACATTTTTAAGATAAAAGTCGGTTTCCTTCGTTATTTACATCCACCAATCATACACAAAACACATAAGATGAGGATCTTAATTTCTCATCTGACTTAATGACTTCTCAACTCTTAAATGATTTCAGAATTCTAAACCATTTCAATCATCTGTCATTTTAAGCTGTTTATTTCTCTGATAGCAATTTCAAAATGAATCATTCATGCCGGGGAAAGCTTTTCAGAGATCAAAATGAGATGTCTAGTGTCTCTTCAATGACATAAATGTACAGCAGGATTTGATTGCTTGGCTCTGATTAAACAGAACTTCGACAGCCTGATTGTTAGTTACTTATTTTTTAGGGTTAGCTGATTGTTGTACATAAAAATATTTACACAAGCAATGAGAGAGATTATTCTTTCACCTTGGAATGCGTTTACTTTCATTTAGATATGCTCTCCAAACCATAACTATGTTAACAATAGACAATGCAGTATTGAAACAGGACCAGGTTACAAACCAGGAGTGTTCTGGATATGTTTACATTTTTTATTATACATTTTGTGTGATTTAATTATAAAAGTTGTTCTTGTAACATAAAATGAGATTATTAAAAATACCAATGGCATGTAAAGTTTAAGAGAAGGTTTAGCAATTTGCATTGGATATTGTATCATGCAAAATGTAAATGAAACTTAGTCAGGAGACTCTATAGTAAATTTCATAGATTTGTTTTGTCTGCTCTGCTACACTTCATTCAGTAAATCCATTAAGAGGTTGGATGAAGCTGGATAGTTAGCCTGCTGTGCACAAGACAAAGTATACCAAGCCACGTTAGCGTTCATCATGTTGCACTGCTGTGGTACAATTTATGCAATCATTGAATTCACAGGCCGTTTTAAGTCCTTAATTTTAGATGAGATGCTCTGGGTTCCACAGCAGGTTTAAATATTTGCAGTACACGTTCACACAACATGGTGGACCATCAGGATTGTAAAGTGGCAAATTTTTCTAAGTGGTACCTGATGTATTTTCATACCATGTTTTTATAAATAAAAGAAAAATACAAATTCGTGTAACGGCAGTCAATGTGATGAAGGCTGTAGGTGAGAAAATCATGTTCGAGGCTATAATCATGTTCAAAGGAAGATCCGAAATCCAGTTTGATTGGATGTATGCTATGCATTCTGGGGACAAAGTACACGTACAGGTATAAGGAAAAAAAATGTGGTGTGTTAGAGTAAAATGTAGCTTTGATAGGCAGTTTGGGTGCATTTTTTCATATAAAGCCTGAACCTGACTGCGAGAATGCATAGCAACTAGTCTTATAGTGTAGGAATTTAACCACACATGACCTTATCAGTCCTTGGCACGTTCTCCGCCAGTAAAGTTGGTGTTCTGTCGTAGAATGTCAGTTTATCATAAATATACTTTAAGAATTCTCCATATACAGGACATCACTTGCAGGCAGTACATACCATAAAACTGAACCAGATAGGATAAAATGGTTCTCATTTTAATCTGATGAGCATATTCAGTAGAAAATGTGCAATAGAATTCTGTTGCATTTATCATTTAGTTATAGAAATATACCTGAAGTATGTGTAGTAACATACTTAGATAAGAGAGTTTAAATTCCATGTGTGTCAAAATAACTTGTAACAGACCTATAACCAAGGTAAAATGCAATATTTGTTACAGGATTAAAACAGAGTGTATCCATATCTGCTGGGTGCGTTGGGTCATGGGTCTGTGTGTGTGCGGTTCTGCTGTCTAATCCACTGTTTCTCCACTGGGGGGTTGCCACCCAAAAGTGGATCATGGTGCCATTATCATTGAGTGTGTGCTTCAAAAAAACGTAATAGAATTTTTGTTTCTAACATCGGACTTCTTTTCCTTTTATTTATTTTTTAACAGCACATGGACACATTGTGCTGCTGTTATTGGTCAACTATGTTACATTTATTGTTTATTTACTGCACTATTCTTTGGAAATTTGCTGCAAAATTTGAAAAAATATGGCTTCTGATTTAACAAGCAAAGAATAATGAGTCCTAAGGCCCCCCCCCCCACTCTCTCTCTCTCTCTCTCTCTCTCTCTCTCTCTCATTGATTCTTACATATCGTGAAATCTCTATTTTTTTTCTTCCAAAAAAGTCACTCATCATATTCTCATCATGTATGTACCTGTGTGTGCTGTTTGATGTTTTCCTTCAATAAAATCCTTTCTGTGTTGAATAACTCATGAATAAATATCCTCTTATCATCAAAATGATCAAGGTTAGTGCCCATGCCCTTTATTCAAGCGTCATTCACTATGTTGGGACATTGATATTGCAGCGCATCTGATGCAGAAGCCCACAAAAATGGATTAACCTGTGTAACATGAACAGTTTAGTGTGTGTGTGTGTGTGTGTGTGTGTGTCTGCGCTATAACAGGCTTGTCGGCATTTCAGGACCATGTAGTGCATTATTTCTCACATTGATCGAGAGCAGAATTACAATTCATTGATGACTGACCGATAAGCAAGCTGGAAATGTGAGGATAACACTGACAAATGGGGATTGTCACACCCTCACTCTCACTTTATGGATTACAAAGTCTGTTTCCCAACAGGAGATTTTAAAGGGCAAATCTATATATTTACTGTTACTTTTCTTTAAAAAAAACCATAGCTACAACACATAGAATGATGAGTTTGCAAATCCAAAAATTCCAATGCAAACAGCCGATCCAGTCAAATCCATGAGTCGGATGTTTTATTAAGTTCAGTTATTCATAAAACACAGTGGTCAGTTTGTTTTTGAAAGGGGTCATTTTTAGTGTTTGCTTCTGTTAAAATGAGCCTGCATGTGCATTTACTGATGATCCGGTCGAGGGCTTCATGCAGCATGGTAATGGCAGTCACCTTGTCACAGTGATACCTGTTAGTTTCCTTTAAACTTGGGTAAGTGAGGGGAACAGAGCTGGGCTCCAACAAGGCTGGGCCCCATGTTCAGCTCTGCCCGGCAATCCCCAATGCTGTATAGCGTTATCTATTATTAAGCCACCCTCCCAGACATTGCCTTATAAACATTTAAATTTGGAAAAAATTATATTGATAAATTATTAAATGAAAGTGTGAGTGCAAGATGAGACCTCTGGAAAAACTCATGCATAGTTCCTGTGGCCAAAGAGGTATGCTCTAGTGCCCCCACTGGGGGAGAAACTCAAGGTGATGCGGGTTGAGGATGCAGGATTATCACGGATTATCCCACTGATAAACCACAATCTGTCCTCAGCAACAACTGCATATTTGGTGTGGTGCTGTGGTTCCGGGAAGCAAAGGATAGTACTGACTCTGTTTACTCTGCTTGTGAGTGTTTTATTTCCACAAGAATGCATAATGAAAAATGATTCATTTAAAGAGATAACCAATCAGATTGTGGAGGAGGTGGGTCCAAGCAACTAGAGAAGATAGGACCAAGACATTTGATTTGCTGGTCCAGCCACCTCTAGTTACTTGGACCCACCTCCTCTACAATCTGGTTATTTCTCTCAACCAATCATTTTTCATTCTTCAGCTGAAACTCCAGATCAGAAGTATGGAAGCTTGGTGAGGAGCTTTGTTTGCTAGGGAGTGAGCTACTGACTCCCGTCACCAAGGAGAGAGTGTAGAAATGCAATGGTGCTCTAGATACCTTGGCATCTTTGTCAATGACAAAGAAGGCATGATAGGCATACCATGTCTCCTCAATATAAAGCCACTTCGTTGGTCATGTTTCACCACTTTTACAGTTTGTCATGGTCTTCTTGCAGTCCATCTCGTGGTCTTCACTGCTGGTTTCTGGAGGGTTGTAATATCAAGATGAAGGCAGCTGGTAGCCTCGAGGAGAGGTAGCTCTGTCACGGATCTGAGTCTGTACTCCTTGGTGGTGCCAGTGCTGGGGAGAAGGTGTCCAAACTATACTCTGTTATGAATTATGAAGTTCATCCTCCCAAAAGATAGCTGGTACAGTTGTCTTGTCTACCCACGATGTACTTCAGCCATACATGTCTTCAGGATGCCTGGTTTTCACATCCCGAACCCAACCTCACTGAACTCTGACTCCTCTATAGATCCTCCTGTCCTCCAACGTTATGCAATTTCTATATTTCTGATGCGTGTTCACGCCTCACTTGTAGCGCCACCACCGAATACACACTTTCTCATCATTCATTATTTATTACCTTAGGAGAAGGAAAAAAAAACATTGTGCTATATTTCTTTATTTTTGCAATATTGCTAGACAAGAAATAAGAACATTCCCCTCAAAAGCAATCAATAAAATCGGATTGTACCTGATGAATTACTCTGAATACATTGTGTTTATTGAAAGGAAGTACACAACTAGGTTGAATATGTTAAAGGTTAAAGTACAAGAAGCAGTACTATACTGCTTATAAAAAGATATTATTAGCACATGAATTCAGTTAGATCAGTCTTTTCCCCAAGTAAAGCTCTCAGGACACAGTCAGCTAGACATTCACTGAAACAACAATTTGATGTGGAATCTGCTTGGAGGGAGCAGAGTAAAATGAAATCTTGGACAGTCCATTACAGGTGTGGGAAAATTCTACTGATAAATTTAACCTGCTCATAGAGTATAAGCACTGTTTTCGGCAATGAAGATGTCATTTTTGTTACACCATGTGTTGTGTGTTTTCGTCCACAGGGACAGTGACTCAGCAGGTAGCAGTGCTGCCTCCTGAGTCAGGTGTGAAGCCAGGTGTGACATCAGGTGTGACATCAGGTGTGACGCCAGGTGTGACGCCAGGTGTGACATCAGGTGTGACATCAGGTATGATGCCAGGTGTTCGGTATGGAGTTTACATGTTCATCCTGTGTTGTGAAGACTCTCTCTAGGTATTCAGGTTTCTCTATGTGCTCCAAAGACATGCAGCTACCAAGGTATAATGCCAGCCTTTGTTGGCATTATACCTCTGTGCTGCCAGGGATCGGCTCGAGTACCCAAGAATAAGCAGTGGATGGATGGATGGATGGATGGATGGATGGATGGGTGGATGGATGGATGGATGGATGGATGGGTGGGTGGATGGATGGATGGGTGGATGGATGGGTGGATGGATGGATGGATGGATGGATGGATGGATGAATGGATGGACTGACAGATTTGTACCAGGCTATGACCTGAATATAAGAATTCCTGTTCTACGGAATCTAGTCTTAATGCATTGCTTTATTTCACAAGAGAAGAACAGCAGTACACTTAGTTTACATTTTCACATCTAAAAAGTCAAAAATTTACGAAATAAACAAATATACTGTAGTGATCTTTCCTGCCAAATTTGGCAACAACAAATTTGAATAAAAGTTTTGATAGAGTTCTTTAACTGAGCTTTCTACCATCATTAATATAACATTTGAAAAGTAGGCCTCATGGAAAGGCTATAAATTGCCAAATACTAATTAAAGGCAGTGACTTTTCTTAAACATTTAATATACATTTATCACTGAAGGTGGAAATGTAATGAGTTGCACAGTTGTGTTATGAATTGTGTCTTAGAATGCTGTTTCATATATAATACTGGCATAACGGTATACAATTAACTCAGAAAATGCATAAGTCCATTATGCATGAGACAGTGAAATGCATTCATTCATTTTGCATCTTTTCTGGGTCTTCAAATCAGGTGCATTTTGGAGGGGCAGATTGTGAGATTTCATTCCATTCACATGCACCTTATTGCCAACTAGATAAGTCTGGCTTGTGACCCCTAAGCCTGCAGCTGATTGTAGTCTATTTAAAAATCCATCATCTGTTTTCTTGTGCGTTTTCTGTTCTGCCGATTCCAAAATGACTGTCCTGTTCTTCCATCCCTTCCCAGCATTTTGTTCAACTCATATCCGCTCCTGTATCCAATTAAAGTCTCTATTCCTCACTCCCATCCCTGTGTCCTGAACTTCTGTTTGCTGTCTTGCCCGGTGAAAGTCATACAGGTTTGTACAAGGCAGCCTGGCTGTAGATGTGAACATTAAACACTGTTGCTCATATCTCTCTCTGTTATTGGCTATCAGTTGTACTTGCAGGTGTTCTCTTCCACATACTTTTGACTTTTCATGGAGGTGCGTCTTATTTTTCCTTCAGCTGACTTCAGTTCCTTTTGACACATACCTATTTTTTTCCCATCTGTCATCTGGCAAGACTTCAACGCACAAAGACAATTATTCTCAGTTGAGAGTCAATGAGATCTCCTTTATCTACACCTGTGAATCGTAAGTAGCCTGTTTTTTTCTTTCCAAAGAAAGGAAACATTTCCAGAAACACACAGACACACACACACACACACACAGACACACACACAAAGAAGCAATTAAGAAATGAAAAATTGTTGAAAAGCACAGAGCAGGCAAATGCTACAAATATGGATGCCTTGAATTCCCCTGTGGGAACAGCCTGCTTCGGTGACCATAAATGAAGGGTGGATTGGACCATGCCACTTGCATTGGAGTGTCTCTCTGGCCGGAGAATGAGCTTAGGCCACTACGAAGCCATTTAGAAAGAGTTACGGAGTTCAGTGGTCAGAACAAAATGTGCCTCAGTGAAAAATACTTAGAAATATCACAAAACGAATCCAGCTGTATTACAAGGTGGTAAGGATGAAGCCATTTCTGATAGTAAAGCACTTGAAAGTTTGGATGGAATTTGCAATAAAGCACCTAAACAATCCTTTGAAAACATGGCAAAAAAAAATGTGATTATTTCCATGCTTGGATGTTGTCAGAGAAGCAGCAGGTCTTGCCTTTAGCACAAACAAAGCAGGTCACCCGTTCCTACAGCCAAGTATAGTGGAGATATCATGGTGAGGCAAGACACCAGCAGAGACTGGAAAGCCAATTACAAGATTGGAAACATCTACAGTCTTCAGCAGTAGAAGTTACTAGTTTTCTGTGGTTCAGTTAAGACCCAAGAACTTGGAGGTGCACTATCTGGACAAAAGTACTGGGACACCTGGTCACAGGAACTTATATGACATCTCACTCTAAATCCATCAATATGAAGTCGGTCCCCCTTTGCAGCTGTAACAGCTGCCACTCTTCTGGGAAGGCTTTCCACAAGATTTTGGAGTGTGTCTGTGGGAATTTTTGCCCATTCATCCAGAAGAGCATTTCTGAGGTCAGACACTGATGTTGGACATGAAGGCCTGGATTGCAATCTCTGTTCTAGTTAATCCCAAAGGTGTTTATTGGGGTTGAAGCCGGAGCTCATTGTGGGACAGTCAAGTTCTTCCACACCAAACACACCCAACCATGTCTATATGGACCTTGCTTTGTGGACTGGGGCACAGTCATGCTTGAGCACAAAAGGGCCTTCCTTCCCAAACTATTCCCACAAAGCTGGAAGCACAGAATTGTCCAAAATGTCTCGGTATGCATATTGATGCCTATGGATTCAGAGTATGATGTCATATAAGTTCCTGTGGGTGTAAAGGCCAGGTGTCCCAATACTTTTTTCCATATAGTGTATGTGGAGATGACTGAAAATTCAGCTTGATGGAATATATCCAAAATTAGTAAGGCAATGCAGAAAAATACTCAGCTTAAATTACTAGCAAAGATCTGAAAGTCATAAATTACAGTATACACTTTTTAAAGTTATAAAATTATGAACATTGGAAAAAAAACAATCCCATCTACCCCCACCCCCAAGGGAAAAAAAAAAAAATCACAATTTTCAATTATATTGAATATTATGATGCATGATGCGTAAAAGAGAGAGGAGCTCAATCTGTGTTATTAACTGTCAATCTTCTGTTAGTTTAACCCACTTTCCACTGGTAAGTTTATTATCTCTCACTGGATCATACTGGGCAGTGACTGACACCTTCCATGAGTATCTAAGATTGGTTTCTCTCAAAACTAGTGTAATTAATTTTACACACAAACGTCAATTTGTCATTAAAAACACATCCATCACTATATAGCATAACTTGAAATGAAGTCATGTAATATGTCAAACACGTTTTTATTGTTTTATTTGTTTTTATTTCAGTACCAGCACCTCAGCCTATTCATGTCCATTCATAATCATGATTCCTAATTATTTAAGTTGGATTCCTAATAATAACTGGGCCTGACATGCTGATTGTGTATTCATAAAAGTGACTCCATTATCCTAACTTATTTAACAGAATACATAACTATAAATAATAATAATAATACATTTAGTAGAATATTCTTGATGTTCTCCAGACTGACACCAATGTACAATGTAATTACCGGTGAGAAGAGGTACTGATAGAAGAGGGTCAGTAGCTGTAATACTTCACTGCTTATAAACCCTGGCTTTTCCCTCCTGACTTTTTCTCTCTCACTTTTGGCACTGCTAGTCTCCCGTTACTCTGTTGTGGGTCTGCTGTCAGACGTCGGTGAGAAAGCAATGGCTCTGAAATCAAAACGTTCACTACAAGCCGGGTTTACCAATAGCTAAATTCAGTCCAATTCAGAAACTTTGGTAAATGGAACATTTATTAAGTAACATGTTTAGGGTGATTAAGGAACTACTGTGGCCATTTACATATAAACACATCACATTAATGACATAAAGTCAGGTCGTTTAAGCTGATGTTCAGTGTCTGTTTGTATGCTAATTGTCTAGCAGCAAGTGTAAATGATGAATAACAAGGGTATTGCCTTGCTGGAAACTTATATATTTTTGCAGCAAAATATTTCACTGATGCAGTTTAAGATTACATTCATGTTCAGGGGCTCATCTTGCAATATGAAACTGAATAGTATTCCTTACAATTCTGCTGTCTTTCATAACTATTAGATCACCACCTAAATTTATATAAAGTTACAAGGAAAATATACAGTAATATGTAAATATTCAGTAACAGATTTCCACTCCAGTTATTTTATTTTGCCACTGTGTGAACTCAGAGCTCAGTCTCCAGCCATTTTAAGAAATGCAATTATTATTTGATGTTATAAATTGCCTTCCTCTGTGATATCAGTGTCAGGTCATTTAAAAAAGTGTAAAAAAAAAAAAAAAAAACCATGGCAGAAAAACCCAACAGCGATGATGGCCACATCGTGATGTGTCACCTGATTTGAAAAGTATTTTCCACATTTAACATAATGTTCAGAATGAGCCTTTTTCCAGGCAAGTATTAAAACTGCCCCTTTGTAGTTACCACAATGTATAGGGCTATTAGTCATGTCTGTAATGGGCAGTCATTACGGCTTATCAGTCACACATTTAGATTGCTCTGCGAGCTGGTCGTGTGGTTATACCATGCTTCGGGGGCATCAGACGGAAGAGTGGGACCATTATTTGGTGCCGAATTAGTCGAACGGCTCCTAATGGGTTTGAGGGCATGGCTCGTGTGGTGTAAGTGCCAGGGAGAGCAGCTGGATTTCGTGGTACGCGGTGCCGTTCACATCTGTCAAGTCAGCAGTCTTCCGTTCCTCTCAGTCTTTCTGTTAATAGGAACATGAAGGATAGACAGGAATTGAAGGCGATACGCGTGGATTCCGGGGGAAGTCGACCGGATGTTCGACACTGCAGTTGGCGCGGCAGACTGCCTGGATGCTGACGTACCCTGTCTGTCATCCTTCGGATGAATGATGCCATCGGCTGAAGGAGGACATATGTGCGCGCGGTTCTGAGAGCCTGTGGGATGCACACTTGGCCAGAAACTCGTGCTTAGTTTCCCTTTGAGTCAAAGGGAGGCCGACTGGTGAAGGACGATACAGCCGTCAAGCTCACAGTGGCTCTGAGGTTATTGGCAGGACGCTCATGGGCCTCCACATTGGCCATGGGCATTGCACCCGACGGAGGTCAGCAAGCACAAAACATGATTTTATAACTCCTAGGCACCTTCTAGTCATTGAGAGGTCCGACAACACCACATGTGCTTCCTCTCTACTAGGAGTCTGATTCAAAGCCCCGGCAGCACACATTCCGTCGAGCTGTCAAAAGACTCAGCACTTTACTAGAAGTAGAAAACACAGGTATAGAATGTACTTCTTTTTAAGCATTTCATATCACTAGCATTTGTAGATGTGTGTTTTATTGGGTGTGAAAGACAGCGCCACCTGCATGTCGGCTGCATTATTGCATTTATTGCACGACTGGGGCTGAATTCATCTGAAAATGTTTCCTGTTGGGCACTTAACGATCTACAGATTGTTCCTCAAATCTAGGTGCTTAAAAAAAATCCGCATAAAATCAACATGTGCTTAGATGTCACTTAATACTGAACAGTCCCAGCATGCAGACAGTGTCGAGAGGCTCAGCAGCTGTGCAGCTAGGAGACATGATCCAAGCAATTTTAAACATGGCGTGAATGTTGGAGCCAGATGTGGAGGCTCCAGCATCTCAGAAACAGCCACCTTTCTGGAATCTTCATGCACTACAGCATACAGCGCTTGCAGACAATGGTTCAATAAGCAAAATTAAAAAATAAATAATAAAATCCAGTCAGTAACAGTTCTGGATTTGAAAAGCCCTCGCTAATGAGAGAGGTCAGGGGAGAATGGTCAGACTCGTTAAAGCTAACAGGAAGGACACAAATGCAGAAATAACAGCTCAGTACCACTGTGGCTGCGTGGAAAGGCTTCTTTGAATGCACTGCTCATCTCATCTTCCCGATAATATGAAGGAGTAGCTAACAAAGTGGCCGCTATGCGTACTTAATGGGAGCATGTTGACCGTAATATTAGTTGCATTTCCATTAACAAACATACAGCAATGATGCTGTAGTGATATTAAGTCGGCTTAGCCCTGCTGGTTTTGAAACAGCAGCACGCACGATTTGGCACTGGTATCACTCTGTCCCCATCCCTGCCTCTTACTGCACGATTATCGCATGACAGTTACTTATTATGGTCAAGGTAGTCTGCAATATCCTTTTGACAGTTAATTAATTAATGAAAGGGGTTCTATTCATTATAGATCAGCAACATACAAAGCATCCATAAATTACGAGGGGGCGTTGATGTTGTAGGTGATATCCGATCCAATTATCTTTACGCTTTCAGGTTAATGTCTTCCTTATCGAGAAACACCTTGCTCCACCGAGTTGCATTGTAGCCGTCTGGAAGATCGAGGCACGTCACGGAAAAGCTGTGAGGAGTAAGAGGACTGAAGGTTAAACAGTGCTGTTAAGGTAATACTGAATAAATCAGTGCAGTTTAGCGATAGCTTATATCCTCAGAACTTCCCTTCTGCAGTTACAAGCAGTACCTCTGTTCTTTGTGGGGAGTCTGGTCACCCAGGGTACCGCAGCTTTCCTGAGGGTACTCCAGAAGCCCCCCCCCCCCCAATACAAAGACATGCAGTTAGGCTAATTAGCATCTCTGTATTACCCGTACGGCATTTGTAAATGTGCGCGTGTTTCTGCCCTGGCATCCTGTTCAGGGTGACTGGGATCGGCTCCAGACCCTCCCCCCTACAACCCTGAGCAGGATAAGTGCTTAGAAGATGGATGAATGATTGGACGAGCACAGCACACTGAACCAAAAGCATTGCTTTTTATCCATGGTGCCTGGCTCGCTGTCAAATATGGCAGGCCCACAGTCAAATGTTCCAAAAATACATTTCAGATATTAAGGGAGAATATTTAATGAATGGACAATGTATTGTTACTTTTGCCCCCACAATTTTTAGCGAGAAGTCAGAGTGAGTTTTTTTTTAAATAATTTTGAACTAAGCTATATTATTTGCCATTTGTACAACCGGTACATTGAATTATGTTTGTTTTGTTTAGGAGGTGGGGCCAAGATATCTGATTGGTTGGTTCTACCTCCTCTACAACCTGATTGGTTGTCTCTCTGAACCAATCATTTTTCATCCTGCCTTCGGGAACATTTTTCTGGAAGAAAAACTCCTACAGTATGAGCAGTTAGGACAACCATTCAGTGCCCCCTCATGGATTTTTGGGAGCTTAAGAAACTTGCCGTAATGTCCAACAGAGATGTGGCTACTCTGCCAAACACATAAATGAAGGTGGAAAATTATACAGCTAGACAGCCAAAGGTTAAGTTTCTTTATGGGCAGGTACAAGACTTGTTGACCTTTTTAGCATCCATGCTGCTATTGCCTCTTGTGGTTTTTAGGACACATCACACACACTTTTCCAAGTAGATAACTAGCCAGGCTGATCAGCCTAGACCTTGTAATATATTTTCAGTAATCTTGAGGTCAAATGAAAAGATGAATGTACATAATACGCGAATACATCTTATGTTTGAAAAGGGCACCTCACTGCAAAATGCTAGCGGTAAGACTCAGGGAGGAAGCTACAGAACAGTAGCGTGTCCACAAAATGCTAATGCGGTTATTCTTAAAATACAGCGATTCGATGTCAGGAATAATCAGCGGCAACGTAAATAACTAAATTGGATTTGGTTAAATGCATTGTCGCCGTCAAATGAATTATGCCAGCATTTATTGTCAGACTCACCACTCATTCATTAGATGCAATTTCACGAGATGATCTAGTGTAAAATAGCACTTTATTGATAAAAGCATTTGCTTGCTGATCTAATGGAGGAAAAATCTGCAGGGATACACTTGTAAATTTCACAGTGTAGCAAGTAATTTTGTTCATCCTTGTAATACACTTCCAATATTTACAATTCTTCCAAAACACGCACACAATATTAACTGTAAACTAAAGGGTAATATAATAAAAAGTAAATATACAGCAGGGATATTTGAAATTTTTAGAACACACACAAACACACACACACACACACACACAACATTAACTATAGTCTAAAGGGTAAAGGGATTTATACTTATAAACTGTGCAGCAAGACACAGATAATACCCTCTGAGTCAGTCCTCAGATGTATGGGAAGGTCCTACATCTACAGCGAGCTTCTTCAGAATACGAGTCATCCACTCTCCAGCTTCTTCAGCACGGTTGGAAACAAAAAATGTGAGACCTGCTCCGATTATGGAGGCGAACAGAAGCAGGACCTGCAAACGTAAGAGTGCGGCGGGCACCTTATGAGGGCCTTGGGCTTTAGAAACAAGGAGAGAAGAAATTTATAGCAACAAAAATGGGAGTTGGGCCCGAGCTGCCATGGGCCGAGGGACCAACAGAAGACTACTTTGTATTATTATTGCCTAGTTTCGTCAAAACATATGATATACATCTCCTTCCCCTTCCTTATGAAAAATAAATTGAATATTTACAGGACCCTGTAGTCTCACTATAGGGACCATACATCAGCATTTAAACTCCTCGGGGGACTAGAACGCATTCTGCTATTTAAACACAAGCATTTTCTGTTTTCCCTCAGCCTCACACATCTGTTAAGTATCTTGCGCAGAGCTCCGTAAAATTAATCATGCGTTAAATTTTACCATATCTGCAAAATTTCCACGTACCAATGGACTCCAATGTGTTGCTTTATGCACTTATTGTACTTGCAAGCACTAATTTGATTTCAGAAAAAAAAAATGCACGTACGAATAAATCTGCTTTGACTAATAGCTCGCCCAATTAGGGTCACGCTGATCAGAGAGCCTTCTGGGAAACCGACGCCAGCAGGTCATTAGGACGCTGTAGTTGTGCTCGTCGAGGGCAGATTTAGAGTCAACTGTTGGTCGAACACGGAGAGGCACATGCGAACGCCACGCCGGGGTTGCATTTAAATCCCACGCCGTGCATCAGCGAGTGCAGCCGCTAAACTGCTGCCGCTAAACCAGCTATAATAGCTACGGTGTCAATTTTCCATAAACGGCGTGTGCAGCAGCAGGCAGATTCTGTCAGTGATGTAATCAGTCACACTCACTACGTCCCTAATAAGCTGGAACTATTGAGTTTTTTTTTTTTTTTGCGTTTTCAATTAATTTGATAATCAGATGCACTTAACATACATCACTTGAAAATGTATTTTGACAAAACACAGCTGTAAAACTGAGTACCATCCTCTATGTTTCACATAAAAATTTGACATAGGACCCTTGGAGGAGAAGTTTTTGTATTTCAAGCCAGCACAATGTCACAGGGAGGCACAAAATCAGTTTGGCACAAAAGAGATTCAAAGATAAATCACTTTGAATGATCCCAGGCACTGGCTCAACTACTGTAGTAAATCCTAGTAATTGATACTGATGATGTAGGTCTGCAAATCTGTCTAGTCTGTGATAAACAAAATGCTTAGACTAAGAATGATCAACGGGTTATTTTGCAAAGCAGATAGATTTTCAGTTATGTTTCAGGATGATGAACTGAAGCAAATTAAAGTTAAACTTTAAAACATTTTCTGATTACAAATGTGCTGGATTTGTTTTGAAATGTAGCACTCACCATCTATATCTAGAATTTCATTATTAAAAAAAATTAAATATTAGAGAGATTAGAGATTAATACTATAAAAGGCACAGTCTTTGTATAAAGAATTTTTATTATAGTATATATGATTTTTACTTGACAGTCACATATAATATCCATAACAAGATATTGTTGTAATTTTAAACCTTTATTTCACGCTTACTTAAATTAATGTATTATTTTACTCCCCTTGAAATAAAGAAAAACATGGTTCAATAAAACTCAGTGCCTTTGAAAGTAAAAGTTGAAGAAGCAAAGTGAACTTTTTGCTAGACAATTTTGCAATCCAATCATCTCGGTTTCCTCAGCGGTCAGATAGGATTGTTGACGCACCAAATGGCAGGAAGAAGCGAACTCTGGCAACTGTGACAATAAAACCCCAGTGTTTGTCAAGGACTTTAAAGTGCTTAGCATTGATTTATATTTGCTATTTTGAATTTTGCATGGCCCTCAGTTATCAGAGAGGAAGCACTTTCTCTTGCTTGCATGGTGGTTCTCAGCTCGTGGAGTTTCCATGTCCTCCCTGTCTTTGTGGGACTCTCCTCTGGGCAATTTTCTCTTGCAGTCCAACTTCATAGTGCATGAAAGTGTGTTACCCATGAACAAAAGGCATCCCATCCAGGGTGTCCCCTGCTTTGTGCCCTGCGTGACCCTGTACTCGTGTAAGGAAACCGAAAGTGTACGATGTAAGCGAATCAGCAAACGGAAAGAGCATGAAAATCCCTCTTTCCCTGTACGTCGGATCTTGTGAGCTGGAATAAAACATAGTTACTTTATACCAGGGTGAATCTGAAAAACGGCAATGTAATCTTTAAGAATTTAAAAATTTCCTGCCTTCTTTAACAAGACCAATCTGTACATTGAAGTCCTCGATTCTGCTAAAGTAATGTACAAGTGAGCAGTAGATTTGAAAAGCTGAGAATTGAACCTACTTTTAAGAGGTACCAGGAAATCACACACACACACACACACACACACGGCTTTGCTATCAGACAGGCCCCCGGAACTGTCATCACTGACAACAGCCTCTCAGTCAAAAGTACAAAAACATTCTACAAATTCTGAACCAAGTCGCATTCAACATCCTGAAGAATATGCTTCATAGTTAGATTACAAATTAAATATAAAAATTATAATATATATAATGGTAAATAAAACAGTAAAAATTGCTTTTTATCATAACAACACAGCTGCACATGAAATAAGTACACATTCATTCCGTTACAAATAATTTTGAATTCATGCTTGCTTATTTATATCAGATCCTACATGTACAGTATCGTATATGTGGGTGGCTTGCAGATCGAGTAACAATCTGTGACGTACTCAGGTTGACAGCTACTTGTTTAAGATAACGGAAACGCCGGGCTGAATTCTCTCAGAGGCACATGGGTGCTTAAAGTCTGCTTTAATTCTTTTTTTAATTTTGTGTCTTCCGAAATGCATCCTTTGCAGGCATGTCCTGACTACTCAAGCACCATGGATAGATTTGCATGCCTTGCGAGTTACAGGGTAAAAGAAGTCAGGGTGATTTATCATCAGATGGTACACGCGCACGCACGCACACGCACGCACGCGCACGCGCACGCACGCACACCATTAAGGAAAAGCACAGTTAGCACCGTAACACTCTAAATTCTACACTGTAATATTTGGGCTGATTTTGTTACGTATTTAATGTACATCTTTTCTAACGAACCATCTACTGTCACCTTGCTCTGTGCTTTTGCATCTTTATCACTAATAAAAAATTACATGATCATTAAAAAAATGGTACCACCAGCAGCTTCCTTATCCAAACAATAATGATCAAGCTTAATTAATGCTTGAATTATATGGCCTGGTTTGTAGGTTTCAGTAAAAAAAATATTTATAATTTTATAATATAAATAAAAAGTTGAATAAATGTTTTATAAATCATCTTCTATTAAAATGACAGGGACTAGTGGTCAACCCAGCATGTATTGCAAATAAAAAATATATAAATGTAGCAGTAAATAATTCTCATTTTATAGAAATATATATATGGTGATAAATTATACATGCATATTCTACAAACAGAATGAATGCCTTTCTAATACAGGCTGTTAATTTTCGTTTATTCATTCAATCATAGTCTTCTGAGACTTCAGAACAAACACAAAACAATATTTTGATAAAACATTAAGCTTTCAAGAAAGTCATCTGTACATATGAAATGCTTGGCTGTCTTTTTTCCACCCAGGAAATGCTGGTAAAAGACCCTGCAGGGAGGAGATAATGGATTAATGACCAATCGGATAACAGCGTACATTTGCGAACAAATGTTACGTGTTAGCGATTTTTACCTCACGGCTGTTTTATTCTCAGTTCGTCTCTCTCGTTCAGGCGCGATGTTAAATACTAATGTTCAGCAATGAAGACATGAGTGAGGGAAACTGGAGTTCATGTTGGTAATATACATTCTAATATCGTAATTATTTCCAAAACCAGTGATAATTTACAAAGACTTATTATATCGCAATGAATATTTAATATTTTCGCCATATTATTCCTTTTATAAGGAGTGGAAATCAGGCCTCGGTTCTCAGTATCTCCCACTATCTCTGCCATTTCGCTATTGCACTGTTGTTGTAGTTGCTTCCTTTGTGCTCTAAATAGTTTAGACGATCACTTCGAAAGTACCACCCCAAATATCTGTATTTACATTGTTGCATAATATTATATAACTATTCCAGCTATCTTTTGGGATATAATTCTCCTTTCCTAAGAAACTTTTCTGCATCAAACAGTGTCGCATCACTACAATATAATTTTCAGTGCCTTGAAATAAAAGCATTTTTATTTTTTATAAATTTTAACGTAGGATTCTGTTAAGATGAAAATGAGGGTATGAATACTTTTGCAAGTCACTGCATGCTCACAATCAGTATGTAGTTCACTGGGTACACCAGCTTGTTAATGCAAAGAGCCTGCTCCTCAAAACAGCAAATCTGGAAGCTAAAACTGAATATATACAGTGCAGCGACAGAGTCTAGAGGTTCATTTGCAAGTTGGCTAAGCATTAGAATCGGTAAGATGTGTGATCTAAGCGATTTTGTATGTGGTGTGATTGTGGGTGCCTGATGTGGTGGTTCCAGCATCTCAGACACATCCACCTTCCTGGGATTTTCACCCACTACAGTGTCGAGAGTTTTCAGAAAATGGTGAAATAAACAAAAAAAAAAACAACAAAAAAAGAAAAACATCGAGTCAGCAGCAGTTCTGCGGCTGAAAACACCTTGTTAATGAGAGAGGTCAGAAGAGAATTGCTAGACTCGTTAAAGCTAACAGAAAGGCCACAAGTGCAGAAATAACATGGTACCACTGTGGTGTGTTTCTCTGAACCCACAACTCGTCATCGCTTCAAGTACTTCTGCAGTCCAGTGGGGGAGGGGGGTCTTGTCCAAACCAGTACAGTCATGCATGGCTAAACCATGAGAGAGAGTAGAAAGAATATACCCTAAAATAGCGATAAAAAGTTCAGTTTAGTAAATACATGAACCAGTAACATATTTGTTTATCATCATTATGGACTATTGTGTACTTTTTACGTATTTGTATGTCGTATTTTTTTTTAACGACTGGCAGCACAATTTGTTTGCACCAACATAACCACAAGCACATAAGTAATGCCTGGCACTACGGCGTTACATCAGGCACGCTGTCACTAGGCGATAGGAATTTTTCAGCTCTATTACTGTATAATCTTATGGAACAACCGCGGTATACTGTATGTGGTTGATCATCGACCAAAACGTGATTATGTGGTACATGACTTGTTAGTTATGTGTGCTGTCCTTGCACCGTGTCTGCTTTGTGCTAAATATATGTTCATTGAGATTCTGGATGCAAAAAATTCCCTCTTGGATTAATCTAATCTAATCTAATCTAGTTGTACCTAGAAAATGACCACTGAGTATGAATATTACTTGTGTGTGTACTTCTTTTGCTTATTATTGATAATCCCCGATTACATCACCTCATTCTTGAAGGCTGCATTTTGCTATAGCCCTTAAAGTAAACCGTAAAGGGTGAAACGTTGGGTCTCCCTTTGATAACAGCTTGATACTAGTCTTCAGTTTATATTGCAGAAATAAAACTTATTTTTATAGTGAATACAGACACTTTTGCATGTGTTCTAAATGGAAACAACTGATACAGCAGATTGCACAGATTTTGCATCAGATTCATTTAATCATAATAAAAGCACAAGTATAGGTGTACATCCCTGTGAAAATGTAATTGCATCCCTGTTTTAAAAAAAAAAATGTAACCTTTCTACGTGAATAATTCTAGAACGTGTTTTTCACAGATAAGATACTCCTTAAAAATATTTTACATAGTTTGGATTTTCTCTCAGTGTCGATACTGATAATTAGCAGCAATGGGGATTAAAGGATTAGCAGTGGAATATAAGTGTAGACAAAATGACATTTTATCCACTGGTGATGCTAACAAACTGGTGTTTTTTTGATAAGAAAATGTTTTCGGAGTTTGGACTTGAAGACAAATGGAGATCACGTGCCTTTCAGGACAAAAGCAAATATAGGAACAGCGATAGAAACAGCTAGAAAAAAATCAATCATAAATCCTGACTATAACTGAAATACAACTTCACTATCTAGCAAATATGTTAAAACTGCCTGAGAGACTCACAAATAAGTTTAAATCCATGGTATGTGAGCAGTCGGTAGTTCAGTTCCGGAAAGTAAAAGTCCAGACCTGGATTTTGTTTCAACCAGCCAGTTGAGTTCTCTGTTACTATTCTTTATGCTCAACGGGTTGGTTGAAACAAAAACCAGGTCTGCACTTTTACTTTCCGGACCTGAACTGTCCACCTCTAGATTGTGAG
>JAODJX010000053.1:7455323-7471306 GCA_026776945.1 Isichthys henryi | reverse complement strand
CCGCCCCAGTCAAACTCCCCACCTGCCACTGTCCCCGGAGCGGGTCGCGGGGGGGGGGGCGGGGGGGCCGCCGGGCCGCACCCAGCACCCCCCCCCCCGCGGGGCCCCGCCCCCCCCCCCCAGTCAAAAAAAAAAACACCTCCTATGCGATTAGCTCAGTATCTTCAGCAATCTTACGCAAAATCTCACATGTCCATAAAGTGTAATTAACATTCCCGGTTGAACCAATTTAACAACACCTTGTCCTCTTTAGAGTTTTATTTTATTTATTTTTTCTGGTCGAATCACTTTAAGAACTATGGTGAATGATTGTCCCGTTTTGCGTGCCTTTAACAGACATTCCAAAGTTTACCTCCCATGGCTTCCAGTCTCACTGTCCATCTGTCCACACCTAGGACACCTAGCCCCACTGTCCATCTGTCCACACCTAGGACACCCAGCCCCACTGACCATCTGTCCACACCTAGGACACCCAGCCCCACTGTCCATCTGTCCACACCTAGGACACCCAGCCCCACTGTCCATCTGTCCACACCTAGGACACCCAGCCCCACTGACCATCTGTCCACACCTAGGACACCCAGCCCCACTGACCATCTGTCCAACCACTGTTTGGATGATCATTTTATAGTCTGGGTCTGAGATTTCATACCGCATATTTCCTGAAGTTTCACACACAGTTTTCCTTGTTACTCTATGAAGTATATAGCTCTTAAATGAAGACTAGAACTCTCACCAGTTTGAATATTAGTCCTCTGCTTCTGAGTCTGGATCTCACTGCTAATGGTAGCAGGGCAATCATTTTAAGGATTTGCATCACATTACTGCAGACCATGACACTGGAGATCAAGAGAAAATGTGGAATAGAATAAAACATGAACATTTTATCTAATTAAAGCATTTAATGAATACATCTTGTAGTATCACAAAAAAAGTAAAGAATGTATTATAGGGAGACATCAAAGCATATTAAAGATGCACTAAATATGCTGAACTCAATACCGTTAGAGTATTTGCATATAAATTCAGTTACATGAGGAACTACAGTACAAAACACCTGGCTTCTCTGTAGAAGCGATAATCCCAGAGGTATTTTGGTACCGTTTTGCTTTTTTTTTTTTTAAATTGAATTTAAATATCGTACACTGAAACATTCTCCTTCCTGAAGTCATAAGGATTCAAAACGCAAACAAATGAACAAACACAGAAGCATTTCCTCTAGGTTAATAAAGACGGGGGCAAATTACTTCAGCTACATTCCAAGAGATCCTAGAAACATTTGACACTGTCAGCCTTGATTTCATGTTGGCCGGACTATGCAAAATTTGTGTCAGCTTCAATTTTGTGCACTTGAATGAGGATCTGGCAGCAAAAACAGGGACTTTCTTGTGTCGACTGATGAACCAGAGGCTTCAGCCAAACCGCTGTTAGCATCGGGTCACTCGAAAGGGTTTTTCCCAAGTAACAAAAAACCCTGATTTTAATTGTGATGCTGAAAATTTTTATAGTAAATCATTGTTTATGTAATTGTAAAAGCGAATGTTGAAATAATCATTCAAAATATATAAATATAAAAAAAACTGAAAACAATTATATAGTAGAAGCAGTATGATCTGATATTTGTGACATTGACCTAAATTTCTGCATCCCATAGGTGTCTCTCACCTATGTGCGTGTATTTGTGTATGTGCGTGCATGTTTGTGCATATGTGCAATATCAAAGTTGCTAATTGCAATATTCATTAACCAAATTTTCTTATTAATTGCTTAATGCATTTAAAATGTGAAATTTTCATATTTTACCCCATGGGAAGTGCTGGAAACACATGCATCATTTACTTTACTTATCACAGTTTGTAATTACAAGGATAATGGAGGTTGAAGGTTAATAACATTATGTTTCACTTTTAAGTTAATTTGATATTCTGTCTTTATGCTACATGACTCGATACATCACTGAATTCTTGTTGACTAACCTGTTGAGATGAGAATACATTCACAACCTCAGGACACTATTTTGCAAGATTTAAAGGTATCATGATTTACGGCAAGGTATACAGCTACAGTACTTGTTCATAAGCTACAATGCTACTGATGGCTAACTTTAACATCTTGGTAATGCTACATTATGCCCAAGCTACTTACGACTATGCAACAGAGCAGAGCACACTGACTGCAATTAGCATAAATTAGTGCGCATAAAAATAGCGACGTGATAAAGATGAGGGTGGAGTTCTTCTAGCCGCCAGCATGACTGTGGGAACATCATTGTCCACGTGACTTGCGCTACGCAGTGATGGATCAGCAATGGGCTGCCAGGAATGCTTGAGTGAGGAATTATTATCATTGCTTGTAATTAGCAGGCAAAAGGGAGTTTTTAATAATGGGAGCAGTAAATCCATGATACTGCAACAGAGTCTCAGGTTTCAGGTTAAAGGGTGGACAAAATGTGTAACAGATGTAAAGGAATTATATGTAATAGAATAGACTATGTCTTAATGGTAACCAATGAAGCAAAATAATTGAATGAGGCCTTGAACACCAAGTAAAGTAAGAGCTGTTATATCACTTGCTGTTGTAATGAGTACCTTGTATCATAACCATGACTAACTCCAGCCTACTTGGTGTAATACAGGCTGAGGGTGAGAGTGAGAGTTGGAAAATGCATCTAAAGTGCTCGTGAAACTTTCCATTTAATATGTTTGACTTCAACTTGCAGTTTCAGATCGACTGTGTGGACACAAGAAAATGTAAATAAAAGAATGAAAGCGTCTTAGCAAAACAAGGATTTAAAGTTCCTTTTTGTTTTGAATCTCTGCGCTGGTACATAATTATTTTGTCATTAAAAGAAACAACTGTGCGATATTCTGGGGATCCTTGCGCAATGTGCCTGCCACTCTGTTTATTGCTACTAGCAGCCATAGATTGCTGTTCTAGTTACAGCATGATTTCTGTGCTCCGGCCCGTCCTGCGGACAGGTGCTGGTCAGGCTGAGACTCCAGGCAGGCAAAGCGCAGCACAGGCCATTACATGCACTGCCGGCCACATGCTGTGATGCAGTGGCTCGGAGGCACAGTTTGGCCTGTCCTAAGACTGCTGCCTTGATTGGATGACAACTATTCTGTGGCACTGCAGGTCAATGACCTGAGTGTGGTGACCACTGTCCATGGTGCTGAAGACTACTTACTGTGAGCTGCACCTTGTCTTTACTTTACTCTGCTCCACTTTCTCTCCACCTTTTACATTATATTACCACCACCAGTACTACCGCTGCTACACTGCTACTACTACTAATCTACTACTACTCCTACTACTACTAATAATAATAATAATAATAATAATAATAACTCTAAATTTAACTGTGCTTTGGCAGAGTGAGAAATCAATGCCGGCCAAGGTGTTAACATTATCTACCTCTATGTCTCTCTTTTCAGGACCGGTGGGAAAGGATTAAAGATTAATGCCGGTTAGCTATGACAGCTTCTGTATTCAAAGTGACAGCCCAATTGACTTGTGTGACACGGGCCAGCTGGATAGTTGCTTTTAAATGATGTTGGACGTCCCAACCGTTAAAATCCCTTGAATTTCCGATGTTGTTTCCTGTAAAAGAGACAATGGGGAATGCTTGATATCCACAAAATGTCCTTGCCAAAAAGAAAAACTGGTATCAGTCGGGGAGCTTGTCAGCTGTGGATGATACTGACACTTTAGTTTCCAAGCTATCAGCAATTTACAGGAAAGTGCAAAAAGGAACATTTCAAGCAAAAAAAAAATAAAAATAAAATCAAACTTCAGCTGTCAACCATGATAAAATTTGCCAGAAAAACACAGCCAACGACTAACAGCGTTACTTAGCTACCTTAATACAGAGCAAGAATTATTTTCATATTTTATATCACCACTTAGAGCATAACGATTTATTCCTCTTCAGATTTAATAATAGCCATTATCCTTTGTGACAGATTAAAGCCACCTCAGATTAAAATGTGATTTATATCCTCTACACTAACAGCAACAATAAGAGTTATTTTCTATATGGCCTTTTCTTGCATTTCCTCCCATAGAGAGAAATACCAGGTAAAATTCCCTCTGTTCTGTCGCCCTGGGAAACTGACGCTAGCTATGGATAGAGTAAGAATGTTTTAAATATCTGGATCAAATTAACCTCAGGGTATGATGCTGGTTAAAGCCCAGCCGCCCAGATTGTAATTTACCAGTTACCAGCAGCCATATCTGGTGTAATAAATTATCGGCGTGTCTCCTGGGAGGGCCGAGTCCACTCCTAACCATCTCACAGCGTCCTTAAAGAAGTAGCAGTCCGTGCTGAGGGATCCACCCCCCGTCGATGCTTAGCCCGCCCACACGGCGGCAGCTGATTGGCTGCATGAAGAAGGGCTCAGGCGGGGACACCAATCAGCAGCCCAAAAGGTCAACTACCCTCCACTTTTGGCAGGAACGTTGGTCTTGCCAGCAGTGGAGAGAATGCACTTACCGGAAGAGCATGAAATTAAATGTGTAAACTAATGAGCCAACTACAGTCCAAGAGAACACTTCATATATTGTCGCTAAATGAAACATACCTGAATTATTGGGATGAAGAGGATATACACCAAAGAGCCAATACATTATAACCACCCCTATGTGAAGCAAATAACATCGACTACCTTGTAAAAATGCTGTGTCAAGTTGCGGTATATATTAGACGGTAAGATTACATTTGCTTGTTGACATATTTAATGCAGAAGACATGAGCGAAGGATAAAGATCTGAGTGACTTTGACAAGGGCCAAAGCATTAAGGCCAGACGACTGGGTCAGAGTATCTGAGACGATAAGGCTTGAGGGGCGCTGAGGGTCAGCATTGGGGAGTATCTGCTGAGAGAGATCCAAGGAGGGAAAGATCACGATCCGGAGACGGGGTGTGGGGCAGCCAAGACTCGTTCAAATCCCACACTGACGAGGGCTATCCAGTGTGGTAGGAACATATTACTATAACTAAATAGCCATTGACAGTGTATGATAATCCTGCCTACCACCAGTGCCAGAACCTCTGTTCTACCATTGCTAACTTGAGCAGCTGTAGTCATTCTGCATTAATGAATTGTAACACACATTTGTTTATTAAAATTGCTCCTGTGTGCAACAGCGTGTTCAGTTTAACGTTAATAAGCTTTTATTGGTTCATATAATTTAAAGCTAATATGTTTGACAGGTGCCTCCCACTCGTCCATTTTCATCGCATAAAACCATTTTCATGAAAAGCATTTTTCTTAACTAATACGGCTCGGATTGTTATGTTAGAGACATGCAGACACCCACGGCCATAAAAGGTAAAAGAAAGAAATTGCAAAAATAAAGATGTATTTTATTTTGTGTTAACCAATTAACAATGGAATTGTTATTTTGCCAAAAGTATTCTGCTGCTGTTTTAATAATTCTGTTTATTTTTTATGTCATTAAATCGAAAAACAAGCTGTCCTGTCCAGTTTAATGTCATTGTGATTATTATAAAAGGACACAGGAAATCCTATATGACTCAGCAGTAGTTTCGGCTACACTTTCATTTCTGCATGTCAAACGTACAGCAAAACATCTCCAGCAAAGTTCAGCCTGAATTTATCTTGCTTTGATTGAATAGGTTTGTAGGCACCAAATGAACTTGCTGATACGAATCAAAGTGCATCCAAAGTTTCCTGTCAATCCGAAGCACTTTTAGCCAATATGTAGGTCAACTTTCCTTTTCAGACAGATTCAAATAATCAAGGCTGCAATTGAATATAGAGCGGGTGTTATTGAAAGTCTTGCACAATGCACAGTGTAGCCTGACAGAGAATAGCAGGAATCGAGAGCTATGTGCCTGGAGAATTCCTACAAAGTCTTCTTTTCTCGCATATCAGATTAATATGGGTTAATCTATTTTCTTGACTGTTATTGTGGATTTTGCTTATATAAGAAATGCATTTGTTTGTAAATTATAATTGCATGTGAGCACTTAAGCAGTGAGGCCTACGAATATTTGAATATCGAATGTTTATTTGAAGTGAATTATTATTATAGTACATGCACGGCTATTTTGAAATCCCAAATTGAAATATTGAAAAAAAAGCCCTTACATATTAAAGGGAAGAACACAGTAGCCAGCATTACAAAGACATCAGGATTATGTATAAATGTTAAGTTGTGTGCAGCTGCGGAGCTGCTAGATCGACAGCACTGGGGATCAACTCAATGGAGGGTCAGTGGTCTGTGTGCTATTTTTTTTGTGTTCGCCAAAGCTACTGTGACACTTTATTAGGCCTTGCTCTGGGCAATCCGCTTGCCGTGTAGCTAAGGGACGCGAGGGACAAGTTATATCAAATCTGCCTGTCAAAGGTGCTTCCACTCGTAAGTGCAGAAATATGGAGCAATCTGCAGTCGGACCAGCGTTACGCTGCTCTGTCGAGAAGGTTTTTCAAATCCTCTGCTGATACTCCAGTGACCTATGTGTGGAATCAACCTACAGAGCCGCGATGCTCATTACAGTGACAGCTGTTTAGCTGTGCTCCCCCCTCCCCGCCCCGCCCCCGCATTGTATGATAAGCATCTAAGGATGACGGTCCTCACTGCTGATTAACCCCTGCGGTGCCACTTGGAAAGGAGCTGTTTTACGCAGACGCATAATTAATGTTGCCCGATTAGCTTCAGTGACATTTATAACCTTGAACTGACTGCAAGGAGATAGATCAAGCATCTTGTCGATATAGTACAGAAGGAACGTCTAGAAACAATAAAATAATGATTCCAAACTTTCAAAGAACTGACATTCAAGATTTCAATGAAACATTTGTCTTTTTGGTGTGTATGTGTGTGTGTGCGTGCATGTATGTGTGTTTCTTTCCCTCTAGTCTTTGCCTTACAACTGAGCATCGTTGCGGCAAATCTTCTCCAGGGTATTCTGTCTCTCGGAATCCTTATTCCCTCGGAAGCCATCTCTCAGAGCAGCCTGCCAAGGAGCCTGAATGTGTGGCACACATTTCCCCAAGGGTTGCATCAGAGGGACGCCATTAAAGGCTTGTCATTTGGGCACCCTTAGACCAACTGTAGACTCTGGCTTTGTGAAGCATTTGTAACTTAATAAAAGACCAAAATAAGCAGAATATTCCCAAACCAGAAGTTTAAAAAAAGGAAAACGTGACAGATAATATATTCATATTGGCAGGAACCCGTTTGTTCTTTTCGCGAGAAAACATTGTCGTTCCTAATAAAATCACCATCAACGGATTCCGAGGTGTCGTTTTATGTGTAACTGTCCAGGCAGATTTGGATAAGTGAACCGATACTTTGCTAAAACAGCACGTTAAAAAAAGCAGGTGAGAGTCACATAGAAACTCGAAGATACTGTAAAACACGATAAGCATAAACTTATCCGGGGAATACGTTAAAGTTAATGTCATTAAAAGAAGGAATTCTATATGCAAGTCCGCTATACATGGCTCTACCACTTAGTGATAGATCATTTAAAAGGAATCCTGGGCCCTTTTATATGCACGGTAAAAAGGATTTAAAGTTTAAAGTACTGAAAGTCATGCTGTTTACTGAAAATTACATTACTGGGAAAAAAAATATAATTTCCTAGAGATGCAGGTTTTTATATATGGAAATTATGCAGGTTTTATGAGGTTAAAATTCAAAAGTAGGGATGAAACCAAAATGCAAATACAATATGTTTTAGTAATTATTCTTGTTAAAAATTTCCACATTCATTTTATACACGGTGGCTAATGTCTGTACTGTGGTAGAACAGAGTATAGTTTGAGCATAAAAGTTACTAATACTAAATACCATTTACACATTTTAATTCATTAAATAACTGGCTTGAATTAACTGGTCATTAAACATCTTTGATCCCAGTTCTGGCTTTAAACTGATCATTGTGAATCGTATTTTGTGACTTAACCCACAATAAATCCAAATATGTTTTTCTTATTATCTTTTTTTGGAATTTAATTGAAGTTTCGAAAGTGTCACATGACATAACAGAAAAGATGTCAAATGCAAATAAAATATTGCCATTGACGTCAACACAGATGGAAAAAAAAATAAATTCAAAAATTGTTCCAACTTTAATATCAGCACCTGGGTTTTTGACAGGAAAGCCTATTGAGCGACCCTTGCAGAGCAAGACAAACATATAAACTCAGTTGCATATGTTTTAGAATATGTTTAACAAAAAATACCAAAGCTGTCACTTAGTAACATAGATCAATGGAAATGGTTAATGGCTAGACTTGCATAGTCTTATGTCAAGTAATTATGGCATAACCTTGCAAAATAACACATCTATATATAGCTACGCCCATATCACCTAGGGGCTTAATAAATACCGGAAGTCTCGTGCTCAGTGTCGGTCAGAGCGCGTTGCTCAAGGCTCGGCGTTGTTGGTCCCAAAGTGCACGATGTCACAGTCCCATCCGATCCGTCTCATGTCTGAGTTTGCACCTTCTTGTTTTGTGATCTGTCTGCTTGTTTTGCCATCTTGTCGTACCGTGTCCTGTTCTTTGTTTTCCCCTGGCTCTACCGCTAGTCCTCCTCCTGCACACCTTGTTCCAGAACCTTCTGTCCAGTCAGCAGCCTTACGGTCCCAGAGGTTTCCGGTTTCCTGCAGCGTTCTGTCCAACGGGCTCTGGTACCGTCGGGCAGGAAACCTGACAGTATTCGGTATCTTGTCCCATGTTAGAACAATACCGCCAGTTTTAGCAAATAGGATATATGGCACAAAAGTCATATTTATAACTCATATATTTGTGTATCCATCCCATTGAAGGTGTACCCCAGGACTGTGCAGTCTGATAGGCTCCAGGTCCCCTGCCCCCCTGACAAAGATAAGTGGGTAGAAGGATGGGTGGGTAGATGGATGGGTGGGTGGGTAGATGGATGGATAGCTGTGTAATTCTTCTGTCAAATTGCAAGACAAATATTTAAAAAACAGAAGCACGGTGGTGTTGTGATTAGCACTGTCGCCTCCCACTTCTGGGACCCGGGTTTGAGTCTCCGCCATGGCCCCCTGTGTGTAGAATTTGCATGTTCTTCCTGTGTCAGTCTGGGGTTTCCTCCAGGTACTCCAATGTCCCCCCCACAGGCCAAAGACATGAGGTGAGGTAGAGTTACCAAATTGCCTATAGGTGTGCCTGTGTGCGTGTGTCCTATAATGGGTTAGTGGTCCATCCTGGATTGTTCCCTGCCTTGCGCCCATAGGCTCCGGACCCCCACGACCCTGAACAGGACAAGGGGTCACTGAAAATGGATGCACTTAAAAACACTCTGACCTTTCTTGAATATCTGCTCAAGATCCCTACTCTCCCAGTGAGAGGAAAATTTAATTGCATTTCCCTGCCAGTGGAAGTTGCTGCCGAATGTTGGCCTTCAGAATCAAGAATGGCTGTGGACGGGAGCGACATGCTGTCATGTGTAGAAGAGATACATGTGGCTTCCTGGACTTTATAGCGAAAGCCAAGGGGGCAAATATGGAGGGATTGTGTGTGTGATAGAATGCTTAGCCATTAATAACCCACAGGCTCCATACTAGAGACAGCTAAGGAGCATGCAGTCATGCTGCACCCATCACACCACGAACCACCTCCGGGATGAGACCCAAAGACAGCCGTGATGATACCTCAGCACCACACTAGTCTGGGTTCCTGGTTTTTCCAGTGGCTGGGGTCTGTCTGAATCTGTCTCTCTGTCTATTTATGAATGTAACGTGCATACTGATGCATGGAATAAGCTTCTTTTTGCTAAAACAAATTCCCATAAATCACCCATTCATCTGTCTTATTCTAGAATGTATCCTGCGCAAGATCCATCGATACCTGAAAGATAACTTTTATGCAAGAGCATACGTGAAAGATGGCTGTGCCATGTTAAAGCATAGGGTGTGAAGGCTGTATATTTTCAATGAAGTTAATTTTTTTGTGTTATATAGAATCTCCTGGCACGAAAATACAATATGGTATTTCTGCACATCAACATGACCTAAGGTGACAATAAAAAGGTATAATCACTCTTGAGTATCATTATAATCATAATGAGTATCAATATATTAAAAAAGGTGGAGGGGGCTGTAATGAATATCCTTTTTGTTCTTTAGTTGTATTTTGGATAGATTAGTTTGAAAAAATTGATTAATTTCTTTTTTGTTTTGATTGTTATCTGAGTGAACAAACCATGTGTGTAAGATTTTACATAAATACTCATTTCACTACAGGCGTGATAGATAAAGAAAATTAAATTATTTTATGTGGTATACTTGTCGCCAAGATGTGTATCGTTGCAAGTTGTAATTTGACATACAATTGTGATGACGGAGAAGAAAGTCAGCCAAAGAGTAGACGGTAATAAGCTTCCGGCACAGCGATAATGTGCACAGAGTGAGTGCGACGTAAACATCAAAAATCAGCTTATTGTCCTCATTCAAGATTCAACACAATAATAAAAACCACTTGGAAAATAAACAAACACCAATACAACTAGCTGGACTGGCTGACTCTGATTTCTCAATTGTAAGTTACTTTTTATAAAAATGTCCGTTGAATTAACAAATATAAATGTAATGTAAACGAGCGAAAATTATTTGCTAAGAAGTAATGGTTGTTGGAATGGTCTTCATTTTAATATGTATAAAACCTGAAATTCTAGAACCCGCTATACAGTACAGTATAAGCAATGGGAAGCATTGTTCTTTGAACTATTTCAACAGGAATTGAATAATCATCCGAGTGCTTTGTGGGAATTTTAAGATAAGGCCCTAGAAAAAGCAGAAATTATCTAACTAATTACCGCAATTTTTCAAATATATCTCGACATAGTGTGCAAAAACTTTTGAAATAACATCACTGTAAAAACCTTCTGAGGTGTACGTCCTGTTTGTCTTTATCTTGTCACTTTGGTCATATTTTATAAAGAGGTTGGCAGGTTCCTTAAAATTAGAATACAATTACCTGCGGTCTATCTAGAATAATTATAAGGTTCAGTAATCTGACATTCAAAGCCACGGGAACACACACACAGACAATCTTTAACAATCCCATAATCCCCTGCAGTCATTAGCAGCTCAATCATGGTACAGTGCTAAGTATTGAGTATGAGTGCCCATGGAAGCACATGAATTCCTCACGTGAACACTGCCGAGGCTACACCTCAGTCAGCCAACATGCTCTCTCATTAAAATTAACCTGTATAATGTACTTTAGGCTCAACAACTCATGTGATTAAGCTTAATATTACCATAATTGCTAGCTGTCAACTCACAGATACACACAAACAGCATAACAAAGTCATTGAATTCCTCTAGCCACACATTTCCCTCACCGGTTTTTGTTAAGCAGATGCATTGATCTATGAAAAACTGATTTTTTTTACCAGGACTGTATGTAAATTTTATCGATGGTCTTTTCATGTCAGGCTCCCTGTGTAGAAAGATTTCATTCTTTTACGAGAACCCCCTCTGGATTCCATAAGAATGCTGGAGATAAGTTTGCATAAACTCCACACTTGACACTCTCATCCTTTTGTCAGCACACTGTTGCATGTTCAGCCCGTCTTAAGTGGTGCATGTGATTAGCTGATCTGTTTTATGAATATCTACGCTGGAAGAAAGCTCACCTTGTGTGCTGTGGCACCACCCCATCCATCCATCCATCCATCCATCCATCCATCCATCATGAAACTGTCTATTACTGCAAGGGCAATCAAGCCTAACAAGAAACCTTTCCTTTATTTGGGGGAACACAGTACCTTGTACCTCCAGAGATGGGGGTTTGGGACCCACATCTACCCTCTGTTTGTGGAGGTTGCATGTTCTCTCCCCTATACTACCTGGACTAAGCCACAGGTTCCTGTAACCCTCACCAGCAAATGCGCTTGGATGGATGGATGGATGGTGGGATAGGATTGGGACTGACAGCAGACAAACGTGGATTTCAGTTGAAGATCAAAAAGACAACAAACCAGGGGCTTGCAGTTCCCAGCGGTTTCCGGAAGGAACTTACATCACTGGAACCGTTTAGTGGATACAGCTACTTAAACTGCTAAGAGAGTTAGCAACTATGTTTTTGGGGATTGTATCCCAGAGAAGAAAATCTCTGTCTTACTCTTATGAACGGGGCAGAAATGCTTCGTGATTCTGGGATGGCTCAACATAATTGGAATTCCCTTCACAGAAAATGACTATGCAATAATACTAATTAATCACAGTAATTAATGTGTGCCTGATAACATGTTTTTCCGCTCTGGTTTATACTTGTAACCTAGGAAGGATATAATTGCAAATATGCTAAATTTTCTCTCCATTACATATGTATGTTTGAGTAGATTAGATATTTTTCACTTTGCTGGTGTTTCATTGCCAGAATAAAAGCAGCCGGCAGGCAGTCCTAATTGTCTTTGGGTTTGCCGCGTACTGGTGCCAACTGGTGCCAACGCAAATCATGTTAGAGTTGCCGTATTTGGTGTACTGTTTATTTGTCATACTTTATTTGCCCTGCATTGGTAACTGAAAGCCATCAATGATGCAGTTTGATCATAAGATACTTTTACCAAAATGTTTGCTGGAACGTGAGCCTGTAGTTTTCCCAAGATGCCGCAGACCCTGAATAGGACAAGCGGGTACAGAAAATGGATGGATGGATGTTTACTAAATTATTAAAAAATAAGAAATTGAGAAAGAAAGTAGCATCAATTAGGAATTTAGGTCTTGCTCTTTAGAAATGACAAATGAAAATATTAGTGTGTCTATTTGCACCCCCGTGAAAATCGTTACATGGCATTTATTCAGCTGTTTACTCTTGGCCTCCTCACTCCCCCCCGGCTCCACAACAAACACAAACACCGTCTTGCATGCCTGGTTTCATGTCACTTCAACAGCTGAAGGTGGCGAAGTTGGATACAAACATGAACGATAGGCTACATCAAACACAAAACATTCCCTTATCCTAGCAATAGTTAGCTAGCCGAAGGCACACAATGTAACTAACTAGTGTTAGCTTGAAATTAATTTTTCACAATGGGGGAGAATTTCTCTCTTCTCTTTAGCACACGGGGGGGGGAGAATTTTAGTGGAGGCAATTAATGGAAAAAAAGAAAAAAAAAGTGCGGATTCAGTAACATTACCCATGGAATCTCTTGACAAACACTAACAGCCGGGTGACTTAAAATATATTTATATACAGCACACACAGAAAGTCTAGGGACACTTGCTTAATTCTAGAAACTGTTACAAATTTATTGGTTTCATAATAAAATTCCATTGGCAAGCAAGGTTTAATGTATCGGAACATATTTTCCGTGCTGACAATTTCCTTTTATCGCGTCATTTTTGTTGACTGACTCATTCAGTTCTGTTCTTGCCATTTTGCTGTTAATTGCAGTCGTAGCCATTGGCTCCCAAAGGGACACTAAACACAAATGTTTGGTATTTTATGTTACTACAAAGGTGTTACTAACTAAAAGGTCCCCAAAGAGAACGTTTGTCAATGAACTTTTAAACTCAGAACAGCTGCTTCAGAACTCAAACTTGAATTTCAGTTTATTACTTGAAACAAATGTTTTACTTAAAACCTCTGGTTATTTCTAATGTGATGTATATATTTTCGTAAATAAATTTGAGATTTTTGTTATACAAACTATGAATTTGCAATATTTTTACTGAATTAAGCAGGCGTCCAAAGACTACGTGAGCAGTGTAATTATAGACATTTACATTATTAGACTACATTATAAACTCTGAAGGTGTAATTGTCATTAGTTTGTTGAATTCAATTAAATGATTATCGTCACGGTATATTTGCAGGGTGAATTTTTAAGCTTTAATTTATATTTTTGGTTTTATTCAGGCTGGATCAAACTAAGACTAAATATCCATCCATCCATCCATCCATTTTCCAAACCGCTTGTCCTACTGGGTCGCCGGGGGTCCGGAGCCTATCCCGGAGGCAATGGGCACGAGGCAGGGAACAACCCAGGATGGGGGGCCAGCCCATCGCAGAAGACTAAATATACAAACTGATATTTTTTTAGTGTCTATGTTTATTCCCTCACAAGAATCTCAGCAACTATCTGGCAGAGGACCTGCGTGTGAATTCAGTAAGCAGCACTGAGTGAAACTACAGGGCATGAAATTCAATGATCGACTGTAGCAAGCTAAATACATTAACATTTGAAGTTACCATGAAAATGCTAACTGTCCGCAATCAGAATACATTTCTGCTATGCTAAATCATCCCCATTGTATTACGGTAAATAATGATTTACTGCAAATCGCCCAGTGTGTCATGGTAACAGCCCTCACCATTTTTACCTCTCTCAAATGCCTGTTGCTTCTAAACTGAGAAAACCCACATGGGCAATTCCAGAACAGCGGAAGCGTTGCTCTAGCGGGAAGTAGAAGAAAAGAAAAGAAAGTTGTATTTACAAGATGGAAGACTGTTAGACTGTCAGTCAGTCAGTACTGACAAAAGGTTTCAATAAATATCTAAACAGCAGTGAGAATATGGTTACTAGTTATTGGGCAACGTATGGAATATATCAATAGCAACTGCTACCAGAAGAACGGAAGTTTATGTGTTTATTTGTTGCCTGTTAAAATTCTTTCTATAAAATAAATCTCTATAATATTGCCAGTTTACCTTTTAATCCATCAATAAATCTACGTCTTGACGTGCTGAATAGCGAGATAGACATATGGATTTGCTCAATCTGATTACTAGTAACCATCGTACCGTGTTAATTTAAATTCATTTTATTAAAAATGAATTATAATTCCAAATTCATGTTTAGCTGTAACTTTAACCCTGCTCTTGTGTAAATGTGTAATTTACCATTTATTATAGTGCACTTAACATTGCATAGCTATTTACTGAGATGGCGTTAATCACACCGCATACAGTGTGCCGGATCTTTGTGCAAACCAGTGGCTCAAGGGCAGAAACAAAATTATTTATTAGACAACAATTAGTATTGAGTGGATACATGCCACACTGATGAAATTAAAGCGTACTCGAGTGCACATTAATTTTAACGCAAAAGCATCAGTGAAACACCTAAAATAATCCCCGTTTTAATTTCCAGTACTTTAATGCTTAAAAAAAAAAAAAACATTTTTTCCCTCATTTTAAGATGTTCCTGGAAATGTCTAGCAATGTTAATGCATGACTCTCGCTGTTTATATTAGGTCATGTTGTTGAAGTCTGTCCCACTGACTCACACCCAGATCATGTGACTAACAGTGATTCCAAACCAGTAAAAAGAAGTTAATAGATGTCAGACCAAGAATGTCTGAAATCCGTGTTGGCCCTCAGACTCTAAATATTGCTCTGGCATAAATAACATATGGATAAATTGTTCAAATAGCTCCAGACAGATGGTGGCTATAACCATCCAATGACCTTTTGAAACAACAGGGTTCCTAACCCCTGTGTCCTGACTGCTATCCAGGTCACTCATTCAGGTCAATTCCTTTGTGTATGCTAATCCCAGATTTGTTATTTCATTCCAATATAAAAAGCAGTACATAGTCAGAATTTCAGTTTAAAAAACGAACTGCAACTTTTCACATTATGTCATATAAATGATATGGTTCAGGTTAGATATTTTTGTATCGATTAAAAAAAAGATGATTATTAGATTAATAAATGCACACACACAGTTGTGTAATTGTATGTTTTTGGAGACCGCTGATTCATTTCTGTGGGAACAATGCTAATGCTAACTATGACAAGCTTAACCCCTACCCAGTCCTAACCATAACCATAAGTAACCAAGCAAAATACAAGAGTTTTTGCATTTTTAGTTTTTTCATTGCATTAGAGGAGACTGGGGGCGGCATGGTGGTGCAGTGGTTAGCACTGTTGCCTCACACCTCTGGGACCCAGGATCGAATCTCCGCCTGGGTCACATGTGTGCGGAGTTTGCATGTTCTCCCCATGTCGTCGTGGGGTTTCCTCCGGGTAC
>JAODJX010000053.1:7410383-7423881 GCA_026776945.1 Isichthys henryi | reverse complement strand
GTACGATCGGGGAAGCACACGTGGATAATCAGGGGGGCGTGGCACACACGAGGATCGTACGAGCCGGGCATGACACTAGGAGTGGAAAGAGTGAAACTGTGACTAGAAAAGTGATGTGACATTGCCCTGACTTTGCCCTTGGATTACAATTAGCCAACTCTCTCTCAAAGTAAACTGGAAGCTGTAGTGGACTAAAAAATTCCCATCATTGAATCTAACCTGGAGATTCCCAAGACTGGATTCAATACTGTATCATATAGTGCTCCTATTGTGGATTAGTAACACAGTAAAGGGCACACGGGTCGCTTTTGATTGACCAGACAAGCATGGGGTCAGAATACTCCAGCAGTGATGGGTTAGCCTTGTGGAAAACATGTGCTCTTGAACTTGGAGGGCATATGTTGAAATGTTTTACAGCCCAAACCACACAGATTTTGAAGGATTGAGATGAGCTTGCCCGTCCCCTTTTTTGATGTTTTGCAGAACTGGTCACCCGAAAAGTCACTCAATGTGGTCACCCTGAAAATCGTTTGTTGTTATTTATTTCATTTGTCTTGCTAGTGGTGACATTTGAACAGCAATTGATATCCAGGAAAAAGCAGGCTGAGATTTACTCTAGTGCTTTTAGAGAAGACTGCCCCCTTTCCTACTGGGGGTGACGAGGTAGATGCAAGTGCAACTGCTATGCAACCAGATGTGTGACGGCAGGAGAGCAGAGACACTCTACCACTCAGCTAGCAGGAGGACATCAGTGATGATATGGACCTGGGCACTGAGCGAGTCAACAGATATTCTCGATGAGAATGACATACCGTCAATTTGGAAGCTGAAGGAGAACCCCATTCTGTCGATAGCTACTCTGTCAAAACATGTTCGACGTATTCCTGCCTACAGCGTGAACTGTGAGCCCTTTCCCCAGTCTCTGCAGTAATCTTTGTTTCTTTCGTCTTGCATGACTCTGTGGCGCCCAGTGGACTTTATACCCTGACGTGGCTGGTTATGCCAAACCTCACAAGTCAGACATTATATTGAGCAGTGAGTAATATCTGCTATATTGGCAAGATGATTTTGACACACACATATTAAAACCTCTTAGGTCTGAACACATGCACATATTTAAAAAAAGGACTAACCATATTGTAAGTCCACTTTGCATCTCTCCTTAGGCAGCAATACACTGACACACACCTCACTAAAGATGCATTTCACCATGTAATAGCAATTAAAGAAGGGGCTAGAAGCAATTGGAACAATAAGGGGGGGAATGAACAGATTGCAAAACTGTTGTAGGCTGCCAGTAGGCCCTTCAAATAAACAAACAAACAACCAAACTAACAAACAAATAACCGAACAAATAAATAAATAAACAATCGGAAGACATGACTGTCACTGCAGGCTAAGCAGGAATCTCTCGATCTTGCGGGGGTTAGCCAGTAAACCCCAATAAACAGCAAAACATCTCTGTTTTCATCTCACTTCCACTGTTTTTCTTTCTCCTTCTGCACAGCACCCAACAGACATCGCCGACAACTTCTCCACGCAGTAACGTCCCACTCACATGGATGAATTTCCAGCTGAAGTATGTTCCTTACCACCAGGGGAAGGGTACCCTCAGGAAAGGGATTCTGCCTCGTCTGCTGCAGCGAGCACAGCAGTCGGGCATCTGCTGTTGTTTTTCTGGTTATGTGCCAGTCTGAATATAAAGGTTATCTGGCTGACTGCTTTGTACAGCCAAACTATATCTATGCTACAATAATTGGGGAGGACCTCATCTGGTCCCATACTATTAATATTTTTCAATACTTTTTGTCCATGGATTGTCCATGTGTTGTGATTATTTTTTGCTATCTAGACCTAAAAATATTAGTAAAAATACAACAAAACTGTAAACACTTGTTTTTCTTTGCCAGTTAAATGATTTTTTTGTTGGATTCATACTGGTATATCCTGTATGGTGACTCAATCGATTCTGAATGGCAAGCTCCAGTGCTTAGTTGTTCATATACATCTGTTACAGCTTGTTAAGTGCTAGTTCTTTCAGATATCAGACATTTGTGTTCTTCCCTGAAACACCAGAAGGATACTTTAAGGGGTTTGCAGACTATGGTGCAAAAGTGCCCCCAGAGGAATCAATCGGTCAGCTCTAAGGCCTGTTAGTTGGTTTTCTAAGATACTGGTAATGAAGGTTTTGATCTAGAATACCCTGGACTTTAACCCAGATACATTCCTTGGCATCATAATCCTAACTAGTTGACAGGGTACTCGAGTTTGTCAAGTCAAGTCATTTTATTTATATAGCACTATTAAAAACAACCAGTGGCTGATCAAGTGCTTTACATCAATAAAAGAATAAGCATAGTGAGGTGAAAATTGTGGGAGTTCAGTAGACGATGAACCAGATAAACAGCTGCCATCGATAATCCTGGATGTAGGAAGTAGGAGAGCAAGAGAGCAAATTGCACTGACAGTCATCATTTCAGAAAGTAGGAATGGATAGTGTGGCAGATTCTTAGATGTGGAAAACAGAAGGGGCATTCATCAGACCAAGTGCCAATACAAGATACTCATAGTGACCTTTATGAGTATGGATCGAGGTAATGAGACGGTACTCAGGGTTGGTATGGAGGTTACTTGAGCAAAACTATACTCAAAATTTTTGAGTTATATGGGGCAGAGGCAGCCAAAAACTGAACTTATTGATGTCTATCTGGACTACGTAGGTCTCCCTCACCGCTCCAGTAGACACAATACAAGAGAAAGTAGTAGTTAAATGGTTAATTTCTAACATGAACTTAAATCTTGAGCTGAATATCTGTATTACAACCCTAAGCAAAATGATAAAATCGACAATTGTCACGTCCAACCCCACCCTGCGTGTCTGTTCCCTGCATTTCCCTTGGGCGTAGCTGCTTGTCAGTCTTACCTCTTGTTCCTGCCCTCTTGTTAATCAGCCACAGCTGCCTCATGTTCACTCCTCTGTTAATGTATAAAAGTGTCTGCTAGTCCTGTGCTCCCTTTTCGGTCATTGCTTTCTGGCTGTGTATGTTGCCTAGCCTGTTTTCCCCAATAAACTCCCCAGCGAGGGATTGCACTTGCTCCCAATCTGCAGTTGGGTCATCGTTTCCCTGCTGCTATGTCATAGAATGACCAAACTGCAACGACGAGCCCGTGAGTGTTCTTCGAAAAGATCTAGCCAAGGATTTGAATACCCTTGGTTCCCTGGCTCATCCCTGAAATGCTACAGATGCTTGTACTATCGTGAGGAAAGCGACCTGGATCCACCAGGGACTCCACCTATGATGGGTTCATTCCTGGGTGATGGCTCGCTCCTTGACCCAACATCGGACGATAACCCGGAAGAGCCCTGTGGAAAGTTCGTTTGACAAAGGGGCCAACTACTTTTGGAAGAGGACTGGCTCTGCAGGGAATGAACCCGACATCTTGTCTGCTGACTGCAGACTACAGAGAACGATGCAGCCAGGCACTACAGTGTCGCACTGAGCTGCTTTGCCTGCCTCTCCTGAGCCCTGGGACAGACCGGCTCTACCTCGTGTGTCTCGGCCACTGAATTCTTCACCTTGAAGGAGCTATACTGGTGGTTGGTTGAGGACCTCCGCACACAGGCTTGTTCAAAGGCGATTAAGCTGCTGGATCAGATTGGTCAGGGGATGGCAGCTTTTTCCCCGTGCTTGTCCTCCCAGGAGTTGCAGCAGATAGCGGAAGACCTGAGGGAGGTGCTATGCGAGCGAGCAACCCAATCCTTTGCTCACTTTCCTACCACCTCTTCCCATTCCACCTCCCATAAGAGAGTCGCAACAGGAGGACGTACAAGTCCCAACTTCTGTCAAGGGATGCGGCAAAGAAAAAGGGAGCGCAGCCCCCCAGAGAACCAAACCAGTGCCTCCCATGCCAAGTTCATCTTCACTGGCATTCTGCCAGAAAAGGCCGTCGCTGCTCCATAAGCACCCGAAAAGGCCTCCGGCTCTGAAGAGGCAGCTTCTCCACTGTCGTCCGGCCCAGACAAGGCCACTGCTTCGCAAGTGCCTGATCCAGGTGCAGTCATTGCCTAGACGGCTCCCACCTGCTCGCCTGCCTACTCAGCAATCGTCATGCCCCAAACGGCTCCCACCTGCTTGCCTGCCTACTCAGCAATTGCCATGCCCCAAAACAGCTCCCGCCTGCTCACATGCCATCACCTCACCACCTCCTAAACTCCTTCCTGCTCTCCTGTGGCTGTCGCCACTTCATCGGCTCCTGCCTACTCACCAGTGGCCACTTTTTCAGCTTGCCTGCCATCAGCCACCCAGGATGTAGTCAATGCCCCTTAGGCTCCCACCAGATTAGCACCTCCTCCCTACACCTCCCAATAGCTTGTACCAGGGCTCTCCTGGAGGAGGCTATGGGGAGACAGGTACATTGGGATTTGGAGAGAAGGAGCCTTCTCCGTCATTGGGCCCCTCACCAGAGTCTGTCATGTCGTAATTTGGCTCTCTCCCGAAACCCTTCGCAAGATGCCTGGTAGCCACAATATCAACATCTTCTGCTGGCCAACATCAGCCCTGGATCTGACATGCCAGTGGCCAACAGTCTGGTGACCAGCATGCCACCCTCTCACGACCTGGAGGTGTCAGGATCAGAACTTGAATGGGACGCTCTATGCACTGATCTGAATTATGAGTCATGGGCCCCTGTACAGAACTTGTTTCACATCATTCTCTGACTCTGAAAATATCCCCGGTACTGGTGAAAGGTCTGAAGAGGGATGGGTCAAGTATCTGTCTCCCGACGAGGAAGATGGGGAAACACCATCCATAGCAGATGGGCCAGTTCCGACTCCTTCACTTCAGGCCCCTCAGGATCCTCTTGTTCCCCTTCACTGGCTGAGAAGGTATTGTGTAAGCTACCCTCTCTGGCTCTGGTTCCTGCCCTGTGGGTCCTTCTGTGCCCATTAATCCTGGCCAAGCTGTCCCCTCAACATCCTCCTGCTCCTGTTCCAATCCTTGCCTAGCCTCCTGCCTTGGTTCCTGTCCCGATCCCAGCCTCAAGACTCCCAGGATGTCACCCTCTACTGACTCTACTGACTGCACAGTGCCGCCCGGCCGTATAGATCCACCAACGCCAAAGAGGAAACGTGCTGTGAAACCAATGCCTAGTGTCTTGGAATCGGCCAGGTTCTCCAGCCTAGCCTCACTCCCTCTCTCACCATGTGGTTTTGCTTTTTCCCTAGTCTTTCCACTGTCCTGTCATCTTGCCCTGGTCCATGCCCCCTGTGGTCTGCACTGGTGTCTCTGTCCCTATCCTGGTGATCCCTCCACATGTCAGTCCTGTTCCTGTCTCGGTTTGTCCAGTCTGTCTGCCTTACTGTCCCTCACCCTGCTTCTGTCAGCCCCCTGCTGCAAATAATGTCCTGACTGGTCCCCAATGTTGTCCACCGTCATCTTCGTAAGTATAGTCCACCCGGTCATGTTTTTGATTATAATTTGTCTCTCTAGATCTCCAGTCCAGAGTCTAAGCATCTGATGTCTAACTCTGTCCAGCATCCCTGGTCCTGCCCCATGTCCTGGCCCGTCCTCTCATCCGATCCCTTGGGATCCATCCTGATTTACTTGGCGCGCCCGGAGTGTGCCAATTGGGGGGGATGATATTATCACATCCAGCCCCACTCTGGTTGTCTGTTCCCAGCATTTCCCTTGGGCATGGCTACTAATCAGCTGCGCCTGAAGCTTGTTAGTCTTACCTCTTGTTCCTGCCCTCATGTTAACCAGCCACAGCTACCTCGTGTTCACCATTCTGTTAATTATGTATAAAATGTATAAAACTGTCTCCTAGATCTGTGCTCCCTGTTCAGTCATTGTTCTTTGTTCGCATATGTTGCTTAGCCTGTGCTCTCCAATAAACTCCCCTGCGAAGGGTTGCACTTGCTCCCAGTCTGCATTCAGGTCGTCCTTCCCCCACTACGTCGTAATAACAATGTCGCCAATAAACATTCAGTTCTATAAATTAAACAGTAATAGTTGCGTGTGCCAATCAAAATGTGCAATAAAAGCCTCAATAACTGCACTCACTATTCTAAACTATAATGGGCTAATGGGTTATTGGCTGTGTTACACTTTATAACTAACTGCTTACCAATTCACTTGAGCAGTTAGTGTTTATCCTCCATCATGTTTCGTATAAGTGCCGTCCTAGGGCATTCTCCTGGGTGGAATCAGGGCAGTACAGGATATATCTAAGGAGGTAGACTCGTAACATGAGAGCAGGCAAAAATCCCATTATAAATATAAATCCTCTTCAAATCAATCAGTCAAGGTAGCTCAGTCTTTTTTAAAGTCCTGTTCTACAGATCGTTGTTGCCAATGTCACAAACAATAGCAAATCGACATGATGTCTATTTTAAATGAATCCATACCTCTTTGCAGGAGGAGCACTCCAACAATAACAGGGCTATCAATTATGTTTTTTGCATTTTAGACAAAAAACATTGTATTTTTTACCATTTGTATTAGCTTCAGAACATGGTGGCTCACTAGAAACTTCACTGTATTTTACATCTACCAACTGAATTGATTACACTTAAATTCTAAAACTAATAATATTAAATATTATTACTATCCATCCATTTTCCAAGCCGCTAATCCTTCTGGGTTGCGGGGGGTCTGGAGCCTATCCCGGAATCAATGGGCACGAGGCAGGGAACAACCCAGGATGGGGGGCCAGTCCACCGCAGGGCACACTCACACACCATTCACTCACACATGCATGCATACCTACGGCAATTTAGCAACTCCAATTAGCCTCAGCATGTTTTTGGACTGTGGGGGGAAACCGGAGTACCCGGAGGAGACCCCACGACGACATGGGGAGAGCATGCAAATTCCACACACATGTAACCCAGGCGGAGACTCGAACCCAGGTCCCAGAGGTGTGAGGCAACAGTGCTAACCACCGTGACGCCCCCTATTATCACTATATTAAACATTTTTGTTTCTGTTGAAAATATATACATACAGATCCAGAGACATATTACTTGTGTAGTAAGTATTTTTTAATTTTGGTCTGTGATACTGTGAAATGGTATAATTTCCTGGCTGTATATTGAATTATTTGCCTGACAATACACAATCTAGTTAGTTTATAAACTAAATCGGTTTGACAGTATGTGATGTTGTGTTGGAAAGAAGTGATTCTCACATAAGTCCTTGTAATCACAATTCTGGCCTAGCGATTATGAATGAGCCTACAGTACTTTCTTCGTCTCTTTTGCAAGGGATGCTGCCTAGTTTCTAATTTAAAAACACACAGTGTTGCAGTAGGATCTTAAAGCCTAAAGGGCAAGACCCGACAGTGATTAAAAATCGGCCCTGGACGTTGGGATCCCTCACAATAAATTTTTCCGACCTACAAAAAGCCTGGATTGCTACGTAGCTACTATGGAACAGCTAATGACTAGAGCACCTAAGCAATTTCTTGAGAGAGATTAAACATTACAGTATGTTCATAAGAAGCTGATTCAATCGTCCAGTTCAAGTAAAGGTGTTTCTGAGTCATTCGGAGGCAAACTCAGCAATATATCACTAATATTTCTGACATAATTCCTTGTTGTTGGGTTGTTAGTGGCTGAACTCTCACATTCCCCTTTTCCTCTTACTCATCCTCACGCCATCTTAGTGAGACCTTAAATAAAGTATAATACGATCTAAATGACGTATGACAAAAACAAGGATTACGGGATACCCTCTGGCCATTTAGCCTGAGCATTCAAAATTTAAGTCGCATAAAAGAAGTCCATTTTCCGAGATGTATTCCTACTCCCTTGTCGTTTAATTCAATCCGACCCCAATGGCAGATTAATAAGAGAGACATAGTTACTTTATGTCTATCCATGTTTGATTGAGTTGTATTGAACTTTGACATTCAGAATAAGGTCAACAATCACATCACAATAGTGTCTCACAATGCAGGGTGTTAATTAAGGAGTTTCCACTGGCTTGCATCAGCTCAAAGCCAATTCAGGATCCATGCCAAAGGAGTGCGCAGAGTGGCCGACAGCCTCGGCATTCACCCCGCCCCATTTAAGCTCTTGTGCAAAAAAGTTTTCATAGAGGAAAACATAAATCTGTTTTCTATTATATTCCTCAACAATGGATTGGCATCCAGTGCTGGGTGTTCCCTGGTTCCCTGGTGTTACTCTCTGTTGCCAGTGATCGGCTCCAGAAACACAGTGACCCTCCACTGTAACTGTGGCCAACAGAAGGATGAGTGGATGAATAGAGCGATGTTTTCTGTCTCACAAAAACAGCAGTTAAATGTCAACAATTACAAAACGATCTGAGGAATCTGAAATCACCTAAATCTCATCTGTGTGCGAGGTGTTAGAAACTCCAGAACAGTAAACAAAAATGACCATGAAAATAGAAATAGTATTGTATCGAGTTGTGAGGTTTAATATTATTTCATAGCAATAATAATTTCATGACAAATCAAAATAAGTCACATATGATTGGACTTGATTAAGCATTTAGTATTAAAAGTCAAATGTATATAAATATTCTATTACAGGAAAATGAGAAAGTTAACCTGCATTATATATTTACAGATTTCGGTGTTTCTGCAGGCATCCTCGGAGTATTGTGACAATTCATTTGAAGAGTATAAACGTTCATATCATTTTCACACGTCTACAGTATCACTTCTGCTTTATTTCTGTCTGTATGCTTTAATTAAATTGGATGAAAATGTTTTAAAACATGTGGTCAATGATTTAGCACTTGCCATTACATTTGAAGCAATTTACGATCAAGTTTGCTTGATCTTTCCATATACGTGGGAAAATTGCGGTGAAACAATCTGTGTCTGCAGTTATTTTAGGAGCAGCAAGCTTTGTATTTATGCAGATTGTCTACAGCACCTAACTTATTGCAGCGCTCACTGCTACACATGTGAGCGCAGATGGCATTTCCTTGAGAAGAAGTTTAACCACTTAATTCTAATTTTGCAATTAACTTGAAAATTGTATAGAAGTCAGAACTGAGACTTGAACAATATGTCTAATATAAAAATCAATAACGAAACTGAATAAATGGTCACACTACTTGAGGGATTGTTCCACGATTAATCAGTCATGACAGTTCATGTATTCTGTTCAGGAACTATTTTAGTTAACATTTAACTAATTAGCTAATAATTAACTAATATAGTTCCTGCATGGAATGCATGTGCCATCATGATTTATTAATGATGAACAAACATGGGATCAGTAACACTTTAATGGTTAATTAATGCATTAATTAATTAATTGACACATAACTGTGATTAATCACTCAATTAACATTAATCGTATATAATGTAAAAGTGACAGAATTTATTTATTAATAAACAGCTCTGTGCTATGGATCCATCCTCCATTTAGCATCTGTGGCTAAACAGGAATAAACAAGTTTGTAAGTACAGACGTATTTATAGATTGTGACATAATCAGGTATACGATGTAAGATAAGTCTTCGCTGCCTTTTAAACTTGCACCGATCAGATAGAGAGGATCCAAGTGCAGGAGGTGTGGATGTTTAATTCGGAAGCTGAAATCGAAGTCAGAGACAGACAGGGTCAAAGCCAGTAAGGCAGAGAAGCAAAGCAATCCGAAGGCGTGATCCAAAGCGGAGAATGAAGGAAGAGGAAATCAGCGAAGGAACCAAAACCAGGAAAACACACAGGCAAGAATCAGCCAGGAGGTCAGAGACACAAATTGTGCTCAATAGACATAAGAAAAGCTCTGTGAGGTGCAGGTACTCAATACTACACAAGTTATTAAGGGAAGTGCTGGTTGTATATTCAGACTGTAATTACTGGTGATGCATCATAGCTGTGAGTCTGGGGAGGGCGATCGTTGGAGGGATGGCGGTTTGGGTTAAAGTGGGTGTGGCTGGAGCTGATCACATGTAGGTGTTACAGCACCCCGCCTGCCCCCCCACAGATGGCCGAGGGATCTGGCGAGGTGAATAGCCATGGGGGCGGGGAGCTGGACGAGTGGAATGCAGATGATGATCAGATGGGACGTGAGAAAGCTAATCATTTTTTGAACTGGATATTCGGATTCTTGCGAATAAAGTAAATCCTTAAAACACATTAAAGCTAGTAGTTTTAAGGCCAAAAAAAATATTTATGAAAATTTAAGTCAGCCACGCTAGTACAGAGAATTTGCAGATTTTTTTTCCACAAACCAGTTAAAGACACTCCAGAGTTGAAGGTTATTAATATATGACCAAGTTCTCTGCATGGTGCCATGTTTTACATTTAATGTTATAAATTAACATTAATGTTATAAATCCAATATACTTCTAAATTGATTAAAATGTAAGTCCTTGTCAATTTCTATACAGATTTATATTACAGCTTGGAGACTATAGGTGAGCAGGTAATATAGATCTTGCATCTAAAGTAGTTTCTTTTTTAGGGTAATAATAGGAAATTGCTTGAAATTCTGAATAATAATAGAAGTATCATTAGCAGCATGTGTCACAGACCTGCTGTTTGCTGTAGGAGCATGGAAATATATGGCGGATCTTACATCTTCCATCCAGCCATTTTCCAACTTGCTTATCCTACTGGGTTGCGGGGGGTCTGGAGCCTATCCCGGAAGCAATGGGCACGAGGCGGATCTTACATCTTGTCTTTCTTTATGTAAGAAATTTAAGGGATATATGAAGTCATCGTGTTCGTATCTTCCGTTCTTTGATTAAAGAGGCACTTAGAGTCGCCATCGTTACACAGATTTCACGTTGCCAAAAAAAGTAATTTCGCACAGTTCGCTTGACTCTCTTCGCAGGTAAGGTGAGATCCTTCCGATTATAACAAATCACATTTTTGTCCTGCTTCTCAAGAATGCTGCTTGCGTTGTCAACAGTTGTTTGGTGTAACTGTTGTGATTTTCTAGCAATGTGTAGCAGAGCTTTTCTTGAGTATGTATAGGGGATAAGTTGGCGGAACTGGAGGACTTGGTTTTGCGATATAAACTTCTACATTCTTGTAGTCTACTACTCTGTCTATATTTGTCATTTTTAACCTTTAACCTATTCAGCTTTCTATGTACCTACCTCCTTGATATTATTTCTTTATTTGTATCATATACCTAATTTATAGTAACTCTCAACTCAATAATTATCACTAAAAAGTAAATACATAATGTGTCAGCGTTAGCTTAACTCTTGATTCCCTCTGACATATTCTAGGGCTCAATTGCTGTATATAAATAGTCTTTTACAGCAGTCGTGGATGGTTGTCACTGCCACAGTCTGCTGTTTTAACTCATGTAATGGGTTAACATCTATAAAATACTCCTGTTTGCTTCTCGGCATTACTCATATTTTCCAGTCAATATATTACATAATTTAGAATCCAAATTTTAAATTTATATATAATAACGGGCATTGTGGTCCATCTAAAATCACATGACAATACGGTTTCTTGGGTTCTACAATATACCTTCAGCTGTGTTTTGTCTATTGTTGGTGGAAACTGTCTGCCAGCCAAGTAACGGCTGAATTGTTCCAGCAGCAGGCATCAGAAATCACACCTGTAAATATTGTGACATGTGAGATCAGAGTAATGTTGAGGGGAGAAAAGCATGAGGTAAATCTCATATGTTAAGGCAAAGTCAAGAGTGTGATCACAGTAATGAACAGGACCGGTTGCCTTTTAAACAAAGTCAAAAGGCTGAGGAGCTTTTGCCAATATGGACCGAAGATTATTCCAAAGGAAAATGCCACATAATTATCTTCCTTCCAGCGCTGACAACTGCATGCGTGCAGAAACCAGGAAAAGAATCATCTCAAGCCTATAGATAGTCACAAGGAGAAAGGGCAACGCAACACAGAACATTTACTGCTACGCTTGGCTGAGATAATGAAAAAAAAAGCATCTTCAAAAGAAAATATTGCCTCAAACTCATTAACGTTAAATCTGTGCAACATTCTGACGACCAGTGATTTCGCGACATTAATCTTTCCTAGATTTTGTCACTTCTTTTTAGCGTTTTCCACGATTGTATATTTGGCAAAGTCAGATAGGCGTCATTGGTGCCAACAGGGCTAATTAACGTAGAAAACTTGCATTTATTTTTAAGCAGCATTCTGTGTTGACAGGACCTTCAGCACATGGTAAATCGTTACATGTGAACTTCACATAAGGAAATGCAGAACTGAAGGAATGAGTGAAGGATGACAATTAAACAGAACAGTCATCTATACGTATTTGTGGGAATGAAGGACATTTTCAGTCAATCCCTTTTTACTAAATATCATGTGTCACTTTCATTTACCAAGGTAGGAACAGCGAGAATTTCTAACCCTTTTGGAGACCTTGGGTTACCATTCCCACCTCATTTACCGAGAGATTTTTTATACTCCTGTTTTTAATGATAACCTATTCATTTGTGTGCATATTTGAGCTCTACCTGCATAATCGATAAAACCCACTGCTAAAGTCCCATCAGTTCATGTTACCTGTTACCTGGCTCCCCGCTTCCCGAATCTTATATCTTGTGGCGTCAGCTTTTCAGGCACACTATGATAATTTGTATCGATGGTACACGCCGTGGAATTACCAAGCAATGCTTGCAGGACTGTAAGATAATGAGAAGACGGCATTAAGTACGCCAGAAGAAAAAAGGAGGGAACGCTCCAACATCGCTTAGTCAACGGGTTGAGACATCAGGCATGACATTCATCTTGCTAGAGAAAAGTTTCTTGAAAGTAATGTTTGTTTTTTTTTTTCTTCTTTCAAACATTGACGTGAATTTCATGATTCCAGGTGGTAGGATTCTTCCAGCTAAGGCACTTTTTTTTGTATATTGATAGAGGTAAAGTTTCTATGTTTCCCATAAGACATCAGCATCAGTCTCTTTCATTCCACGCTATCCATATTGTTCATATCACACAGTCTAGCTTTCAAACTACCCGCAAAGCTTGCTTCTGTTCCTTCTGTATAAGTTTACAGGAATATTACAGAAGACAGATGACAGTGAATACAATACACTATTTATTACAAAACGTTATTAAGGTACCTTGTGTTTCTGGAGTCATTATGCACAATAGTTTACCGTCATATATTATCACATGCGGCCGATTTTAGCTTTCTGAATGGAGAACCTACCTATCCATTTTCAATTATAGCACATCCAGTACCAGAGAATATCAGTTCATCTAAGGCATATGAATTTGCAATTCAGGAGGAAAATGTAGTAATTAAAAAAATCCACACGAGTATACAAACTCTCCACACACAGAATCAGGGCTAGGGGTCAGACCTGCCCACAAGAGGTCAAAAATGTGTATCAGAAGGCAGACCCTAAAGCTATCCATCCATCCATCCATCCATTTTCCAAACCGCTTATCCTACTGGGTCGCAGGGGGTCCGGAGCCTATCCTGGAAACAATGGGCATGAGGCAGGGAACAACCCAGGATGGGGGGCCAGCCCATCACAGGGCACACTCACACACCATTC
>JAODJX010000053.1:7359509-7386736 GCA_026776945.1 Isichthys henryi | reverse complement strand
CCCGGAGCACTCCCCACAGGACCCCCCGAGGGACACGGTCGAATGCCTTCTCCAAGTCCACAAAACACATGTAGACTGGTTGGGCAATCTCCCATGAACCCTCCAAAACCCTGCTGAGAGTATAGAGCTGGTCCACTGTAGCTCTTTTCCTTATTAAAAGATTTATTTATTTATTTAATTTTTTTTAATAAGCTCTTTTCCTTATAAAAAAAAAAAATAAAAAATTGCACTTTCCGAACAGAGTATTCAGATAGATGGTATTCATGGGTTTTTATTGAGCTAGTATCTGAAGAATTCATTGCGGAGTCTTAAAGCACTTATGTAAGTCGCTCTGGATAAGGTTTCTGCCAAATGCTGTAAATGTAAATGTCTTTTATTTTGTTTGGTTACTTGTGGTTAAGATTCGGGCTGGGTAGGGGTTAAGGATGTCATTTTTGGGATTTGGGTTTTTCTCTTAGAAATGAATGAATGATCCCCACAAAGATATGAATACAAATGCGTGTGTGTGTGTGCGTGTGTGTGTGTGTCTGTGTCTGTGTGTGTGTGTGTGTGTGTGTCATTTAGCTATCTGCCTACCTCACAAAGGAAAAGCCGGGACAGTTTTAGGTTACAGCAAGACTAACTACTGTTACATTTCACGGCTGAAATTAGTTAATCAATGCATTTCTGAAAACCATTCATTACACATGACAAATTTGAGATGGCAGATATGCAGCGGAAAAACAAAAGACAAATAATGTAAGAAATGACCGGATTTCTTATAATAAATCAGATTCAGCACCCAGGAAAAATATACTTCAGAATATCCAAAGAAATATCTTTCAATCATGTTTCTTTTCCCTATCCAGGTCAATAGGAATTTATGATGGTCCTCTCATTTGTGTTTGTTACAGCTCGAACATTATAAACCATTTATGCATAATAATAATTGCTGTCTGTTATAAAGCACTATATTGTCTTCTTAGCCACTGAAGCCAACGCTTATATAACAAAAGTATTTCCAGCTAAATGGCTTGTTTAATATATTTCATTTTAATGCAGGGTATCCAGTTTCCTTCGAAATTCATGATTTAAGAAGCAAGTGGGCAGATTTGATAAGCAGGGAAAAGTGGCGTCATGGGACCGTCAAAGAAAGGTAGACAAAAAGAGTGTGAATGGGAGGGGCCAATCTAAGGGCGAGCTCTTAAATATGCACAAATTTATGAACACGGATATACTCATGGCGGACCCAAGGGCAGCGCAATATAGGAAATGCTTTTATTTGGCATCAAATTATGCCACAATTTGCAGTAAACTGCCTACCTCAAACCGTTGCATGATTTATTTGAATACTCTCCTCCCCCAAATTTTGCACTTTGAAAGGCAACAAATGCATGTGCAATATGGCCAGTCGCAAACCAAACTGTATCGATGCCTTTCGACTGCTAACTTTTCATCACGCATCTTTAGTAAATGCTCACAGTACTACTTTAATGCCAAAAGAGGCTTTGTGCTAGCGCAAACCGTTGGTACATCTGGCCCGAGATGTTTTATTGACGTGCAAGTGACTTTGTTATGCTTACTCGTTCACCCACAGCAATAAAACACAATAGATACTGAAAGAATAGGGAAGTGAAACAAATAACAATGAAATAACAATGCAAGTAATAACTAAGTGGAAATTGACAATGCAAGTAGCAAGCCCCAACAATACAGGTAAGAATGCAAGTTACAATGCAAGTAACAATAAAAATAACATTGAAGTGAAAGTAAGGTTGCACGTAACAAGCCCCGACATTGTAAGTAAAAATGAAAACCACTGAAGTTCACACAAAGTGTAGGTCCCGGTACATGCAGGTAGAAGGTATTGTGGAAGTAATTAAATGAGAATTAATGTTTTTATACCATTATGCAAATGTTTGTGTATCTTATCTTGCACTAATTTAATTTAGTTGAGTGTATGGGGGGCAAGTAACTGAATCTTGGCTTGAAAAAGTTTCGGTTTCCATTGCACAGATAACATGGTCGGCCAAATGTTTAATCACAGTGGATCAGGAAATGTATTTGCGGATCAACAGTGGGTGAATTTAATTGCAACAACACAGGGTGGGTTGGGGGTAAAAATAAATAAATAAATGAAACTTAGCTACCAGATCCATCATAATTAAACATCTGGCTTTCCCAGCCCAGGAAAGGTTACATAGGGGCTTTAAAAGAATATAGTGGGGGGGGGCGGGGAGGTGACCAGCTCTTGGGGGGACGCACAGTGGCCATGAAGCAGAATTTATCTCGGAAAGATGGCAAGTACCAACCTCTCACGGGGGCTGCTTTTGTACCTTACAGAATGCAATTATCTCGAACTGCTGTAATTAATATCCGGATATATAAACAACACAATGTAATCTAATTTTGCTGCTAGTCCATTGTTTTTAAAAGAAATTTCCTATGAGGTTGAATAACTCTGTTTTATTTATTTGTTTGTTCGCCTCTCCCTTAAATGAATTTTATGATTAAAACTTCTTGCAAACTTTGCCGTCAAAAATATAAGCGATGTCACATCGTAGAGTTTTAAACACACTACAAAATATGACAAAATGAATATTATTTCCGATTTAAATAATATCAAATGACCAAAACCTCACTCTCACTCTGCATTGTAAGGTGTCTATTCCTGTCAGAGTTCAGTTTCATATCACATAACAGCATGTGGATATTGCTTGCAGGTAAACTTAGTACGGCTGGAATTCAAGCAATACTAGGCAGGGGGGAAATCAAGGGGAAGATAATATAGCAAAAGCTAATGTGACCCCCCCGTGAAGCAGACGCAGTGACAGGTGAGAACAAAATGGACACTCTGTGTGCAGATAAGCTCACAGTTTCCAGCAAGAAATAAGCCACCCTGAAGTCATTAAGCTTTCGCTTCTAAAGTTCAACCTCTGAAGATGATCAACAAAAAAGATTGGAAGGAATCAAGAAAACATTCCACCGTTCTTTGACTATTGTGCCCCCTTGGTTGCTCTGTGCAGCTAAATGTGAGGTGCGTGATGACATATCTGCACTAGAAATACATCACACATATATTAAACAAAGATGTACCCCTTTTCTCTTAGTACTAACCTTACTATACATCTTCTGTTTGATTGTTTTCACTATTATGATACACCAGGTTGCTCTTCATGCAACTTCCTGACAGTCAGTCCTCAACATTATTATTGTATTTTTTAATGTTGCAGACTGCACATTGCAGTTTAGTATTGTATTGCATCTTTTGTATAATACCCTCTATTTTTCTATTGTATATGTACGGTTTGAAGTCACTTTTTCGGTGTAGCTCGCTTGGAATTTCCTTCGGGATCAATAAAGTACTACGACTACTGCTACTTATATAGGCTTTCATCAGTGAGTTTCATTAACCATAAACTAACAATGACAATCTTCTAAATCCCAGTAGATAAAATTTACTGATAAACATATACAGAAAACCATACACTTTAAAGAATGATTTAAGCAAAAAGACAACTGGATTATATAAATATTTCCTTCTAAACGTTAAGGCTCCGTAATAAGTATTATGAAACACAGTCTGATATCACATACTCGGACTATGTTTTCAATACATCAGTTAAAAGATACAGTATGTACAGCAGATGGCAGTAAGCCAAATTCACCAGCTTCCAATAGTCAGACCCACAATCCAGTGCATTAAAATGTAGTACATGATATATCCTAAATTCAGTTTAAAATAGGGATTACACTGCCATCAACATGAAGGATAAGAAAAAGCAAAGTATCTAACATAAAATGGTGCCAAAAAACCCTGCGTAATACAGGCAACGTTAACTGCATCATACAGTAGCTGAAAAAGACGTTTGCGAATTTTCTTATACCCTATTCTGCCTGCTTAGTTTCCAGGTGTTTTGCATTCTGCAGGCTCTGGGCATTAACGCTAACGCTAAATGGAGCAGGGACTAGATAGGCAGTTTAGTGTTTTGAACTCTACATACTCTACGCATGAATCCTGGAGGGGCACTGGGAGGGTGTAGGGAAGATTCTTCTCCCTGTGGACCAAATCATTCTGATTTCAGCAGCTCATCTGTTGACATGGATGAGATACGCTGCTGGCGATAATCAGTAGCTAGGAGTTTGATAAGAATGTGGAGGATCTTACAAGGTCTAATTTTATTAACAGTGATTTCAGCTGAATTGCTTCTCTAGACCAAGGTTTCAGGGGCCAAGCCAGGTTCTCTTGTTAGCCATTAAGTCTTCGTCTTGGTTGCTTAGACAGCATTAATATTATAACCCAACATGCCATTAAAAAATAGATACATTTTGGTATATAATTTGTGGCAAGACAATGTGATTTTATCTGTGTCTGTTCCCTCATCACTGCCGTAATATGTAGTAAGCCACCGTTCCTAAAGTGGTGGATAGAGAACTGGTGTACCTCCAAATTTGTAGTCTTTGTCAACAAATGGGATGATTTCTGGCAACAGTTTCTCCTTCATAAGAGGTATAGTCTCTGTGTTAGAAGGGATCTTATATTTTATCTCAAATCGTGGCAAACAAATTGCCTGATTCGTTAGGGCACCACGAGAGCCCTGCTATGCGATCTTACACTACCGGTTGGATGATTTCCCAGCTGTATTTTTGATGCTCTCCTAAGGATCATTTCTTGGGGTCTCTCACAAAAGTATATTGTTACTGAGACTCAAGAATCACTCGATATCACAAAGTATAGCATCTATAAGACAGGACTGAATTTCTGTCTTTTCATTAGGAACCATTGTGTCAATAATTTTATTTTGGTAATAAACATTAAAAGCCAATTTTAAGCTCAATGAGGTTATCATGTTTACTGTTAAGTTATTTAGGAATTTTCTCAAAATCATTTAGGAATGACGGGTATTCTGGTCAGTGTTGATCTCTCTTCACATGAACCTGACAAAGCGACAGATATCAGACCTTTAGTTAAGGTTGTGCCCTTTTGCAGGGAAATGTTCAGCATGGGGGTATTCTGGCAGGGATCTTTTAATGAAACCTTACAGATAAAACCAAAACCTGCAAATGAATTTCTCTCCTTTGAGGCACAAATATCCTAATTGCCCATAGGTATACTCTTAATTTACAGAACCCCAGGATGGTGCTTACCATTTTAGCAGAATCTGTTGACCTCCTTTCTGACTTAGGTGTCTATGTACCTAAAGTTGCCTCACTTTGTTATTTCACTGTGCACAGTAATGGTGACACGGTCAAATTCTTCAGCTTTTCACTAACATGTGACCTGTAATATCATAAACCTTTTCCAATTCAGTGCAGTATCTCCCATATCATATATCCAGCATAGAGCCACAATAATTCCACAGTCTATCCTAGGGAAGAATGGAAGCTCCACCAAAATACAGAGGGAGGGTGCGAGTGACACCCCCGGCCCTGGTGGTGTAAGATGGAGCCGCCCATCGAGTCGCTGTGCCTGCCAGCTCTTCCAGCAGCGTCCATGACAGGGGATGCAATGGCATCTCCATCACATTTGTAACAGCCTGAATAATATAAGCTGGTAAGTATTAAAAGCCGCAGACAGTTAAAAAGCAGTAATATGACTCCGGAAGAAACAGCTGATCTAGAAGCTAAAGATGGTAAAAGTGAGCTGGAGCATTAGATTTTCATTGTGGTTTAGTGATATGCTTTGTAAAACTGGAGTAAATCAATCAATCAATCAATCAATCTATCTATCTATCTATCTATCTATCTATCTATCTATCTATCTATCTATCTATCTATCTATCTATCTATCTATCTATCCATCCGTCTATCCATCCGTCTATCCATCTGTCTGTCTGTCTGTCTGTCTGTCTATTTTTGTATAAAAATGTGAACAATTTCCATCTAGTTAATGAACCTGAACAGAACATATATTATATATCCGCTGGATCTCATTACTTAAACTTTCATGGTTCTCCTACTCGGTGCCCACCCTTAGAATAATTAACGCTGCCCGATCATTAAACCTTCTTCCCGACTGTCTGAAAGTGGCAATTGCCAGTCATAATATAATTGAAACATTTCTGTCTGACTGCAGACTTGGCCGGAGCACAGAAGTACTTTAATCAGTTTTAAATGATGTACTGCTGTCCTCTGATGCAGGAAATGCAATTTTGATGCGCTTAGACATTATTGCTGCATATGATGGTATTAGCCGTTAGTTTTAATACATTGTATTCTGCGTTTGCCTGCCACGGTCAGTTCATAGGTAACGTCTCGTACGAGAAAACTCTGCTTATGCATTTTGCGTTGATGCTTATCTTCAACATGATCTTATTGAGACAATAAAAAAAAAAGATCAGATCAGAGATCAGATGTTATTTTTTTGGGAGAAAGCTGTGGTAATACTTTACTTAAAGACTTTACTGTCAACTATGATGCATTATACACAACTTCACAATACATTATAATGGCCAGTATAAGAATTAAAGTTACTTTGTACTGCATTATGTATGTCTACATTCATAAAGCATTAATAATGCATCATACGTATGGTTATAATGTATAATGCTTTTTTTATAAATATTTATAGCCATGTTTACAATTCTTTATGGATGTGTTATGAATGTTTTCATAGATTCTTACAGACATGGCATTCATTGAAGGTGTTACTGAAGCCTTAAATTAACATGTTTATGGCAAACAAATCTACCTTTCATTCAGTGTGAATTACAGTGAGTAGAGGGAGCCCTCCTGCTGTGCTAATTTATTGACGTAAAAATGAAGGACTGAGAGAAAGAATCTCTGAACTCTGAATAAACCTGAATATTTATTATTCTGGGGTAACAACCATGATAAGAAAGCCTTGCTGTCAGCTTTACAATGTGAGGGTATAAACTTTTGTTTTGCTCAGTCAGCTGAGAAGCTCGCCTCAGGTTCTGCAGGTTCTCCTTTTCCTCCTGCCGTCCAAAGACATGCAGCTAGGCTAATTGGTGTCTCTGGGTTGCCTGTAGAGTACGATTGTATTGGTGTGCGTGGTTGTGCCCTGTGAGAGGCTGGCAAACCCCAGCTTTGTGCCATGTCATAGGCTGGAGTATCCTAGCTTTGTACCATGTGATAGACTGGCATACCCCAGCTTTGTGCCCTGTGATAGGCTGGCGAACCCCAGTTTTGTGCCCTGTGATAGGCTGCAGTATCCTAGCTTCGCGCCCTGTGATAAGCTGGCGTAACCCAGCTTTGTGGGGCTGTGATAGGCTGGTATACCTGAGCTTCGTGCCCTGTGATAGGTTGGCGTACCCCAGCTTTGCGCCCAGTGATAGGCTGGTATACCCAAGTTTCGTGCCCTGTGATAGGCTGGCGTACCCCAGCTTTGTGCCTTGTGCTGCCTGGTATAGGCTCCAAGCTGGAAGATGGGTAGAGGTCAGAATGTAGTCGTCATCTTTGACTCACTCCTTTGATTCTCATTTTAACTCCAAGATACGTTTTCTACTCGTGAAAAGTATATAAAGATGAAGTTGATTTGTTATTGCTCAAGGAAAAATGAGTTATATATAGCAGCTTTTGTCTGCAGCAGATCACTGCAATGCTTTAGTATGGGGGGGGGGGGGGGTTTACACCTTTTCAGCATGAAAGAGAGGAAAGGAAAATCCTGGAAGATTTCTAACAAGAATGGCAGTCTGACTGCCTGCCATTCCATAAACCTCTCTTCGCCGCCTTTCTAATATGCTCGGGATGCTGCTGGGAATTGTTATTCTCACAATAACATTTAAGGTCGGGTCTCAGCTTATCCAGCAGGCCTGATTAATGTATGCAAACCAGTGCGTTTCTCCCTTCACAGAGTGCAAGTCGTCTTGTAATTCCATAAATAAAAACAATCAAGAAGCCTTCAGCTATGTGGCTCCTAGTGTGTAGTGTACTCTGCCAGGCAGTCTTTGAGATGACCCCATGGTCTTAGTATTTAAATCCATATCGAAGAGCCGCTATTTTCCGCTAGCTTATTTTTAGCCAGGCTTACCATAAATTACGCCATTGGTGCAACACCTCGGTATCAGTCCTGACCTGTTTCTTTCTATTGGTTAATGCCTGGGGATCTGTAGTCTTGGGACAGACCTGATCTCAACTTTTGCTGAAATCACTGTCACCACAACTCACACTGCAAGCTGCAAGTTGTGGACATGCTGACCACAACTGCATGTTTCAACCATTGCGATTTTAGTTTCCTCCATTATCTTTTAGCTCGCTCCCTTACGAATGCATGCGTAAACCTTAAAGCAGTGTTTCCCAATCCGGTCCTCGGGTGCTAATAGCTGGTCTGCCAGACAGTCTACATTTTTGCTCCCTCCTAGTTCTCTACCGGGAGCTGGGAGGGAGCAGAAACCTGATCTGACTGTGGGTCGCCGAGGACCGAATTGAGAAACTCTGCCTTAAAGTTATGTTCGTCTGTGTAACTCTTCCTGCAGCTGTATGTTCTACCTATTTATGTTACATTAACTTAGCAGATGCTTTTGTCCAAAGCAATATACAATTGAGGAAGCAGGGTCGGATGATTGCTGGAGCGATTAAGGGTTAGGGGCCTTGCTCGATCGTGAAATCCCTCCGCTAGCATCGGTATATGATCTGAAGCCCTTCCAATAGCAGGCATTCCAACCCACGGAGCCATATACCGCCCAGTGATATAGAAATAGCAAGCGTGCTGTATTTTCGTAATCAGAATTATATTAAATTGCTAATGCACATATTTTAGCCTGATGTAGGAGTAAAAACAATATTGAATGATAATAATTCTTTTCCTAGTTAATATGCAATATGCAAAAAATGATATGTAAATGTACATTTGTTTTATCCAGTGGTCATGGCTCTCCAGGTTGTGCGCTGCATGCAGGAGACCCAGAGGGCTCACTGAGAATCCCTGCCCTCTATGGCAGCTGAGGGAATTCGAGGTGCTGCTCTCAGGCAGTTCAGCAGTTGCTCCCAGGAATGTCCTTGATGGAGATACTAGCTGTACCCTTTTTATGACTTCCTGCCTGCTCTCTGGGGGGCAGCGTTTGCCCCTTGCCTCTAGGCAGAGCCTTCAACTAAGACACTGTCACTCCATTCAGGTGCCTCCCTTCTGTTTTAACCCGGGGGTGTCGTATAAACAATCCTCCTCTCTCATCTGCTCAGAGCCTTTCTGATAGCTTCTCCATCTTTTCCATGCTGAGAACACCCAGGTGAATACTCTGTCATGTGTGTAAGATGATAGCTATCTCCTGTTGCTCACACATTGGGCTTCTCTGCACCCAGCACTGTGGCACGTTGGATATATCAAATTCTTTCTGACTCAGTTTCACTCTCTCTTTCTCTCTCTCTCTCTCTCTCTCTCTCCTGTGAACTGGAGTCTTTCTTCAAAGGTACCTGCCACCTTTTCCATGGTCCGCGTTCTTGTTCTCTCTCCTGTTGGCCACATGACTCCTGCGGAAGTTCCTGTAGCTCCTTTCTCTCTTCCTCCCGTTCTTCCATGTAGCACCATCTTTGTGGATTTTACCCCTGCTGGCTTCTTAGAATTCCCAGGGAAACTGGGCATGCAGGTTGGCACCACCTCAGAAGCTGGCTCCCTAGGTGGTGGCCTGCAGGACTGACCAGCCCTGACGACGACGACTACTTGCTGCTGTTCTTTGGTATTGTTGATGTTACGTGTCATGTAGGCTATGTCAGCTATCGGTGATCAAATATGCATGGCAATTCTCCATCTCTAGGTTGTCCCGTTTTCTGTCTGGGTCTTCACGCTTCCCAGTGGCAAAGCATTGTATTATCCTGCAATTATTGTTAATTAAGGTCTTGATTTGCTATTCAGTTCATTTTGTTTGGGCGTCTACGCACAGCATCGTACCTCACACGCTTACTGCCGAAAATGAGGCGTGAGCTCATCTCAAGTGAGCCCCAACGGCAATGCATGGCTCTCATGAAAGCTGCCAGGCAGATGTAGAGTCGCGACACCCCTAGCAAAGTTATGCTGCCCTAAATTCTTCAAATGACCAGGTCTAGTACTCAACTGGCTTGATGAGCGGCTCAGATAGCTTTGGTTGGGATTCAAAACATTAATCTAAAACATTACTTTTCAGGGCAAAATCAAAGTATGTCATATATCTCACAGCTTTTTTTATAGTATAGAATTTAATATGACCAAACTGGCCAATCAAAACTTCTAGTAGCAGCACAAGAAAAATATAATGCCCCTTCGTCCCCTTAGACCTGACAATGAAAGAGAAAAATACAAAAATTCATGCCACCACAATAGGACTTTTCCATTATGAACAAAACCTAAATCTACCGCAGAAGTGAATTAATACTTTAAAGGCTGTTGTGCAGATTGTAAAAAAAAAAATGCTACTAAAACCAAAAAAAGCCTTGATCTTTGCCTTCCAGGCTACATTAAACAGGATAGTTCTCTGATATAAAAAAAAATGTTATCGATGTTAAATGAAAAGATTAATATTTTTTCGCTCATAATACATACCAAGAGAATAACAAAACTGCAATCAGCTGCTTCTGATAGTGGAAGCCAGACAAAAAAAGGGAGATATCAGATACTGAGCTGTAAACAAATTTGAAAGAGAGCTGTCATTATTATTATTATTTCTACCAAATACTTTCCTTTTGCGGAACCCAAACCTCGGGAGATCAGCTGCTATCAAACGCTTCCATCTTCCATCACTCATACAGATTTGCTATAAAATCTTCTGATCCCTCGCAGTGATTATTATAAAAATTAATTCTGCATTTCCATTTCCGTGCTGCATGACTCCAAATACTTATTGCCTGTGACATAAAGATAATGTGCAAAGTCAATGAATGCAAACTATAGCTACTCATTTTAAAAATAACCCATCCGAAGCAGGCACACTTCCAAAACAAAAGAAAACTAAAGAAAAAGCCATCGTTAGCAGAATCCTTTGGTATTATTTACTTCCAGTTGTTCTGTGCCACTGGTTGCAAAGAAAGCACATAAGAGGATCAGTTAGCCCTTCTCTTTCAAAGTCCAAAAATAGGGGATTCAGACAAACTACGAAGTACACTGGATCACTCCCCACTGCTTTTCCAGCTGCAATAACCACCATTAATCCTATATGCACCTGTTTAGTAGAACAAGTTTCCTGCTGTGCATGCTTAGATTCTCTTATTTTTTTTCTTGTAGAATCACTTAGAAAAAAAAATCTGAATTCATATGTCACAAATTGCAATTGAGCAATAAATTGCTACTGTATGTGTCCAATGTGTGCAGTTACTGTACATAGTCAAGGCATTCATTCTTTCGCTTCATCCTCTATATTGCTTGTCCGACACAGGGTCCTGGGTGTCCGGAGACGATCCTAGAAGCGTTGGGCACAAGGCAGGGAGTAACACAGGACTCATTCACACCTGTGGACAACTTGGCAGGTCAGTTTCACCTGAGACCCTGAAGGAAACCCCTTGTTGACACGGGCAGGTAACGCAAACACAACAGGCACCGAGTCGAACCCTGTCAGGCGAGCATGCTAACCGCCGCATTTGCTCATTCACATATTTTATTCATTTATCCTCCTTTGATTTGATTTGTTTCCTTAATTACGTCTTTTTTTTTTAAAAAAAATTTCCAGGCTTTACCTCGCTATAAATAAGTCATCGTCAAACAAAACTAAAAAACAGTAAATTTTTTTTTCCGGTAAATGAATATACAATATACATGTCACTCCCGATAACCACCTGCCACATCTGTCGACTTTTCCAGATTACCGTAGCTGCTAAATTTGTTTTGACTGATGCATCCTAACCATCTGCAGCACTTCATCAAAATAATAGGCCTACACATGCACACATTGGTTCCCTGCTTATTTGGAGTAAGTTTCTGTCGCAGTTTTCACTCTTTCCATCCCAACTGAGTGGACAGAGGCTGTTATTTAGCTCTAAAAGCACTAAATAGCGAACCGTTTCCTTTTTCTTAACCATCTTACTTAAAATGTCTTTTAACCAAACACAATGCAATCTGGTCACCCCCGTAGGCCCGCACCTAGGCCACGCGATGCATTATCGGCTTTTTTCTGCTCAGGTATAAATTGATTTTTCATGCCACCTCATCCTATTACACCAGACACTACTTTCATCCATAAAATGACTTTTAATTTATATTTACTGTGTCATACTTGAGTTTCAAGCAGGTATTTCATTGACTGGCTCTTCCAGAGTCCAGCAACGAGCACAAGACTGTCCATGTCACTGTACAGAATTTACCTACGGAAACATAAACTTTTAAAATTTACACCCTGTGAAATTAGACCGGCTTACATCTACACATTTCAGCACGGTAACTACTAGAAGAGATTCTATATTTGTGGATGAAGGGGGGGGAAAAAAAACCACCCTTAATAAATATCTTGATAGGTAGCAGAATGTAGTTCTTTTACCAACTGGTTATATAATCCTCATTACTATACTCCCTGTAGCCGCCATGGCAGCAAAAAATAAATATATAAAAATCTCGGTGTGGCTATTTGCTGAGGAAGCGGATTTCACCCTTCCATCTCTTTGTGACCGAGACTTAATGGTGAAGCAAGCAGTCCAGCCAGAATTGGGACACAATTGGTGCCTGGTGGAACACCATCAAACACGCTTCCCTCCGTCCAACACAATAATATATGTGTGTGTGTGTGTGTCTGTGTGTGTATATAAAAGTGCATATACAAATGCATCCAGTAATCACCTTGATAAAAGTGTGTTAGATTGCACCCATCTTCACAAACCAGGGCAACTCCCCTCTTCCTCTGTACATGACACTTGATATTAATAACAGTAATACAGAGCATGTCTTTTCTGTACACGGCTGTGGGACGTAAACCCCTATAAACAGCCTGATCACAAGATTTACAGTGAGAGCGTCCCGAGTGACCAAGTCATTTCCCTCCTTAGTGCTAAATGGTCCTCAGACTAGAGACTGAATGATGTCTCTTAGAACAAGAGCAACTTCCAGAACAATGCATCTTCATTTAACATGAGCTGCAGAATGCAATTATAGTTTCATACTGATGTCTTTGCACTACACACACTTAGACGTGGAATAAATTAAGAGACCACGTTATCTGAAGGAGTAAGGAGTATACGGTGCATTTTTGCCGCATTGATACTGTATCTCGAGGCAGCAGAGAGCGATTGTGCTTTTGACCAAGAAAAGTCTGGCCTAAAGCCAATGGCGCAGTGTTTCGTAGTTATTCAAAGGGTATTAACAGCGTAGTTACATGTGCCTATCTAGCATGTGCAGAGTGCTCAGACACTCACAGGCATGCAAGACAGGTTTTTTTTTAGAAAAGCCATAAGCTCAGTGAAGATAATTATTGATGGAAATACAACTAGGATGAGAAGATTGTTTCATGTTAGTGAGGACGTTTCACACAAGCACAAGAGATCCAGTAACAGCTTCCAGCTGTAGGTCCATGTATGACACTTTTTGCCTGGACACATTAGTAGTGCTGTACTTGAAATTTTAGATATTTGGTCCCTCAAAAACACTTTCAAACTTAGATAAAATTCTCAGAAGTGCTATAATTTAATGTTTTAAATGTTTGTTTGTTTGTTTGCGATCAAGTGTACAAATATCTGCTTGCGCTTGAATGCGTACCTTGTCTTTCATTTTGGAATATATCTAATGATAATTCTTCATTGATCGCTTCTGACAGACTCACGGACAGCTCTAGCTAACAGCGGTGCACTTGGCAGCGAGTTTTTGCGATAATTTCCCATTTTCAAGGACAGACGGGATCTGGGCCAGGATGAAACCGTCACAATGATGAAATGAAGCCGAGTGACGGGGGGAGCAAAAAAGGAGGGAAACAAAGTGAGTCACAGGTCAATATTCTGCTCCAGTTACTGCAGGGGGGGTTTGATGGGAGAGGGACAGAACTCCCCAGGGAAGAATGCATAGGTGGGCTAAACAAAGTATTACATTTTCATGATACACATTTATATATTTATATAATATACATAACGATAATGCACAAAGTCAATGAATGCAAACTATAGCCACGCTTAAGTAACCCTATTTTATCCATTTTGCGATTTTGTTCCGTATTTCTGGGGGGTTACGGGCTATGATGCCCCCTTACGGTCAAATCCATTAATTGTCCCGGTTTCATAATACATATTTTACATTGATTTAGAAATTCAAGTTTTTTTCCACAGAAGATAAATATACTTTTTCAAGAAGTTTCTTGTTGCATGATTAACAGCGATGTTGTTTATCTGGACCCTTCTTCACATGCATGGAGCTCATTATTGTGAGGCAAATTAAGGCCGGATAGTAAACACACCATCTCCCATCATCAGCTGCTCATTAAGCCCGCGAGTCGCGGCAGTGGGGAGGTGGTCCATGTCATGACACACGGAAAGCTATTCTCTGTCTCTGGCTGGCAAACCCATCTCCCTCATTTAGCCCTGCTGTCACTGGCCTGCACATATGGACACAGAAATTAATAACAAATTTGCATTGGATTGTTATGTAGAAAAATTAACATACGTGTCATGTCCTGCCCACCATGTCCGCCTGACCCTCCTGTCTCCTCCCTGGCGTGGCTTGTTAGAGCCACGCCTGGTGCTTGGTTGTCTCACCTCTCGTTCTTGCCCTCATGTTAACTACTCCCAGCTGCCTCTTGTCTGCCTCTAGTCCCTATTTAATGCCTCGCAGTCCTGTGCTCTCCAGATCCGTCATTAACGTTGTACCCCTGTGTAGCCTGTGCATTCCTCTCTTCTACTCCGGTTCAGACTCCTCAAGTTCTTGTTTTGTTTCAGTTTTGTTCTTTTGTTTTTATTAAAGCCTGTTTTGCTCATTAATTGCTTGCTGCTGTGTCCTTCGTCATGCTGGATATGACACAATGATGGATCTCATAAGATGCCTAGTGGCTTTCCTGAGTTGCCTTTCATGGCTCTGTGTCATTGTAGGATGCCTTCACATGCCTCTAGCCTTTTACCTTTACCAAAGCATAGAAATTCCCAACTTGCGAATCACCCCTCCAGTTTGGACGCCTTACTGGGAATCTCAAGCCTCTAGATTCTGACCCAGAGAGGGCCGCTTCACTTGCACTCCTGGTTCCTGGCCCACAGAAAGCTGCTTAACCTGCGCTTCCAGCTTGCAACTCAAGGAATCCTCCCATTCGTATGCTTGCCATGGCATCGCCCTGCTTTTTTTCAGGTGTTCCCACTTCACTTTGTTCACCCACGGAGACCTTGGCTTCACCTCGCTCACCTCCAGCTACCTGACTTTGCCTCAGGGTATCCCGTTGGCTCCTGCCTCGTCTTCAGCTATCCTGTCAGCCTTGTCTCCAGCCATCCCATCAGCAGCTCCTGCCTCATCTCCAGCCATCCCGTTGGTTCCTGCCTCATCTCCTGGATTCTCGCTGGTGACCATCACATCTTTCAATGAGGGTATTATGAGGCTTAGGCTAAGGTACTCCAAGGATTTTTTGTCTGTTTCAGTGTATGATCCAACTATGCTGAATGATGTTTTGTTGATAGACACCTTTCACTCGCAACTTCATTTAGTGATTGATGGGTGCCCACAAGGTGACACTCCTCTGGTCATGGGTGCCTTCAACGTGAGCACTGGCACTGACAGGGGTGGCTATGAGGATTGTGTCGATCCCCATGGATCTGGAGACCGGGGTGAAAGTGGCTCCACGTTCCTTGACTTCTGCGAAAGGTCAGGGGCTGTGAGTCGCTGAATCCTTGTTCCAATGTCCTGATCTGCATCGTTGGACTTGGTTCACCAATTCTGGTTGGGCAGGGAAGGAGATCGATCACATCCTCGTGGGCAGATGCTGGAGGCTCCTGCAGAACTGCAGGGTCTACAGAAGTGCCCAGTTTGTGAATTCTGAACAAGGACTTGTTGTTGCTACTCTGAAGATTCAGCTTAGGTCCAGTATGCTGCCACCTATTAAGAGAATAAGGCTGAACCTGGTCAGACTCCAAGATCAGGCTGTTTCTGTTGAGGTGCATGCAGTTTGTGTGAGGAACTTGGAGACTTGCGTGCGACTGACAAGTCTAATGTGATGTGGGAGACCTTCTGTGATAAGGCCCAGAAGTTCGCCAAAGGGTTGTGTTGGTTGTTCCCAGAAGGAGGTGTTTCATCTTACAGAGCACCCTGTATATTATCAAAAGGACTTAGTGGCAACTCCAGTCTATACAGGGAACTAAGGAGAACAGCTGTGCAGGCCATGAGAGCGGATAAGGATACGTTTGTTAGATAAATCTGTGAACAGTCAAAACACCATTTGTGGTCTAGTGATCCATGTCCTGCTTAGAGAGAAACTGGAGCATTACAAACATCTGAATCTGTTCCTCAGAGACTTGGAGTCAGGGCGGGTGATGGAATAGTCCTTACGGATGATACTGCAGTTGTGACCCTCTGGGCCAGCTGAGCAGTTGTTTAAAGTTGATCCTCCGGCTAGGACGTTGGACATCTCTGGATCCACTGTTCTTGAGGCTGATCCTCCAATCAGCTGTGAACCACCTAATCTCACTGAGATTGCACAGGTGGTGAATCAGCTGGGGGTAGGTAAGGCCGCAGAGATCTGTGGAATCCGGGGTGAACAACTCCAGGCTGGTGGTAGGACTGTCCTGCTGCTATTGCAGGCAATCTTTGCTTCCATTTTGGAGTCAACCAATTTAAAAAAAGGGGACTTGTACCTATCTGGTGAGGGAAGGGCGATTGCCTGGATTGCAGCAACTACATAACACTGCTCTCAATCCCGGGTAAGGTCCTAGCTAGGCTCATCCTTAACAGGATCCATGATCACTTGCTCATCTACCAGTGACTGGAGCAGTCTGGTTTTACACCTAAGAAGTCTACCATGAAGCGCATTCTGGCACCGAGGGTTCTCATTGAGTGTAAGAGTGAATATCGGCAAAGGTTCTTTGCAGCCTTTGTCAATTCTCGCAAAGCGTTTGACTAAGTTGATCGAGTTGCCCTGTGGGGCATCCTGAGACTTCATGGGATCCACCAGAAGTTGCTGGATGTCTTGGCTTGCCTGTACACTGCTACTGTGAGTGCTGTGAAGAATGGAGGGAGGACCTCCATGTTCTTCCCAGTTGATTCTGGGGTTCGCCAGGGGTGTGTTCTTGCTCCTACTCTGTTCAATGCTTGCATGGACAGGGTGTTGGGCAGGGTTGTGGGGTCCAGTAGTTGTGGGGCATCTGTTGATGAAGAAACATTTACTGATCTTGACTTTTCCGACTATGCTGTGATCTTCACGGGGTCAATGGAGGCTCTGATCGGAGCTCTCGAGAGACTGAGCAAGGAGTCTGAGTGTCTGGATAAAGAGTGCCCAGTGTCCCAGCCTATGTGTCTGCCTATGTTTGGTCCCCTTCCCGGCCCATCCTTAATGCCTCGAGGGCACGCTTTGGGTGTAGAGTGATGTCATATCCTGCCCACCATGTCTGCCTGACCCTCCTGTTTCCTCCCAGGTGTGGCTCTCATGACCCACGTTTGGTATTTGTTTGTTACATCTCACTCCTGCCCTCATGTTAAACACTTCCAGCTTATTCTCGGCTGCTCCCTCATTACTCACGTATTTAAGTCCTTCCCAGTCCTGTGTTCCCTAGATCCGTCATTAACATCATAACCCTGTGTAGCCTGTGCCTTGCTCCTATTCTGATTCCTCAATCTTGATTCATTCCTTCAAGCAAATATTAGTGGAATGCATTTCTTTTGCAGTTTATGTTTGGGATATTCCTGTTATTTCTTAGTTAACCCTGCACGGTTTTCCATCTCATGACAGAGCACATTATTCAGAATGTAACTGATTGTTCACCCATTATTGGACTAAACCTACGTGTTTCAGTGCTGCATGTTTGTATTCAAGCCTCTCTGCACGAAAATGAATCGATAAACTATTATCTTTTAATGATATTGTTTTGTTGATGGGGATACAAATAAAGTAGTGACTCAGTTACTTTTCAAGCACAAATCAAGAACAAATAAAGGAACCGCATGAAATATATGAATCGTTAATGATGAACCAACATGGGATCAGTATGTAACTAACACAAGTATTGGGCCATTAAGTAAGATCGTACTACTAAATTATTTGTGCCCCCCACCCCCGAGTAAAGTGTTACCGAAATTTGCATATGTATTCCATCAGTTTGTGCTGGTGCACTTTTTACATTCACCTTGCTAAACCCCGACAAACGGTCTTAGAGTGGATACTGGCAAACAGGGGCGCTGCAAAAGGGGCAAAAGCCCATGAGTGACCGGTGACAGGGGCCCTAAAAAATCGGGAATATAACTATATTGATCGGGTTTGGGGGCCTGAAAATGACATCATCACCCCTGCTGGTGACGTCCAGCACTTCTAATGCTGGTGCCCTCACTCTATTGCAGGTGGACTTCATTCATGAATCTCATTTAAGATCCATTTATTTCCTGAAATTATTTCATTTTGAACGTATGACAAAAGAGCAATTGCGTCCCAACCCTTAAAACTCTGCATGAAAACCAGAGACCAGAGAATATGGTTTAATACCAGCTTGACCTCACCCACATCATGCCACCTTTCTAATTCCACTTAATTCCTCTAATGTGCTTGGAATATTCCTTTTTTCCCCAGATCAAATGCAACTTTAAAAGTAGCTGTGCGATTTCCTTTGTAAACCATTCGCTAGCAGAACACAGGAACAAGTCAGTGTATAAACTAAAGGTTGTTCTTATGATGAGAGGAAAATTAACGAACTCTTCTTCTCTGATGTGAAATCGCATGCTAATTATTCGAGAAAGGTGAGCTGAGGGATGCCTTTCAATAATGTGTGTCACTTAATTTGATGGCATCTTAACTATTTTAAAACTACTGTAAAAACAAAGTGCTTATGGACAGTTTGTTTTTGAAATAACCTAGGAAAGTAGAAGCTTTCTCTGCTAAATAAATAAACATATCAGTTAATATTCAAGGAAATATTCACAACATTTCATAAATAGTGTTAGCATTAGCTGTGATTCTGCTACATAAGAATAGAAGCTGAATTAGGTGTCTGAGTTTGTCTTTCACTGAGCAAATTGATTCAAATTTCAAATCATTCAAATCATTACTTAAACTAGCACATACTCTAGTTCATTTTTTTTTTCTACAAAGTTAAAACTGAAAAACAAAACACAGAAAGAACACAGAGATAAGAGATGGTGTGCTTGAAATATTCAAAATTAATTGCTGAAACTGTACACTAGCTATTATCAGAGAAGAATCTTGAGACAATAATAAAAAAAAAAGTTTCAGTGTTAAAAGAAATTGTAAAGAATAGAATGTAGCATAATCACAAAATGAATCTTTACAATAGAACCCAGACATATGTAATTTGCCCAATTCACTAACACTTATCTGAAAACATTTTCTCTACAAGGGCACTCTCTATGTAATGACCTATCTTTTGTGAGTTTAATGAATGTGCTGCAGAGAGAAAATGCTGATTAACATATCAGAAGTAGGAAGAGAGCAATAGTTTCTTGGTGTGGTGAGCGCTTAATGGCCTGGATTCAGTGACGTGTGGGGGTGGCTTGGTGCCCCAGAGTCCATTGTCTGGTCCTGACATAGGCCCGTATCGGCACTCATCTCAATTTGGGGGACAGAGGAAGTAGCTCAGCTCAGCTCGTTATTAAATGTTAACTCTGCCTTCAATAAAAGGGTCTTTCACTATGCGTACAATAGGGCTCTCATGCTATCAAATCTCCGAACAGCCGGAGAAGACTTTTAGGAAGATAAATGGCATTGATGAAAACATGTGTCCCCAGATAGCATGTGAAACACCACGGCTTATAATTAAATGAATAGAATCAAAGCGCTGAAATGGTTTACGACGTTCACATTCTAAAATTAATTTCAGCAAAAATGATCAGAGATATTCCCTGACCGGGGTAAACGGCTAGAGATCGGATAGGTCATCGGTGATGTATGACCTGCCTTATGCATCTAAATAGAATCCGTCAGTCATTTAGGATGCTTCTGCAGACATAAAATCATAAATACCATTAGTAAATATGTTTAAGATTTATTTTATGTGTCAAACCATTACAGGACCTACAGTGTGTCGGAAATCTTATAAAGGGTTTGCAAACACAACATTTGGTTGTCTGTTGATTACATTTAAAAAGGCAATCATCCCTATTATTCTGTAGATACAGGTTACTTTACCGTATCTATCTATCTATCTATCTATCTATCTATCTATCTATCTATCTATCTATCTATCTATCTTTCTTTAGAGCTAAGGTACAATTTCATTCATTTTTAGCCTATACGGGTGACTATGTATATTTAATGCTCATTATTAGGGTTACTAACCTTTAGTGTTTATTACAATGTATATAATAATAAAATGCCATGCATTAAAAGCCAAAACTGCTTACTCAATTTCCACTTGAGTCTGGTGGCTTGGGGGCCAAATGCCATTTGACGTTAGTCCTAGTTTCCTCGGTCACATCGAGACAGTTTCTATAGACGTGTTGCTTGTCTCTGAATGATGTTTATAAAACATTAATGAAACAACTTGTTTTACACTTATACTGTTGCAATTAATTAGCTATAAAATGCTTATAGAATATGATGGGAACTTAAAAATAAACTGCTGAAATGTAGTTTCACAGTCTGATAATGACATTAATCCTGGATTCATACTTATAAATATAACTTGTACCACAATAGTCATGGGTGCTAATGGCACAAAATAGCGTGTAGAAGGAAAGGTCTTTGGTGTGATTTATATTGTGCTGTGAAATGTAATTTGAGGTTTTTTTTTTGGTTTGATTTTGAAGGGTACAGTACATATACAAAAAATAAAGAATTCAAAGAATAATGACACATCTTCACAAAATATGGAACAAACCGTGTGATAAACACCCACCTAAAGCCCACATGATTTCTCCCAAAAACAGAAGACGTTTAAGAGCTTTTAGTGAGCTGTTCACAGATCTGCTCCTTCTGTGAAACAAACCTACGCCTGGAAGGAGTCCGTGTGCCTCAATGTAAAGCGACAGATTAACCCTAATTGGTAACCAAACGCTTTCCAGCAGTATCGAAAAGAATGAACCATTTCTACCTTATTTAATTAATATTGAAAATATGTGATTTAAAGCATTTAAAACATTTAGCTAAACTTTACAGCAACACTTTACTTAAGGGGACACAAATAATGCAGTAGTACACTCATACTTAATGCTTTATTTAACCAGAAACTAAGTGCAAGTTATGTAATGATCCCACGTCCGTTCATCATTCACTCATAACGGTTCACGTATTTCATGCATTTTGTTCACGATTTGTACTTGAGTAGTAACTGAGTTACTAAGTCACTTGTGCCCCGTAAAGAAGTGTTACCAAATTTACTTAAGTAATAAAATTGGGAACACAATTAATAATTATTCATTTCTCTGCTTGCACAAAGATTTTAAATAAACAAAGAACATAAAGAGTATCAAAATTATTTTTATGTATCACATTATTTAAAAATTTGATGTAATCAGGGACTGGGTCTTAATGCTCATTCATAAAACAAATGTTTCAAAAAACAATTTATAAGTAAATCCAAGAATGCTAAAGAGAAAAGACATATCTGTTAATCTACTGAACTACATAATCTACCTCAAAATGCACACTGCTGACTGTATTACATAGTAAATCACCTCTAGATGTGCATCTAAGTCAGACTATGACAAAAACATTTTACAGGGCTTCATTAAATTTACAGGTAATTATTGGTGGTCTACTTTGCAAAGATTCTATACATTTACGTTACACATTTCTGTACTTTGTAAAAAAAAAATTATTTCAGGGTTCCGTCTTCTGTTCTGATTTCAGAAAAAAAAAATCACTGCCCTAAATAGTTCTGTCATTAGAGTATAGTTAGTAATCTCTCTCAGTGGAGAAAGCATTTGCATTTGAAGTTTCTGTAGAGGACCCCTGAGCCAATACCATATTAACAAACATACCCAGGAATTAAACCACTGTACTAGCACCGTACGGCACTACACCTGTACATGATCACGGGCAAGAGTACAATACAGGAGTACAATTATAGTACAAAAACTAACATAAGTGGTAATAAAAATGTTTGTGGTACAATATCAAGTGTTTACATACACTACATGGAGAATATGTCCTTCAACTTGGAATGCATTAACATTTACTAAGATTTAAGATTTTAAGTTTATGATATGAACAACTACAAATCAATGTTTAAAAAATGTATAAAAAAGGACTGGACAGGCAAAACAGATCAATTAAAATACTGCTCTACTATTCATATGGCGAGCAGAGGAAACTCAATTTCCCAAAACCATATATTGTATATATAAATCTAGAAGGAACATTATATTATATTATATTATATTATATTATATTATATTATATTATATTATATTATATTATATTATATTATGAACATATCATTTTATATATTATTTAAATGACAAGTCACTGCCAACCTATCACTGTCATAAATATGTTGAAAACACCTTCCATATGCCATTTGACAGCTCATAAGGATTTATGAAATGACAACTGTCTTTTTATGATACCATCAAATAATCATGTAAATTAGCTGAATTAAATTTAAGTTTGGTGCCGGTCATCCTTCTCACGCAGTGTGAAATTTACTAGTTATGTATAAATAACTCCAGTGCGTGACCCCCTGACAGTGATGAATCATTCATGAGCAATAAATTGCAACAAAAAAGCAATTAATGTAACGTTGATGAAATGTAAAACTAGTCCAGAAGTTAATCTCCCAGAAAAAAAACAACATATCTTAATTAGGAAGAATATCCACTTAGTTTAGTCTTTTAGTTTATATAATGGTGTTTTATACCTACCCAAGGGCACGGAGTGCATAATGTAAAACGTGATGCACTTTAAAATTGATTTTATAGATTAATAAGTGATGAGAACACTGCATTTCTTTCTCGTAAATCTGCCTTACTGAAAAGTCAGTCGTGTTTTATTTAAACTTCGGAAAGCTGTCCTGTTCAAACGTCAGCTGACGTCACATTCAAGCGTCTGGATTTTAATTAGCTTTCAATTATCCCAGCTGAGACTCGACATGCATGTCACAGGAAGCCATTTTTGCAAAAGTCTGAAGCTCATGAGTAAATCTGATTGCTGACTTCGCCAGGGAAACTCATCTTAAACATTTAAAATGTGTTAACATGTTATAATTTTTTTTTTGTTCCAAAAATATACAGTGTTTCAACCACAAATCCACACATTATGCAGTTTAGCTTAAAGTTGCAAAAGGCTATGCTTTATTCATAAGTAAAATGGCAGTTAAGGGCCATTTTGTTCTGTCTAACAGTGCCTCGCAACAAGAAGCACAGGCCCGGAGATTGGTTAGCCAGGCCTGCCTCTATAGATTTCCGACCCCGTGAACACACATAATATTGGCCCCCCAACCCTGACCAATCCAATTATGTTCTATATTTTTGGGATCCCTGTCACTCAGGGAATCATCCAACCCCCCCGCCCCCCAATAGCACCCCTGCTTTTACGTATATAAATAAAACACTGAACAAAGACGCTGTTCTTGTTGTTCATACTAGTGTCTGGAAGCCATGCAAAAGTAACATGATACACGCGTTTATTTTTTGCTAACAGCATAGTTTAATGGTTCAGACAGTGAAAAAAAAAATGCATTTCCATTTAAGGTAAATGTACTTTGCAACACATGGGGTTCAGATACAATCCTAGTTATTTGCTCTTTTTTTTGCAGTCATTGCAAAAAATTAGCCAATGAGCGTGTTTCTTTTTTTCTGTCTTTTATATGAAGCAATACCATCACATTAATATTGCAGTGTAGACAGACAGACAGAGAGAACCAGCGATCGAACCAGAGTTCGTCTCATCTTGGGTGCTGAGCCACTCATGCTACCTCATGTGACTGAACATTAATATTCAGCTGATTCTTATACCTTAAGTTAAAAACACATCGCCATCCACATTAAGGAGAATTGCAGGTTAAATAATGTCCCACTGTGTGCTGACTTGCTACAGTGTAAATGTAGATTTTCTTTGTGTTCTAGGGTTACATGTGTCACATTAGTTCCCGTTTGTCAGTGGCTGATGGCTGGTGCTGACATTTAATCCTGGCATTTTTCCGCTCTTCCAAAATGTGTTGCTTCATCACCAGCCGCATCTCTCAGGCCCTGATAAAAGAGCAGCGATGGAAAGAAGCCTTCAGCTGCCAAAGAAAGCAGGAGTGAGAGAGCTGGTGTCAGGTTTTAAACAAACCGGCATCCCTCTCGAATGCTGGGCTAAAGCCCTTCATTTGAATAATGTCTCATCTTCGGAGACTAACAGATTTGCTGCCACGCTAAACACTGCGCTGCACATTATGGCCCCGCTAAAAAGTGAATAAATGAAAGAAAATATAACGACCGCATTCAGGGATTAAAGTGAGCTTCTTGAAGATTAGATCACAAATGGCTGTCTAATAAATTATTTTAACTTGCCTCGAAACAGAGCTATATGATACAGCCTATGGCTGGATCAACATCTCTATTCATCTTCCAATTGCTTATGCTGGTCAGGGATGTTGGAGGGCGGAGCCTCAGCTAGGGAGAGCAGGGCTATTTCCCAATCAGGATTAAAGGCCAGAGAGGGCCACGCGCACAGATTAGCCAGCTATATGTTCCCATTCATTTCTATGAGCACAACCCTAATCCCAACTAAAACAACCTTAATCCCTACCCCTAACCTCACGCATTGGTAAGCAAACTAAATGTAAATATTTTTGCCATTTTTAGTTATTTGATTGCATTTGGTCCCCTCAGTGTAACACACACACACACACACACACACACACAGCAGTGTAATCATATCTTTTTGGGGACCGCTCATTAATTTCTATGGGAAAAAATGCTAATGCTAACTATGACAACCTTAATCCCCACCCTGCCCTAACCATAACCTTAAGTAACCAAACAAAATACAAGAGTTTTTGCATTTTTAGTTTTTTCAACGCAGTCACAGATTTTCATAAAATAGAGTTTTCCCTTATGGGGACCAGGAAACCGGTCCAGAAAAGATAAAAAAAAACGGGTATTGATCACGTTGTGGGGACATTTGGTCCCCACAAGGTAAGGAATACCTGGACTACACACACACAATACCACCTGGGCATGTTACAGACAGCAATTACCTCCATGTCTTTGGGTTGTGGTAGGAAACTTCCACACAGGCAGAACATGGAACCGTGGAGGTTTGAGATACAGTAATAGTGTTAGACACAGTTTTTACACTGTCCTTGGTCAACACTTCAGAACTAAGTAGGAATCTTATGCCAAATAATCAGGGAATACCTAGAATATGTAAATATGATGGGTAATCAATTCAATTTATTTTTATATAGCGCCTTTCACAGCAGAGTTGGACCAAAGTGCAGTCTGTCATAATACATTCATGCATCAATCTTATTATTATTTATTATTCAAAATCCGTGAAAAGTGAAGAGAATGAAAGAAAGAGGAAAGAAACCAAAATCTCAAACTGGCTGCCCAACCCCCCAGCAAAATATATATTGTGGTCAAGAGGAAATCAAAGTCCATCAATGAGTCTGATGGCCATGCTGGTCAGTGTAGGGTGGCAGATTGAGGTCTGCACCCACGATGTCACCGTTTATATTTTGCATCCACGATATCATCATTGGGACGGGAAGGACGATAACAAGGGTGTCAGACATGCATGAACACTTCAACAGACAAGTACAATAGATCAAATTCTAAGGTTTGAGATAAGACTAAAGGTTAGTTTCTACATTCTTACAAAAACTAATGGTAACTACTGCCTATGTTGCTTCTAAAACTCACCTGAAAATATTATATACATCCCTAATCTTTAAGGAAATCTCTAATCATATATGTAATAGAGAAGCCTAATCTGGAACCAAAGGTATGTAGTTAAAAGCTTAAACCTTCCATTTTGTGTGAAGTTTTGGGTAAATATGTTTGCCTAATGGCTATCTTCTAGATCCTAGGCTAGGTGCAGACAGCACAACTGCACTGAAATGCTACTAGTGAGCAAAACAAATGACTTCATTGTGACTGTGATGATGTGTCAAGGCTGCCTTTGACACCACAGACATTTCGCTGGACAAACTCACAAATCTAGGTCGCAGTAGAGAGGCACTTTCTTGGCTTGGATCGGTTTGATGGCTAACTCTTCGTTAAAGTCTTCTTTAAAGGGGTTCTGCGATAATGTTCTATATTCCCAGCATCCATTGCTTCAGGCTGGAGGACACAGAACCGTGTCTAATGCTGATAGATGAAAAATCTGTACTTCCCAACCCTACATGGGCAACGGACACAAAGTCACACAAGGTTCATAAAACCCTGCTCACAGTGCATTCTACTGGATTTCATTTAGATCTCTGACATGCCATTCCATCACCTAATTTCCCAGAGCAGTCAGAGAGGTTAGTTATGCCCTAGTATAAGCCTATTTACACATTGTCATTTGAAAAATGCATGCAAAACGAAACATGGCCGCCAGCAAAAACACCAAAGAGGAAGGAAAAATAAGAGCTCAGTCCTGATGGTAAACATGCCCATTTCCTAGCATTACAGTGAAATATGATCAGCTGTCAAAGCTGCGATTTAACTGCTTTCCAGGGTTTGCGCAGCTGGGAAGTTGCCTCCTTCTTCCCAGTTTTTTTTTGGAGTTTTGTTGACCTTCGTCATATCTAGATTGCACGTAATTGCAGACCGATAATTTTAAATGAATATTTATTTTGGCTTAATGATGGAGTGACCGCGTCCTTCTTCGCTGTGCAAGTCAATGAAGCGGAATGCTGGGAAAACTGCCATTTATGCTGCATGCATCATTTTGCCGAAGCAGCTGCTGTTACATACCAAAAACCTGGAGAACATGTGGGGGGAAAAAGGGTTTATGCAAGGAAAAGGGTTTTATATCAATGCTATGCCTATAACAATCTATGAACACTTCGTGACACATTATAATGCATTCATAAAGCATTATAAAAATGGCTGTAAGTATTTATAAAAAGGCATAACACCTTATAGCCATGTTTATTACTGTACGCATTATTATTACTTATTATGCTTTATGAAGCTCTGATCTATAACACACTGTAGATACCTTTATAATGCAGTAAAATGTGATTCAGAGATGGTTTTGCATGATTTCAAAAGTGAAAAGGTGAAATCCATCCATCCATTTTCCAAACCGCTTATCCTTACTGGGTCGCGGGGGGTCCGGAGCCTATCCCGGAAGCAA
>JAODJX010000053.1:7321618-7332189 GCA_026776945.1 Isichthys henryi | reverse complement strand
TAAAATAACATAAGCAGAGCATGCATCAGTGCAGCACCTATATCCTGTTCTATCCATACTTCGCAAAATAAAAAAAAAAAGAATCAAACACCGGATTACACCCAAAGAGAAGCTGTCAGATTTGTCGTACCTTTGAACAGCAAATAAAGAGTGTTCATCTCACTGTGCTTTTTAAAGAACTAGAGTCTCATCTGTTTCACTAACATTAGCTCTACTGAGCTTTAAACACTTGTTTAAATTGCGGATGCAGATAATGAAAGTTCAGACATTATCATGCTAATTTCGACAGCTAACACAACAGAGCAGGAAGACATTTATATTAAACACCAGGTATTCTCTGCAATTGCCAACATAAACCAGTAGACTATTAATTTCATTTATTTTATTGTCTGTATGACTTAGGGCTGTGCATTGCTTGAATTTTACTCTGCTTTTTGTAAACTCGAGCCATGAACTCTTGAATATATTACTGTTAAACAGTAATTTTCTTAAATTTTTGCTTTTATCACTTTATTGGAGCAATTCAGGCCTGAAACCTTATGACCCTAAGACTCTTGATGCTGAAACAGCGAAATATTTCTCCAAAAACCAACTGCTGCCAAAAACAGTATCGTTAAATATATATTCCAAAGTATTTCGCTAATGAAAATAATTTGACATATAATTATTTCCATTAAATATCAATTCATCTTCCAAGTGCTTATCAGAATCAGAACTCATTTTACTGCCAGTATGCTCGAACATACCACGATTGTTTGCCGTCCAGTGCCAGGCATGAAAATGATAAAACATACAGTGGAAGCACTTCACAGAATACTACAGTATGTGCAAAAAATAGAGATACGCTTAAGAGAATACAGATTAATACAGTGCAAGGTGTCTGAAGACAGAAAGTTAAACACTAGAACTAGTGCGAGAATTTAGCATGAATTGAAAGGATATTGCACGTATACTATGAAGAGAAGATGGAAGAAGTGAGGAGAATTGACCCTGGGCGAGTGGATTGTTCCTGAGTGATGAGTTGCTGAGGTACTACAGTACATGAGTTTATTTAGGAGCCTGAAATATAGGGAGGAAGCTGTGGAGATATTGTGAGGTCTGGGTCATGATGCACTCAAACTATTTGGTGAAGAGATGAATGGCTGGGTGGGTGGGATCAGCAACAATCTTCCCTTCTCTCCGCTTGGCACTGGCAGTGAACAGGTCTTCCAGTGCTTGCAGCTGACGGCGCATGATTATCTCAGCTGAGTGGACCACACATTGTTGCCTGGTCTTGGAGAGGGTGGAGGCAGCAGGAAACCGGATGGTGATGGAGGACTTCACTGCACTCTCAGTGATGGCGGATGCCTTGGCAGATGTTGAGCTTTTTGAGTCAGCGTAGGAAGAAAAAACTTATCGGGACTTTATTGGTGATGGAGGTGACTGGCATGTCCCACTTCAACATCTTGGTGATGGTGGTGATTGGCATGTCCCACTTCAACGTCTTGGTGATGGAGGTGACTGGCATGTCCCACTTCAACGTCTTGGTGATGGAGGTGACTGGCATGTCCCACTTCAACGTCTTGGTGATGGAGGACTCCCAGGAATCTGATTGTCTTGACCAAAGAAACGGGCTGGCCATTAATATCCAAGGGAGGGCAGGCAGGGGATTGGTGGACTCTCCACTGTCTTGACCACACTGAGTTCTACGTTTATTGCTGGCACACCATGCAGAAAGATGGGCCACTTCTCTGCAGTAGCAGGTCTCGTCGTTATTGGAGATGAATGCTACTACCATTGTGTCATCTGCAAACTTTAAGATTTTTATGGACTTGTCTGCAGAAGCACAATCATTTGTGTACAGTAGAAGCAGGAGAGGTGAGACCACACAGCCCTCGGGGGATACTTTTCCGATGGCCAAAGAGTCAGACTGTCAACTCAGTCAGCTTGCTGTGGAGAACTGACAGGGCAAAATTAATGAAGGCTGAACTGAAATCCACAACAGGATCCTGGCATGTGTGACTTGCTCTGTATGCGAACTGCAGAAGTCAAGGAGGGGGTCCGAGATGGACTTGAGATAGGCCAGCATGAGGTATTCAAAAGTCTTCATAATTGCTGAGGTCAGAGCAGCTGACCTGTAGTTCTTTAGTCCGGAAATCTTGTTGCTTTTGGGAACTGAGATGATTGTAGTCACCCTGAAGCAGTTTGGCACCCTGCACCCATGCAGGGAGTTAATGAAGATTCCAGTGAAGACTTCAGCAGTCAGATCCGCACAGAGTTCTGGTTTTGGTGCCCAATAATTTATTTATGCTTTTCAACGTTTTTTTGAGCAACACCAAGCATCATGTCTCAAAAACTGTCAGGCCATATTTTAAAAGGCTATTTGAGAGTAATCATTCAGCTTCTGAAGTACTTAATGTGCATACATTAAGTACAACACTATGGCTTCTGCGTGATGGTCTGTCTGCTACAAGCTCTCAGTTCTGGAACACAATGAAAATAGATTGTTCCCTGTTGGGTACATTAAGTTGAGCTCAAATGCATTCCACAATATTTCAAGCAGAACGTGTTATTTTTTTATCCAGTATGATCTAAAGTTGCATGTTATTCCAGTGGCAGCTGTGAGTTGAGGGAATTTCCAGTCCCCCCAGTAGGGTTAACTGCCACAGGTCACTCTGTATTGTGTTTATATGAACTTGTAATAAATTATTGAAGGCCTGATGTAGCACAGAAAACAAGCGCAATTTAAGCGGCAGACAACCTGTCGTTCCAAGACAGATTATCGGCACTCTGTAAATACCTGTTATTGCTAGCTTAGTGTCAAGGAAGCTGAAAGCTGCTCTGTTCTAGTTCCTTCAGGCATATATAATGATCCATGTTCTCTGTGATCAACAATCACCAGTGGTCTAACGCCCATGCCATACATAAACCCTACTTCATGTTTAATGCATGTGTTAGAGTTCAGAGCATCTTTCTACTCTGAGCAAAACTGGAGTTGGAATTTATTGGGGGGAGGGGGAGGCAAAATTCAATTTCACCAGAGATCAGTCAGTTAATCATTTTATCATTCGGAAGGCATTTTGAAACATATGCTGAATAATTATGCATTTGATACTATCCAAAGTCTTTTATTATTATGTTGCTTCTGTGTAAACTTACTTAACATATTGCTCAGTTAAACTGACGACCACATCGCCGAAGAAATTTTTATAGCCTAAGTGTACAGCAAGAGGGAAACTTCTGCTTGAAGTGTCATTAATCACAGTGCTACCTGCTGCTAGTGTATTTATATAATACACCCAGATGATTTGGTAACAAAAAGCTTGATAAGCTATTTTTTCCCTGTTTGACTTCTGGCTATGGTTTGTTGTTACTATTTTTTCCCTTTGGGGGGTTTGTTGCAGTTATTACCACCATATTTAATAAATGACATGCAATCATACTCGCTCTCAGTCCTTAAGGTGATAAATGGAAGCTGGGTTAAGAAAAAAAAAAGTTTGATTTTAGGAAGCGGGATTTAAAAAGGAAAAAGTTTTTTTTTTTTCTTCCCACCATGTGATAATTTGGGATTATTGGCATTAAGTAATATAATCGGCAACGCAACAGTCCCGTGAAAACCCTGTGCGCGAAACTTTCCGATTGGACTCTGACCCCGCGAATTAGTTCCTTTGCATCAGAAATTCTATTTAATTCACTTCCTTTGTGCCGTTTGCTATAATGATGGTTCAACCTTAGAAGAATCTAGTATTCAACACCAGCAGCTGTTCAACAATGCATAATACAACACTACCAGTTTTAGCAACTGCCCAAATGATTCCTGTTAAATAATTTATATGACATTGAAACATATGCAAGCATTTGAACATTTCAAGTGTCGTCGTTTTTAGGCTGAGGACACTGATGAGTGTTTTTTATTAACCAGGACAGCAGAAATGTTTCGGAACTGGTTTAAGGTCTTTCCAACAGGCTACTTTCCTCTCAGAAAGTAGTTGGTCTGACTCAGATTTCATTCATTAATGTAGCAAGTAATGCTAATCAGGGCAGGAATTCTTCTGAAAATCAGAAATTGAGCTTCGGTAAATACAAAGCTGGAAAGAGCTGAGAAAACTGGGTTATCGAAATCACTGTAAACTTGATGCTTACACTCAATGGCTAAAAACACATCAGTATTCTGAGTAAACCTCAGGTTCTAATTTTACTCTTGTGGTTCTCTGGAGTGAGATAGCTTCAGACGGCATTTTCAAATGAATAGTCGCTTTTCTATGCTTGTGGGTGTTTCACGTACACAAAAATGTTCTGAGGGCAGAACAAAAAAAATGATTGTTTCAGAGACAACAATCCGATTGTGGAGGAGGTGGGTTCAAGCCATTAGAGGAAGGGGGACCAAGGTATCTGATTGGTTGATCCTTCCTCTTCTAGTCGCTGGAACCCACCTGCTCCACAATCTGTTTGGTTCTCTCTCTGAACCAATCATTTTTTCCTTCTTCCCTCAGAATATTTTTAACTAAAATTTCCCATGAGCCTTTTCTACTCTCACATTCAGTCTCAAATGTTCCTCAGATACAATGAAAGCCCATCTCTGTCTTTTAGAGCCCAAATCAATCTTGAATTGTCACTTTTAGGTTTTCAGTCAAAGCACAACCCTCCAGTCAAATGTGCAGGTCTCAGTCACCAGGCCTCAAAGAAAAATCATGTATAGAAGTTATAAACTGAAAAGGCTCATAAAATAAAACATTTTTAAGAGCTGAAATCTTCTGGTGACACGTAATAAACACAAAGTGCAGCCAAAAAGCAGAGTATTGAATTTATAGATGATAGTTCCATTTTAATAGTTATCTGGGTTGAAGCCTAAAACATCAGTAACATCAATTCCACATTTTAGAGTGGTCGTTCAGTAATTTTAACTGTATTGGGCTTAGAATTCACACATTTATCGGCACTCAAAAGCTGAACTCTACTAAAGCATAACTAAACATCACATAATTGACATTTCCCTCAAGATAATGAATGTTAAAATAATTTTGTGCTTCTTTTTGTAGCTTAACGTGAGAACACCTTCCCGATAAATTTCATAATAACGAGAGTCCAAAATCCTGGTTTGAAGGTGTTCCTATGTGAAGGTTACAGTTAGCTAGATCTACAGCCTTCAAACAAAGGGTTATGTCTGCACAAGTAGAATGTTCTCTCTCTGATCAAAGCTAAAGTTAATCAAAGATTTCAGAGGTGTAAATAATTTTAGTTTTTTTTTTTTAGCTCTCCGATTCCACGAGACAAAGATGAGAACGTCACTTTTAAAAAGACAGACAGATACACTGCTTCGGTTACCATGTCCATCCATCCATCCATTTTCTAAATCGCCTATCCTACTGGGTCGCGGGGGGTCCGGAGCCTATCCCGGAAGCAATGGGCACGAGGCAGGGAACAACCCAGGATGTGGGGCCAGCCCATCGCAGGGCACATTCACACACCATTCACTCACACATGCACACCTAGGGGCAATTTAGCAAGTCCAATCTGCCTCAGCATGTTTCTAGGCTGTGGGGGGAAACCCGGAGGAGACCCCACGATGACATGGGGAGAACATGCAAACTCCACACACACATAACCCAGGCGGAGACTTGAACCTGGGTCCCAGAGGTGTGAGGCAACAGTGCTAACCACTGCACCACCATGTCGCCCAGTTACCATGTCGATCACTTAATATTTAAATGACCGATTTGAAAGATTTTTGATGCCTAAGAGGGGGCAGTGAAAATTAAAAGAACGATTACAGGCTACGAGAAACCCAAATATTTTACAAAAAAGGAGACACAAAACAGGGTTGCACCCACTCTAAATAATGCATAAAAATTAAAGGAAAATCCAAATATCACACAAGCCCACCACATAACCCAACGCAAAACCGTTTCCCTACTGGGACCCCCACAAAGCACCTAGCTGTCCTTATTTACACCTAACGGGATAATTGCTGTGATCTCAACCGGCCGACTTTCATTGACTGCGACATAAGCAGAGATTAAACCAGTGATAAATCGTCAGCTCCATGTTCCTCCTTCACTTCTCACCAGTTCACAACCACAGTATTGCTCGGGTTAAAGCAAAATAAATACTTATTTTCATTTAAAAAAAAAAAAAAATCTCTTCATTTCAAAATACCCCTTCAAGTAGTTAAAAGTAGTCATCCATATTAGACTTTTCGTTACTCAGAAACTAGAAATTAAATTAAATTAAATTAAAACTCCTCTTTGTCTACGTATTTTACTACACCTGTATTATCTTTCTTTGAGAGAAATCCCAGGAGTATTTTGTGCTTAAATGTTCTTTTCTACAGAGATTGTTTTTGTTTTGTTCCAGCAATATTTCTGCTTCTAGTACTCCTGCCCCCTGTCCAAGTCCAGATTACCATGCTGCTTGTAGCTAGTGATGGTCCTCATGCTTCTGCACTCCTCCATCAAGATGTTCTGCTGATGTTTGTCCTCACTGAGCTGTCTCGTTATCTTCGCTCCTCCTTATCGCCCTTATCGTCCTGATGGTCCTTCCGCTTCATGTTCCTCAGACTCATTTGGTCTTTTTAAACCCGTGGTTTGTTACTGTGGACCTTCTGGGTGCTGCATTATCCATACAAATGTCGACGTAGTCCTCAATACTCCTGGATGTGTTCCTCACATGGCTTGTGAATACTCCCTTCGAGAAGAAACGCGGAGAAATGTTGGTGACAAACCTGTGCTTACAGTACATGGCATAAAGCACATGAGACCCCCCGGGTTATGATAAGGTTAAGTTCCGTTAAACCTATTATAAGGCGAAAATGCATTTTAATACAGTACACCTAACCTAACAAACATCATAGCCTAGCCTAGCCTAGCTTAAACATGCTTAGAACACTTACATTAGCCTACAGTTGGGCAAAATCATTTACACATAGTCTATTTTATAATGAAGTGTTGAATATCCCATGTAATTTATTGAATAATCACAACCGTCGTGAAGTTGAAATATCGTAACACGGACCATCGTAAAACTGAGGAGCGTCTGTATGCCATTTGTATCTCTCATGTCTCTTGGACAGCACTGTCCCCTCAATTGGACTGATCGTAGGTCCATCATCGGTTTTTCTCCTATCGTCTCAGAGCTGGACGCCATCTCCTTTACCTCTGCAACCTGAGTTCTGTAGGAGGCTTCAGTTTTGTCGCATAGGTGCACAAAGGACAGTGGTTCAGCAGTTGCTGCCTTATGTACAAGAGCGTAAAAGGCTCTGCTCATCGGGTTTTCAGTTCATCGTTAAAAATATCGCAAAAATCACAAGAATATGGAAAACTAGGAAAGCATCTGTGCTATACTCTAATGTCAAAAGTTGAGCCGACGTAAAGCAACATTTAAAATAATACATGGGGGTCAGAGTTGCAGGGAGCTTCTTGCGACAATGCTGGTAACATAAAGTATTTATTTTCAAATGGCAGTTTTTGGGAACTATCTTGGCAATTACACAATACAAGCACAGATCAAGATATCCTCAGGCATTCGGTCTTACATATCATAGAGAGAAATTGGTGAAGCATAATAAGTATTTTTTAATTAACCAATTAAAGATTTTTTTCCGATTAATGTGCATCACCTAATTGCCCGTGGTGGTCTTTCCACCACTTCCTAACTAGTGACCCAACATTCAACTTAAAGGCGCAGAAGTCCGAAAAAAGTCACAAATCTATTTACAGTAAAAAGCCATTTGGAGTATGTCATGTTTTGATGTGTCACCCTCATGTGAACTTTTTATGAAGGACAGCATTGGGCTGCAGCATTGGCTTGCACATTCAAGTGATGTGTCAAAGGAGTGACTATTTGTGATATCCTTATTACGATGCAGTTTTAAAACAGAAGAACATCTACCTTCTCTTCACATTTTCAGTAGATCAGTAGTTGGTTGGTGTACAGTCCTCCCAAAAGAGATTGCTTGTCCATGACGCCATATTCTCTCTTACAATACGGGTGGTCAGTCTGACGTCAGAGCTTCTGAATTCTCGATCAGATCAATTTTAAATTCCCCAGCACTGTCTCTTCAGGGAGATCCTTCAAAACTTTTTAAATCATGTTGCAAGGTACCACTAAGTAATGGCGCAAATACAAACTGTTACCCTTTCTGTTGCATTAAAAAATTGCCAAATATCAACAACATCCCACATAAGTACATTGTTATGTACTGCTATAAGTTACACCCACCCTTTAATCTATTTGCATTGAGCAGTTTGGAATAATGGATTATGACTGAAAATATTCATACAATAAAGGTATACACTTCTCATTACCACAGCGCAAATAAATAAATAAAAATACTTATATATATTGTTTAAGAATATACAGTATAGAAATTTAACTGACATTTATATTGCTATAGAGCAATTATTAAAAACAATAATATGTATTATTTGGGTGAACGATTCATCCCAAAACAAATGGGATTAAAGCATAAAGCACCTGTTTTTGAAGGATTACTCTGCATTTATGCTCGCACTTACACAAATTTAATGGATGTATTAGAAGTGATTATGCATGCTCCTGGGAGATTAGCCTGAGATTCTAGGCAAGAGTTAATTTAAATTAGCATCTCAGAGTCACAGATGGCAGAGAACTGCCCGGATTTTTCTGCATTCAGGGGAAGAGAGACTGAATGCAATGCAATGTTTTACTGGATGTCCTCCATTTCTGCTCTCTTTACATGACCTTATGTTTTTGATATATAATGCCACAGCCAGGCTGAAATTACCTTGCTGGAAACCATTAATGTGATTTCCAAACAGGAACTGAATGACTGCCGAATGTAATCAGTGTGAAGTGGCACTAGTACGCTGAGAGCACACGATGTCGGTGAGTGTATCAAGCGTAGATTATCATCAGTGGCAAGACAGAGTTTTTTCTTTTATTTTTTTTAATTGCTGGACATCAATAGCGAGGTCAAAAGGTTGGGAAGTAAATGCGTAACAGTGTTCAGTGTTCCAGTGACATGTACAAGCTGTTCCGTTAAAGGTCACTTCCATTCCCCCATCTATTTTCAATAACCGTTCATCCCGTACGGGGTTGCAGTGAGCGGCAAAGCGGAGGGCATGAGACAGAGGACGCCCTGGACAGAATATCAGTACATCACAGGGCACATGCTCACAATCGAACTCTGTGGACAATTTCTTCACCCATTTACATAAACCGCAAATTTTACTGGAAATCACAAAACTTGTGCAAAATGTATTAAAACATGCAGAGATTCAGGGGCGAGATTACAAAGCGCAGCCGGTGGAAATGTAAGACCATGGTGCTCCCCACTGAAACAGAGCGCCGCCCTTTGGGCATATTCATGTATTGGAAAAAGAAAAAAATATATATGTTAGCCCTATCACCAGGCCCATAGCCAGAATTAAATTATAAGGAGGGTCCGACTACCCTACCAGAAGATCCCCCTCAGTGTTATTTAACTGTGTAGCTATGTATGTGCCTGCCTATCACCTTTATGCCCTGAAATTCATCCTCCAGTTTGGAAATTCCAGTATATATCTTGCTGCCACCATTGATCAGGGACGCATCCATAGAAATAGAATGATGAGCAGCTGATCACTTTAATTGATCACGTGCTCGACGGCACGTTCCTTCCCGTGTCGGTTTCCATGACGCCTTAACGCATCATCGTTAATTTCCCATGATGTCATTCCCCTTTTGACACCCGCGTTTTCTCAGCACCCCGGTACCACGTGCTTCTGACTAACCTCTCGTTTGCATTGAAATGTCTGGATTACAAGCATTTTAACAGGGAGGGGGGTCCAACAGCGTGATCCTGACGAACGTTTTTTCCTCGCTGGCTTTCCATTATTTGCATAAACACATCTCGTTCTGCTCAGTGGACTCTGCCGCTAAAAGAAAGGCTCTTTATTTCATGTGGTTTTATCGTTTGAGCAGTAGTATAAAAAGGGGAAAAAATTATGTAATTTTATTATTAATGTACAATGATATTTAGTTATTAATCCACAAGATGTTCCGAGTCCTGAAAATGACTACCAAGGGTAGAGAAATGTGGAAAACTATTAAAACTTTTCAATTGAACAAAGAAGATGTGCTGTGTAAACAATGATGTTTTTAAGAATGACAGCAGAGGTAGACAGTTCAAGAAAGTAAAAATCAAGACCTAAATTTTGTGTCAACCAGCCAGCTAAAGCATCACAGTCACAATCTTCGCCTGGATTTTGATTTTCTGGATCTGAATTGTCAACCTCTGAATAACACTGAAGAAAAGTATTACAATAACTGCGTTAATATGCTTTTTGAAGGCAGAACAAAGCTAACACATCGGTAAATCAAATATCACATTTCTGTAGGTAACGATGGAATTTTTAAGGAAATTTCATATTTGTTGCCGGCAATATGTGTTTGAGTGGGTGTGAAATGTTATATGAATATACTGTCAAATTTCAATTGATTTTTGAATCGAAAAGTTGTCCTGATCTCCGAATACTTATATTTTACATATCGTGATTATGGGGGTGGCATGGTGGTGCAGTGGTTAGCACTGTCGCCTCACACCTCTGGGACCTGGGTTCGAATCCCCGCCTGGG
>JAODJX010000053.1:7305105-7316359 GCA_026776945.1 Isichthys henryi | reverse complement strand
ACATGTGACCCAGGCGGGGATTCAAACCCGGGTCCCAGAGGTGTGAGGCAACAGTGCTAACCACTGCACCACCATGCTGCCCCTGGCCAAATATATATAGAGATAAATTTTATTTAGACTAATAATGTCAATAATTAACATTATATTTTACCAAAAATGGCACTGACTTCAAAAATTTTTGTTTTACATGTACAAATAGCATACAATCAGCTAAACTTATAAATATTAATGAATGAATTAGTATTCATTCATTTGGACTAGTCAAAATTTGCCCAAAGGACTATTTACAAATATCCTAACCAAAGAAGGAATGGAACATTTGACCTTAATCCATGGTTTTTTGCAGTACGTGCGACAGACATATATAGCTAAGAATGTATTTTCATTTGTTACTGCCTTTTAATGCTGGTATTTGAATTAAATGAAACTTATTTATCATTTCTGCCATTTCTGAGACGTGACAGATGAATGCCCTAAAGGTGTTAATTGCGGCAAAGGAGAAACACAACTTGAAATATTAGTTGTACCAACATTTGCATGTTACATTTGAAGTTATAAACATAGAAACAGTATCTTAAAAATTCCTTTTTTTTCCCAGGTTGCATACTCAAGATTCAAGCTCATATATTTGTGACATACATGTACATGCTATGCTATTAACAGTAGTGCAAACACGGAAAATGAACAATGTACAACGTAGCATCGCGCTTCAATCAGCATTACCGGAGGTTGCTACATGAGTACAATTGTAATTAATAATCTTTTACGTGTTTGGTGGCTCAGTGAATGTTACCGCACACATCCAGGGTTGGGGGCTTGAGTTTGGGGCCTGCTGTCTTTGTGGAGGTTACAAGTTCATACTGTTTTGCTTCCAAACAGTCCAGCCTCCTACCAAAAATATGCGACAAAGCCAATCATCATTGCTAAATTGTCCGTAATATGCGATTGGCACATGTGAATGTGTACCCTGCAATTGGCCAGCTTCCCATTCAAGGGGACGCCCTGCCAGGTACTGTGGGATTCCCAGGAAAGTCTCCAGACTCCCTCTACTTAATGGCTGAAAGATGCATGGATAGAATATCTGTCAAATTTACCATGTATATATAGCAGGCATTTATAAGCACAACATTAATTTTTTTCTTGAGGAAAACAATCACAATCATCATCATCACCACCATCATCATCATCAATTACTACAAATTCATACTCAGTGTGTAAACAGACTTGAAGGGTAGTTAATCATTCCGTAAATTAATTTCCCTTCACTATAAATTTCAGAAAACGTCCAACAGCGGAACGCTTAACATCAGCTCATGTTACGTTATTTAAAGCAGCCAACTAGCTTGCCGGTCTATCATTGTCCATCATACAGACGGTTTAGTCCTTATGGGACTTCATTCTTAATTAAATTACTAATTAAATGAGCACTTTCCTCCAGAAAGTTCACTTCCAGACTATTTCAAATTGTCTTTGTTATCTCCCAGCATAACCAGAGCATTATGTACTTTCCTAACTGTTGCCAATGAATTTACATACAAACATGCTTCTATTCTTTTCCCGCCCTTAGACTAATTAATAATTGACACCGCAGTGGAAAGTGATGGATTCAATTATTTTTCCTGGATTCTTTCATAGTCGTTCTCCGGCACTGGCTATCAGAGACCGTTGTCCACGGTCTTCCGAGCATTCCCCGTCTAGCATATAATGAAGTACACTGCTACTGAGTTTAGGTTAGATGTTTGTTTAAATTCAAACGAAGAACATGTTTATAATGTCAAATTTATCATTGTTGGAAGATACTTTAGTGCATGTAGTCCTACCGTGTGCCTTTAAGATATTCTGTAATCCAAAAGCGTAGATATGGGTTTGCATGGTGGGGACGTGTCCCAAACAATATTGTGAGAGTACGATGTGTGTTTCGAGAGGCAGTGGGTTAGGGGCTGATTTGGTTCCTACCAATGTTGAAACCAAACCTACACCTTTGCTACCATCCATCCATTCATCCATATCTGGCATTCCATTTGTCCATTATTTTTTGAATTATACTTGAATATGTAGCTATGTTTGACAAACAGTATTTATCTTCCTAGCATGAGAGGTAGGAATATAGATAGATACTGCGTTGGAGTTTGCGCTGGATGGCTGTCAGCTAATGTGGTCCTTCTTGGTGACACGGGACACCTGCTGCCTGCCCGCGTTTAGACCAGCAACCGTAACTGAAGTGAACGTGGGAGCTGTTTCATTCAACTTTCCAATGGACACCGTTTACGCAGCAGTGTTATGTGATTGTCTGAGGGAAACACGGCGTTTTGCACAGTTTCAGGTGCCCCGTTAGCAGGGCTGATGGACTAAAAACCTTAGCTAGACGATTAGCCATGTGACAGAGTTCGCTCTGTCCTATTTCTGTCAAGGACCCGCCTACCCTCCACACTCTTCTCTTTTGCCTACCATGTCGGAACAATGGAAAGAACATTTCACTTTAAAGAGTGATAATTGTGCCTATTCAATTCTTGCGCTGATATTTTGATTTTGCGTGGTTTGCGTAACGCGTGGGTGCATGAATGCCAGTGGAAATTTGTTATTTAATTATCTGCATCCCTTGTGAGCGGCTGGTGATTAAACTGTGCATCGTATTCAAATTGATTCAGGTGAGGGTACTAAGCATTAGGCTGATTTGAGTCAAGCATGGTGGAGAGTTTTTTTCAGTTAAGCTTCAAGTCAGGGTTTTTTATTTTTATTTTTATCAGCTTAGCAGTTTACAGTGTTTCAAATATATATATATATATATTATTACTGAAATTATTTTTATGGTTTAATACTGTAAGGTTTAATACTGTAATTATAATTTCGTATGTACAAAATAATTTGCATAGAACTTTATCTGATACAGGGCTTTGGCCTATGGCAAAAACCTTGAGATAAGCTGGGGACAGACAGCAGTCCCGTGCATAGCACTGGTACACAAGTCACACATTAAAGGTGCTATTTGTCTTTGTACTGTAGCAGAAAACGAATTCTGGAGAAATCCAGAGGCAGCACAGACATACTGGCAGGGGGAAAATCAAACACACATCCCTCGAGATGCAAGGGCCACTCTGTTATCCAATCAGCTGTCACACCGCCCCCTGCCCCACATTTGCGTTAAATTATATACACCCATATCATGACTGTGCGGTGCATATCTGAAAAGTTAATATTGTTCACATGTCATCTGGTGTATTGACAGGTTGTGTTGTATGGATAAGTTTCAGCTAAGTGATGTGATATTTTATTATTTTTTTGGTGGTGGTATGTGTGTGTGTGTGTGTGTGTGTGTGTGTGTTGGGGGCAGGGGGCATTATGGCTATGTTTCCAGCAGATATAAATTAAAGGGCTAGGCTTGCTCTTTGGCAAGGATCCATAACTTCTGGCACGTCCTGATTTTGCTGAGTTTGACATGTCCCTGGGTCAACAAGGGAGGGGCTTGCGTTTTACTTGTGTAGCCAATCACAGTCTTCGCCACACTCATATAAACCAGTGTTTTCTGTTAAAGGGCAAGGTGCGCCGATTCCTGAAGTCACTGTTGTATCGTGAACGCCATTTGTTAAGGGACGTGTCATAGTTACGAAACACAGCACAGCCTGTACGGAGCCACGTAAAGCTGTGTCTTTATCTCATGATGATGACGATTATAGTAACAACAACACAAATAACTACAAACCGGTATCCTTCTAATCACAAGTACAGAGGCTCGGCCCGCCGAGCTGCAGACCACCTGGAATAATGACTGGAAGCCTTGAGTTTGAAAATGACAGACAGCACATAGCAATGTAGTGATGTCATACGATGAGTGCTGTGATTGGTTAAAGAAATGAGATGCAAGCCCCTCCCACGGAAACCAAGAGGCAGTTCAGTGGTAACCGTAAGGCTCTTTGCTCGGACACTGACCACTCATACACAGAAATTTTAAACCCACTAAACTAGATGTTGTGGCTAGTTTAAGCGCTGTTGCCTTACACCTCCAGGACCAGGACGTGAGTCTCCGCCTTGGTTCAGTGTGTGTGTGAAGTTTTCACGTTCTTGCTGTTATCCGTTGGGACGAAAGCATTCCATTTATTTGCATAAACATCTGAGAGTAACATCATTTCATGCTTATTTAGCTAAGTAAACATTCAGCTGGCTAGCTAGGCATTTGGTGATGAAGCTGACAAATACACCGCTTTTCACATTTCAGATTTTCATATTAACTGAAATCTCTATGGATCAGTAAAGAAGTCAAAAACGTACAGCACAGGTAATATCACGACAGATTAGCTGTATGCTAATAATACACTCATGGAATGCAGGAAGTTTACTGGAAGAAAAGCATTGTTTAACTTCGTAAATAGCTTTATTTGAAGATGAATGTAATGGAACATTCGGGGAGTGAATAAATTAGTCTACATCAGTAATGATAAACATCAGATTCAGTAATGACTGGCAGCCGTATTCTTGGTTAAAGAACAACGTATCGAAATTTTACACTGTGGGAATTATTCACCGTAACGTTCATTAAACTGAAAGGCTTGTTGTACATTCTCATTGTTTGTCAACACTAAAATATGCACTGGACTCTGAAAAATATCCTTGCAGATTGCAAAAGAATATGGCTTTGAAATCTTTGTGATGATGTATTTCTTTATTGTTCATTGTTAACCGTATTCTGTTTCGAAGCGTCTTCATGCATAGTTAAACAAATACACGCTTGCTCTTCAGAGGGCTACTACGGTTATGTAACATGAGCTTATGAATATTTAAAACCAGATGCTGACCACAAGAACAAGGCAGGGAAAACATTCTACGGAGGTCTGAAATCAAATTAGTTAATCCATTTTCATTTATCTGAGAAAAAAGACTATATGCTTAACAGTTTTATATATGATGCGGACATACAAATGAATGCAAACGACTAACTTCAGTTCAATAATGAGAATTTCTTTTATATACGTTTGTTTTCTTGCTTAATATCTGCTGTTTTCATTTTTATAACTCAATAATTCACAAGGGGACTTTCCTGTAAATAGAATTTGTTCTATGGCTGAAATAGCACCTAATTTATTGTATCCCCAATGTTTTTATTTTTTTTTAATCAGGTATTTTGGTTTGCATAAAAAAGAATGACAATGAATGGCTAATCGTCACCTTTTGACAAATTAGTCCTGCATGTATGATTTATGTTCACATTTCTCAAATGCCACTCAGCATCATTTCTTGACATTAATCATTTCTATCAGCCACTTTGGGATATCATTAATTTTAATAAATAAAATATGCGTTATGGAACATGTAGAAATGATTCTAAGATAAGTGTGCTTGTCCGTTCCAGAGCAGGGTGCTCCAGAAATCCATCATTGTTGTGAATTCTAGCTGTTGAGTGTCCACAGCATTTCGTTCTCAAAAGCTAGTATCTCAGAAACATCTAGGTGTGTCCCTATGCCTATTTTCAGCTTTGTTCCTCTGCGGGGGGCTGTGGCACCAAGGTGAGTTAGTAGATCAGGCATTCCTTTGTTCAGCAAAAGATCCAGCACTGCCCCCACCTGTCCTTCCCCAGGGGGATCTTGGCGTGCACCGCTAGAGGAATAACCAATCCCTCTGGTTTGACCTCCGCCCCTTTTGCTAATGTTTATGGACTAGGTAAAGGCGCAGAATGCAAAGTGACCTGTTAGCACGATGAATCACTCTGACCAGCCTCATTTCTCGCGTTACAATTAAAGCATATCACTCACAATTTAGCGACTATGCTTCACTCACTGTCACTGACGATAATGCTGGTAACGCCATAGAATCAAACTACGTCTGATTGATTGCTCAGACTTCATCACTATGCGACACCTGAGCCCCCTCACCTGGAGAAAGCAATAAACTTCCAGGACCTATTTCAAGAAATGGCTCTCGTCCCACACTCTTCACCCTCCGCAAAATTCACAGGCGCGCCGCAGATCAATAAAATGAGGCAAGAAGCGCAATAGTATCAGTATATCAACTTATTGCTCTTCTCTCTTCAACAGTACCTTAATATCCTGTCAACGAATATCCCGTGAGCCCATCTTGAATGAATTTGTTTTGCTTCATGTGCGGTTTTCTGTCAGAGATCGAGAAAATAGTCCCACCCAGAATTGGCGCGAGCCGGCCCAGCCCTCAGCATACAGTGACAATAAAGACCTTGCTAGCTTAGTCAGTTTGTTAGCTACTAATTTTGATTAGTAACTAACAAAAGTACAGCAGTGTTTGCTAACACACTGCAACTCTAACTTCTAGTGCTATCGTTGAACCGCAGCTGGAAATCCATTCCAGAGAGTAGTTTTCTGTCTGAAGCTATGAGGAGAACCGACAGAAAATACTTATTAATAAATAAGAAAAATAAATCTCTCGGTTGTCTCATGACTGCTTTGTTACCCTTGCTGTGAAAAGAGTAGATGTCAGTATTGCCCCCTTTGCATTTGAAATCAGTGGTCTATTCAGATTTTGAAAACACAGAATCTCTGTTACCCAAGTCTTTTATACGCCAGCTAGTTGAGAAATCGGTTTTGTTGGGCAAAAGCTGTCAGATCCAATGCTGAAATGAGAGAATGGAGGCATCTCATACTGTAGTAACTCTTGGGATAGATGGACTACTCTATCGATTTGGATTAGAAAAAGTGGTAAGGTATTGGTAGCTGTACTTGTGGAACTGCTGGCCAGTAATTTGGACTGATCCAGCTGTCAAAAACCCAATCTGAAACCAATTTGACATTGTTTACTGGTTTCAGGTGAAATTTCCACTGGGAAGAAACAAGGCTGTTAAGAAAAATGTGTTCTCCTGCGTCTTTCTCACCTGCTTCACTTCTTCTTCGATGACACGACAATAAATACCACTTAGCCGTCTCAGTTTAGCTTGAGAAGAATGACCATTAGTCAACTCAGCCTCAGTCATCTTAAAGTCTGTGCCTTTTCTGAGGAGCAATTATGAGAGTGCATCATGGTTTCGTAATTGCCGGTTTTAGTATGACTGAAAAAGGGCGTCCATATGTTTTAAAGAGAAATTAAACACTGGAAGTTCAGTGAAACGACCAGCGTCTTCTACTCTGAATGCCAATGAACAAATTGCACGTTATTTAAACAAGCAATATTATAGCAGTTTTTATAAGCAATAGGCTACTTATCACTGAAAAGTGCTAAAATCACTTGTCCCTCCTTTTAATAATGTCTCATTATATATTTATATGAGATCTGCATGCTGTATCCTACCAGTTTAGACAGTTCATCTCCGTCGCCTTCTAAAATTCCCAATTCCGTATTAAAATGGTACTTAAAATTAAAGGCTCATAAAACGGAAACTTCCACTGAAAGCAAATGTCGGGTGATTAATTTTCTGAGAGCGGCAGCTACGTTACACTGAGTGAGTGTAAACTCACTGGCAGCTCGCTGGATTTATCCAGATGGCTGAGACACAGAGGCTACTGCGTGACCTCAGGACTGCATGCGGTGTGAAGTAAAGCAGGAGATCGATGGTGTAACACAGGCTGCTGCCAGAAACACACGAGCGACACAGAACCGCTAACGACTCCAATTAAACTGAAGCGCTGGCTCACTCTGTATGGAGCGTTATTACATTTGTGGCATGAAAAGGCACTGAGGGCTTATGAAACACTAAAATGCTGCAATAAATGCCTTTTGGCGATAAACACCATATTAACTGGTATTTATGAGGCTGATATGAATGTCAGTGCACCGCTACTGCCGTATGACGCGGATGAGTTCCCCTTTTTCCTCAGAGAGCGGATAATAAATCACATGTAAAGTTGTAGACTACACACCCGTAACAACGAAAAAAGAGCAGCCTAATAAAATGCCAAATTAACTCAAGAAACAGCAGTACAATCACGTCCCCTGGAAGCACATTGCGACAGATTTGTGACATTTGCGCGGCTTCTAAATGTAACACGGTTAAAACGACTCTACGGGACACGATGGCACCCAGGTGGAGAGAAACAGGTAATTCATGCCACCGTTTAAAAGGAAACCCTAATTTGAGATTGTAATTGGTTCTCTGTGTTTTACTGTGTCGTATGAGAAGAGTCGCTTTCCTTGCTGCATCGCCTTTCAATTTCCTTGCATAAATATTTCCTAGATGATCCGCAAATGAATCAATATGGCATTGATATGTCTATCGGTCACCCATCCTCTGACAGTTTAACTTGATCAGGGTGAAGGGAGGTTCATGGAGCCACTTTCCTGGGGCCACGAGGCGTAAAGCTGTAGCACAGCCTGCATGAGATGTACTCAAGATTTTAAATTGCAATTAAACCATGACCTGAAGCAACTGCATATGCATTGCCGGGGTGTGCGGGGGGTGGGGGGGGGGAGTTACAAATTTAATATACATTAAAAACAAAACATTATAATCATATAATATTTGTTGTTAATGTGTACTGCGGCTGTTAAGATGTTTTAGGATGTTAAGGTTTACTTACATGCTGCTTATGAATGTTCGAGAAATCATGGGTGTAAATTATGGAGGGGTGGGGGGGGTTACATTATGAAGTTGTCCTATGAATCTATTATGAAGTTGCACTGAATGCTCTATGAATGCATTATAAAGGGATTATGAAGATGTAGTTAATGTAAAGCATTAACCAAAACATTAGTGTAAACAAAGTAAATTAATAGCATATATTTTCAAAAAAGGATAAATATGCAAAATGAAGAGGAAGTTTAAATTGTATTCTTTGCAATACTTGGTGCCTTGTTCCACATGCAGATTGATTATATAAAGGTTTCTGTAGTTACCACAAATGCTTCCTGTGCGCCCATTAAGCTGAGCTCCAGCCGACGTGTCAATGATTTATGCTGGTTGAGTATATAACCATTCCAGCTATGGAAAGGAGAGAGAGATCTAACAGATATTGGGGATAAAATGTTATTTCATTGTCTGTCACAGACCTGAGAACATGCAGCGCAATTACAAACTTGACTGAAAAGAGGAAATTGCTTTTTGTGCATGTAATGGCTTGTCAGTTACTTGGAATGATTTCATGGAATACCGCAATATTCTGGACTTCTCCATCCTGGCTCCATGTCTGTGATGTCTCCATGCATGGTGCTTAAAGAAAAGCGTGATAGGAATTGTGTTAGATGGCTCGAGGAGGCCACTCTGAGTGGTAAGCCATTCCAAAGCTGATTTTGGAAGCTATGATTCTCAGCAGCGGAGTGTGAAAACGCCCTAAACAGCCTGCAGTCTCGCATGGTGATCGCACTGTTTGTTGGGTATCCATGTCGTTACACGAATTGTCAGAAAACAGAGAGCCTTGAGCGTAAAACAACAGTTAAAGGAATGCAAGCATTTTCCTCCCACATGGTCTGATACTGAACACTCCTCAAGCTTCGCCATGAACTTAATTCCTTTATTGAATATCATAATTAAAACAAAAGCGCCATCTTACTGCGCTTAATCTGCTTGTGCTCTCTTCTCGTCCTTCTGCAGACTTTGCTTTCTTAATGAGACGCCGTTCCTCTTACCCGACAGAGCGTGTTACAGTGGGAAGGTTTAATGAGGAATAAACGGTGGCAGTGATGTTTCCTATAAACACTGAATAGCTTTGGCCTTGGGGTAGCAACACTAAAGACAATTGCGAAACACTGCTTTCGGCCTTTAACTTTAACGTTAGCCTTAAAGGATAACGGCCTCAGAGGATGACAACCGTTACTGTGAATGTTTTTCCGATAATTTCCCCATGTCTAATTTTAAAGAACCTGAATTTGACTCAGTCTGAAGTGTCTCATTGAATCTATTGATTATATGACGTGTTTTCAACAGCGTATAGTGACTCTCTTGAAAGTCTCTTAATAAGAAAAAAAAAACATGGATATTAATATAAGCAAAAGTGTTTTCCAATGCCTGGTTGACAGTCATTCCTTAGTTTCCTTTTACTGGCATTTGTTTGTAAAACTCTCTTTACAACATTAATCAAATAAGATTCTGATCATCCATCCAACCATTTGCTTAGATGTTTATTAATGGAAAAAAAGTGAATGAAATAATGGTACACGCTTATTTAAAAAATCCCTCTCGAGGTGAAGAAATCAAAGCCCTTAATTTATAGAAAGTATACAGGACTGGGATCCATCCATCCACCCAAGTGCCCCATTTAGTTGTTACGCTTTGGATGCCGGAAGCTTCTCCCCTATGGGTCAATAATAACATGAGATTAAAAAAGAGTGTTTAAAATGCAGAAAGAATGTTGAACTCTGTACAACATCTGGAAAATATTCCCATGTCACACTGTGCTGCCCAGGGGCCTGTATCACAAGGCAAAATTTGCTGGTAAGTTAAATCTGTCGGTTTTAAAGTACCGCAACGTAAATGGACTTTATCTTTGTTTGTAAAAGAGTCTAGTAAAGTAGTGTGACGGGCACCGCTACGGAGTGATGATATTCTGCTTCACGTCGACACGAAAGTAACCGCCCAATAAATTTACGTGTAGATGTGCATGGTAGCAGATGAAGTTTGTCTGGTTTGTCTGGGCCACTGCTATCGCTCTGAATAAGAAATTAAAAGAAATAATTAAACAAAAAGGGTACATTTGCAGACGTAGGTTGGCATTCATTGGTGCTAACGGCTATGCTACCGAATGTGGCGGCAAGTCTACACAGAGAAACAGAGAAATTAGTATGCACAATGTAATCCGGATCCCTTTTTATCTTCAGTTAATAGTAATAATATGAAAATTTAATTATTCACGTGGAATTCACAACCAATTAAATAAGTTTTTGTTTTTCCTTCTCCATTACAGTAGCACCTAAAAAAAACAGGTTGTAAACGTTACTTGGTCAAGTCATGAGCTCATTCAGTAACTTTGACAAACTAGCGATTAACCATCAAATAATATATATACACAAGGCTGGATCACGGTGACGCGAAAGGCATCGAAGTTTAACAAATAAATTCGGCTTTCGGTATCTGTTCATTTCTATTTCTGACTAATTTTATGCTTTTATACCTGGCTTTGGTAAATGTCAAGGCAATCCCCATTAAACTGATTTCAAGTGAAAAATCAATCATTGTACCATGGACAGAGAGCTAACTTTTCATGTGATCATTAGTAGTGACTTTTGAGAGAATATTTAAAAGTATTCCCCTTTCGGTGGGGGGGGGGGGGGGGCGTGGGAAGGCTTTTGATGGAATAATTTAAAGTAACCCCCATTTTGTAATACGCAAACAAACAAAAAAATTAACAGTCAAAATGTACGCGAAGCC
>JAODJX010000053.1:7279986-7302748 GCA_026776945.1 Isichthys henryi | reverse complement strand
CTCACTCAGCAGAGAGTGTGGTTACCCTTGCGCAAGTAAAACAAGAGTGTATGTCTCCCATTTGTGATGTGTGCAGCAGTTAGGGTGAAAGCTTTGGCGCTTTCCCTAACAGAAGTTAGGGTGAAAGCTTTGGCGCTTTCCCTGACATAAGTTGGAGTGCAAAGCTTTGGCGCTTTCTCCAACAATTACACAGGCTACATAAAACAGATTTCTCCATTTTTCATGTTTTGGATAACTTGCCTTAAATGCTTCATGCTGGAAAAGACATTATTCATCATCAAACTGTTCTTGGATGGTTGGGAGAGTTGCTCTTAGAGGATGTTTTGGTACCATTCTTTATTCGTGACTGTATTCTTAGGCAAAATATCAAGTGAGCCCACTACTTTGGCTGAGAAACAACCCCAGACATGAAGGGTCTCAGGATGCTTTACTGTTGGCATGACACAGGACTGATGGAAGCGTCTCGGGATGTCCCAAAAATTAGAAATGGGATTAATCCGAGAAAATGACTTTACCCCAGTCCTCAGCAGTCCAATCCCTGAACCTTTTGCAGAATATCAGTCAAGTTTTTCTTGGAGAGAAGCGGCTTCTTTGCTGCCCTCCTTTACACCAGGTCATCCTCCAAAAGTCTACACCTCACTCTGCATGCAGATGCTCTCACACCTGCCTGCTGCCATTCCTGAGAAAGTTCTGCACTGGTGGTCCCCCGATCCCGCAGCTGAATCAACTTTAGGAGAAGGTCCGGGCGCTTGCTAGACTTTCTTGGGCGCCCTGAAGCCATCTTCACAATAATTGAACCAGTCCTTGATGAGTTCATGATGATCCAATAAATGGTTGATTTATGTGCAATCTTACTAGCAACAATATCCTTGCCTGTGAAGCTCTTTGTGTGCAAAGTAATAATGACTGCACTTGTTTCCTTGCAGGTAAGCATGGTTAACAGAGGAAGAACAATGATTTCAAGAACCACAATTCATTTAAAGCATCCAGTCTGCTATTCAAACTCAATCAGCATGACAGAGTGATCTCCAGCCTTGTCCTCTCACCTGCGTTAACGAGAGAATCACTGAAATAACATCAGCAGGTCCTTTTGTGGCTGGGCTGAAATGCAGAAGAACTGGGTTTTTTGTGATTCATGGCAAAGAGGGATTTCGCAATTACAGACGCTTCTCTACTTATCAATGAGTTACGTTCCGAACGGCAGTTCGTAACTTGAAATGTTCGTAGGTTGTTATTCAACGTCATTTTAATACTGTAGTATACGCAAGTACAAAGAACTAGGATGCTGGGAGTACACACGCTATGTTGCTACGCGGCGGGAGTAACGGCCAGAAGACGTACTAAGCAGAATTGGCGCACAGAAAAAAAAAAATTGATGTTGCGGACAGGAAACGGGAGCCCAACCTGAACACAATTTGCACTTGCAGTCCTCTTCGTTCGTATATCTGAAAGTTCATAAGTAGAGGAGCGTCTGTAATTGCAATTCATCTGATCTCTCTTCATAACATTGTGGAGTTCATGCAAATTGGCATCATAAAAAGTGAGACAGCAGACTTTGTGAAAATCAATATTTGTGTCATTCTCAAAACTTTTGGCCACAGCTGTAGCCCTCTGATTTTGATCCCTGGCAATCTTGTTAATCTCCAGTACTTGATTGCTTACATTCAGTAATGTTTCACCAAACACCAGTCCCCAAGTCATTCGTCCTGCATGTCGTGACAGAATGACTGGTCTCCTAAATAAACTTTGCAGCTATAATATCAGCCCTAGCATTCTGCCTTAACCTATACCCCATGGACCAGATTCCCTGTGTTCCCCAGATCCAAAAACCAGCATGGTCTCCCGAGCCATGGAGCTGTCATAGCAATTCCGCCTGCAGGCCAAGGATTATTTTGCCCTGCTGGACCAAAACCTGGAATGGAACTGCAACCCCACGATGGAGAGGGTGCCCGAGGCTAGCACAGTCTTCTTTCAGGCTAGAGGAACATTAGTGAGGTTCACCTCAAATACTGGTCTTCAGGAAGTGGAGGAAGTTTGGTGTTGTATGGGGGAGTGACTCCCCGTGTAGCTCGTTGCCAAATCGCCCGCTGGCTCCCCGCAACTTTCCAGAGATCAGCCTGCCGGCTCCTCTCAGTTTCCCGCAGCCCCTCCTGCTGTTTTCAGTCACAGAAGAAAGAAACAGAGGAAGCTAGTGATGTCCATGGCTGTCGCCCTGCCTGACCCAGTACCCCAAGAGTCCTGATCAGGAGAGCTCCTCGCCACACCTGTGGTGCCAGTTTCAAGAGAGGTTGCCTCCAAAGCATTGCCCAACAGGGGCCATCTTCGCCTCTGCTGCGCCTCCAGAGCCCATCTTTGCCTTTGCCACACCACCCAAGCCTGTCTTCACCTCTAACAATTTCTCCTTGCCGCATCCCCGAGGGCCATACTCCAGGTTCCCAGCACCCCAGGCTCCTGATCCAAGAGAGGCCACCTTGCCTGCACCTGACCCTACAGCAGCTGTACCACCTGAACCAGACCCAGGTGTCCCGGCGACACCCTGCTTGTTTGCAGGTGTCCTGGCTGTGCCCAGCTCGCTTCCTGGTGTTCCTGCCATATCCTGCTCACCTCCAGGTGCCCTGGCAGCTTCAGCCCTCTCTCCTGATGTTGGTTCCAGCTCAGTCTCTTGATACCCTGCCGGCGCTCACCTCACAGCCCCCTGGTCTTCTCCACCGGCCCCTACCAGGCCAACTCCCAACTCCTTGACCACCTCCAGACCGGGTTGGACCAACCTTGACGATGCCCAGCCAGAGGGTCCTCTGAGCCTTACCCTAGGGAAGGGCCGATTCACATTTTTCCAGTCCCACTGCAACTGTGATACATAATTTCCAATACCGATACATATTCTGATACAAAAGTTCTACTGGTTTAAACTAGTAAATACAAATGAAAAAAATGTATGCTAAAAAATCTTTAATTAGGCTATTAGAAATATACATAACGTACTGTTCCACCTAGTTTGTGCATTTTGTTTTTAGCATTTTGAGGCATTTGCAGATCGATTTGAATATCTTCCAGGAGAGTACAAACAAGTGCCGAATGCTTAAAATGCTTCACAATTTTTCTTCCACTGGCAACAGCGTGAAACACTTCACACTTCACAGTGATAGCAGCCCCTCGTGTACCACCAGCTACAGTGAGTGCGCAAAATGGCCCAAGCTAGCAACTCCCAAATCATCCACTGCTTTTTTCATATTCACATTGTCTCACACAATCCTGTGCACTTAGTTTACTGGGATTTTCCACGAAACGCTAGTTCCACCTCTCAAAACATTGTTTTTACAAATATTGCCGATCGTTGTGCTAATAGTTGTTGCTAAAAGCATAAGATACTTCGAGTTCGTCACCCTTATCTGATGTTCGTGAGCTCCTTGGAGTGTAAAAGGGTACGTGCCTGATGTCATAGCAAGCTGAAGTCACTGCGCTAACACCCAAAGAGTGGCAAAAAAACTGAGTGATAGTGTGAGGTGTCAGTCTGAATGCAGCAAAACCGCATCTAAAACATTAAAGAGCTGTCGTGTGATTCATTATGCACATCGACCTTTTTACAGACTGCCAAAAACTAAATAAGTAAGTACTGAACTTGAATGGGTCACATATAGCCGATACCGAATTCATCTAATAGGTATGGTTCGGTAGCTATACCGATCCCTAATATTGAATCGGTGCACCTCAACCTTGCCCTATGTCCCACTCCATGGACCGCCAACTTGTTAGCCCAATGTTCGCACCAATGCGATGCAATCAACAGTGCAGGCTGGGGTTCAGAAGAGGGGCTGACCAAGTTGGCGGTCCATCCTTCAGGCCAGCCACCTAGACCCTGGTCTGCCCAGTGATGTCTCAGGTCCCCGTTGATTTCTAGTGTTTGTCTCTGGTACCTGGTCATGTCCTCTATCTCGGTTGTTTCGTCTGTGTGGTTTTGTCCTCTTGGTCCATGGTCTGACCCCGGCCTTCTCTATGCCTCTTGTCATGCCCTTTGTCCAGTGTCCTGTCTGATGGTTCTGTCCCTCTAACCGTTTATGGCATCTGTCTTGTGTGTCCTGTCGCTGCTGCCATGTCCTGTCATGTCCAATGTCTTGTCTGTTCCCCGCTCATTGTGCCCACCCTGTCGTTTGGACCCCTCCTCTGTGAATCCTTTATGCCTGGAGGGCATGCTTCTGGGAGAATACTATTACATTCACCCTGCTATGTCTGCCTGACCCCCCTGTCTCTGACGGGCCACACCTCAGGCTTGTTGTCCCTCATTAGTCTATTTGCTATATTTAAATACCTGTTAGTCTTGTCCACGCTAGTCTGGTCAGTAACGTCGCTTCTCCTGTCTGCCCATGTCCATTCCCATTCTAATCCCCTCATTTTGATCTCTCACGTTCTTGTTAACTCCCAGTCCCTGCTTGGCTACGTTCAATAAAAGCCTTTTTGTTTTACCAAACACAGACCTTCAAGACATTTGTCCTGCATGTTGTGACAACTTATTTTACGGAATCTCAGATTGGCTTACTCCGATCTATGGGATCCCAGATGCCATCAGAACTCGATGCACTTGTAGTTAAAGCGTGTGCTGTGATCTTGCCATTTGTCTGTATCCCTGTCGCACTCTGGTGAGCTCCATCAGAGGAAATGTCATTAAGTCTTTCAGTCTGCATAGAGTTCCAGTGATTGACCTGAAGGATATGGGCCGCTCCTAAGGGACAAGCCCGTTGAGCGTAAAATAACTTTGGTCCAGTACAACATCCTCACTTAAAACCAAAAGAACAATCTACAGATCTTCAAAGAGCTCAGAAGACCTACAAAAAAAGGAGACAAGCAGTGTTACTTTGAATAGCAAGCGCTGATGACTGTAAGCTCTTGACAACAAATCCAGGACAATGCGCAGAGTATATTGACCTTCACTGAAAGCTAGGATAAAAGCAACCAGTGTTGCGCTATCCACAGGGAACTGAAACATAAACCATCTTCTTTAAGCAGAGTAGACGGTTAGCAAATGCTAAAATGCGACTTTCCTCACTGCTCTGATTTTCATTTTCTGTTTTTTTTTTCTTTTTTTTGGCATACAGCTGAAGGGAGTCTGTATCTTCTATAAAGCTACAACCATAAAACTAGTGTTTTATTTACAAATCTGAATTTAAAGGGTGTCAGGGAGCAGAAGCGCTCACAGGTTCACTGGCTTGAGATTTCACACCCACTTAGAAAAATCGACTTCCGTTCGCGAAAGTGAATTTCAGAAGTCTCTTCATTTTTTTCTGACAGTAGGTTAAACTCCCTCATTTTTAATTCTTTAGTACTTCACATCAGTCCCCGTAGCCCGGAGCCTTAGTTAGGAATTATGTATCTCGTGACACTTTGAAAGGGGCAGGCTCAGTGGGGTGGCACTCTGGCCTCACAGCTCCTGAGATGTGAGATGTGATTCCTAGCCCAGCTCTCTGTGATTTCACATTCTCTCTCTCTCCCTCCCTCTTTATGTGGGTTTTCTCTGTCTCCCATGAACTAAACACATGCAACACAGGTGGACTAGCAAATTCCCTAAATTCCCTGAATTGGGGTTTTGTCCAGACTGTACATTGCTTTTAATCTAACTGCTGCTCTGAACTGGATAAATGGCTCCAAATGATGTATGATGCTTTAAAATATTCATTCATTAATGGATGATAAATTTAGCTATTTTTGATTTGCGTATGAACTATTATTATTACTCTAAGAAAAATATATAAGCTTACCAGCAAGACTGATTGATAAAGAAGTGATTTCCAAAGTTATATATTCTTCTGTTTTTATTAAAATTCATGTCCACTTCAGTCCATATGGAAACTGTCTTTGAGTAACAATACAATCAGTCATGTGCAGGGAAAACTACAGAATGGAAAAACAATCAATATCACCCATGTGGTCAGACAAGATCAATGAAGTCAGTTCTTGCTTGTTGGTTATTTGTTGTTCTTAAGAATAATTTGGCTTCTATTTCCATTAAATCAGTAACGACAGCTGACAGAATATTGAGTCACGTTGTTCTGTACCATGAAATAACCAAAGCTGATTTTTTTTTACTTGAAATCCTTAAAACCAGTAAATCCAATAAATTCTATATACCATATTTGTTCAGATTGAAAGTGATGACATTTTATTATGGGGTGGGGGGTACAATTACTAGCTATACCCCTACCATAGTCAATTAACTTCCTTTGCATTCACTGCGCAAAAGTACCGAAATCTGTGGCCAGTGCTGCACATCACACATTCTAATAGGAATTTTTGTTATATATCCTGTCAAATGAGCTTTCCTTCCTTTTATAATTATTGATGTTCATCATTTCCCACGACAAGAAAATTTAACAGAGTAACGGAAATCGGCAACACTTTTGAGATTTCCCATCACCAAACTGAATCACCATCGGATGCATGACTGCTTCCTAAAATAGTTTCATTGTGAAAATGTCACACATTCTCTTTATTAATAACTAGCCATACACATTACATTTTTTATTTTTCTTTTTAATGCAAATAGTCTGTGTTGTTGGAATAAACCGTTTTATAGGAGTGGCTGAATGAGATGTTTTTGCATTCAGATGTGATAGCTAGCAAATTGTATTTCCACCTCCTGTTGGATTCCTGGAATTTGTTAGTGTATTTTTACCAGGAAATAATGGATATTGCAATAAAATAAATCCATCAAATCCAGAAGACCATCTGTGTTCCAGACTCTTAGGTTGTACTTAGGGTAAGCAATAAATCTGATGTAATTAAAATTCTGTAGCAGCTTTCCTAACTGTTTTTCAGATAAGGAAGAATATATCAACTTTTATTTTTGTCTCTAAAATGTATTACTTTGGGAAAAAATAATAATAATTTTAATATGTGTCTGGTGTCTATCTACCAGCTATTTGTTCAGATACTAGCTATGTGTATAGATCTACGCTTTGAAATGTCTGGCTTTTTCGCAACATTCCTCCAGAGATATAAACCTGACTGCTTGTGTTGTGTTTGTATTTTGCTTTGAAATCACTCGTGGTTTTGAAAGCGGAAGTGAAGCTTAAGTGTTCCAGGCTACATTTCAGATCACAGCGCATCAAGGATGGATAGCTGTATGCATGAGTTTGTGAAAATAAAAATAAAATAAAAATAAAGTTGCTTAGTCCCCTTTAACCCAAGAGAGAAACGAAAGTCAAACAGAAAAGCTCAGCGTTGATTTCAGTGGCTGGTAGATCTTGTTGCAAAACATCAAAACCCACCTGTACATATCACAATAATATTTTTTATGGGAATTTTAATTTTAATTTGCATTTAAATTTTAATACTGCAACACGTACAGCTACCATCATAATAAATTTATGCTCCTACCCATATTTTACTAGTTACTTTCATAGGGACCATGTCAGAATATCAATGGGCGAGATACTGTAGGTGTTTCTGCTGTCTGCCTCTGTCTTGTGTGTGTGTGTGTGTGTGTGTATGTGTGCACTTTCTGTGTTCTTCCCGTGTTGCATGGATGCCCTCTTTGCACTTCCTCTCACCATACAAAGACATGCAAATATGATAAATTCTGTCACTAAATTAGCCCATAGTGCCTGACTGTGTGCGTGTCTGTCTTGCAAAGGCCTGCAACCCTGTGTTACCCTGCTTTGTGCCCTCTGGAATAATCTCCAGCCCCCATTGCGTTGGATATGCAGCTGCAAGTTGGGGGGGATGGCCAATTATTATTGCTGCCATGAATAGTGTTAATGGTCACTGCCGCTTGACATGTAGACAGAGCAAGCAACAGAGATCAGACCTTATCAGATTCCAGACCCCCCCGCCCCCAAGTCATGAACCATCAATTCTGAATCCAAGACCACGGAAGGTTATCCACAGAATCCATCTGTCATGGATCCTGTTTATAGCTGATTATCAGAGCCGTAAATATCATGTACTACTACCCTGTATTTACTGGTGGTATTGTTTGTGTGCACCTAACCCATCTTCCATTATTTCCTCCTGTCATTTCAAGATTTTTTTTATTTTTATTTTTTACGCCCCCCCCCCCCCTCCATCTCCTGGAGACCCATTGTTTGTGATGTTTGTCATGTCAGCTTTCAGTCCACCCTCCCCAATCAGCACCTCACATCTCCGCGCAATGTTTCAATAGCAGACAGAATGGTTTTTATCGGGGTGGTCTGTCATTCCCACTGCCGTGTCCGCATCGTCTGCATCTGAGCTCAGTGTTTGCGAGAAGCCTGTCTCTCCATAGCAGATGTGATTAAATCCAGTGCCGGTTTCGTACTGTCGGGCCAAGCAGGAATAAGGCTGAACCAGGCCAGACCAGAAGAAAACTGGCTGGGTATATAGATATATGGTTTTTTCGATTGCTGCGAGGCATCCACAGCAGAGCGAGGTCCGCAAGTTGTTGAGTGTTAAAAAACATTGGCTTCACAGAACGTAACTACTTAAAAAGATGAGCTGCTATAACCTTAACAAATATCACAGCCAAGTACAAAACATTCTTAACAACTGTTAACAAGATATTAATTGCTGAAATAGAAGTTGCTTAAACAGCCTATTTCTTAGATTTAGACAAACATTTTCATTATTTTATTATAGACACATATATGACATTGTCACATCTAGGGAAGGACATGAGCAAAGGAAGGGGTAGGGAAAACCAAAGGGGGCTTTATTTACACAAACACCAAACTAAACAAAAGTTAAATGACCACGAGGGGTAAAAATGGGGTAGAAAGAATCAGGAGAGCATGCAGGGCAAACTGAGTGGGAACAAGCAGGCAGTAACATCAATGACTGGGAGGCACTATGTACATCACTAACGAGGGAGCAAACAAGAGGCACCTGGGGTGATCTACACAAGGGCTGTAATGAGAGGAGAGATTAAACAAGTAACAGGTGTGGGTAGAGCAACACAACGGAGAGAATGAGGGGAAAGGAATGCGGGGGTTTGGCAGAAATACAAAGGTAGATTCACACCTCATTTTTTGGGTTGCTAAATTATAATTATATTGTTATTTCATTACAAATAGTTAATTACACTATTTACTGAAACCCAAATGGCTGTACTAAATTGCAAACTTTACGTAGAACATTATTATAGATTCATTCATAGCGTTCTTTTGTATGGCTCTCCATGTTTCTGGTGACACGAACATTTCAGCAGGTGAGTCGGAGGTAATCTGATAGCTATTGCGTTGAATCAAAATGGTCGACAAGACATTATATTAGAAACTCAGACTTCCATGGCACGCCTTGATATGACTTGGTGTCGTTTAATAGTGGACACCAGAACACAAAACAAACTCTCAAAAATAAAAGCGTAGCTACTTTGCAAAAAAATAATAAGACAAAACAAGTTATGGATGCTCAACCAATGCACACGCATTTCCTCTGAGAGTATCTTAGGGCAGAATCTGACATGCCCAATATCAAGAACCTTTGGCAGAGTCAGTGTGGCAATTTCAGGAAGTGATGCAGTTTGGCATAGAATGACATGCAATAACACAGTAATCCTCTGATCTCCAGTTATATTCAAACGGTCATCTTTTAAGGCTCTGGTTTAACTTCATCTCTATGCAGAAAACCAAACATTTTCTCCTTCTGTTCTCATAGATTTCTCATGGATACTTAGCGTTCCACCCAAAGTCATAGCATATGTTATTCATGCAAACGTGTGTATAGCTCATCCATAGCCCAGCTATTAGGCTAAGGAATAAGTTTATTGTGTATTTCAATTTTTAAAGATTCATATTTCTATGTTGCATGTTTCATGCAATGGTCCAATGCATTAAACATTAGAGTGTGTTTTTGCAAATCATGGTTCATGGGAGTTTTATTTACGCAAAAATGGTCTGAGGGCAGCAGGAAGAATGATTGGTTCAGGGAGTCAAGCAATCAGATATCTTGGTCCCACCTCCTCTACAATTTGATTGGTTATCTCTTTGAAACAGTTGTTGTTCCCTCTGCCCTCAGAACACTTCTGTGTAAATAAAACTTCCATGACCGATTGGCAATACACTGTAGCCTATTTTCCAGTATTTTTTCCATCTAGCAGACACAGACTAGGGGGGGGGGGGGGAGATACTAACCTATTCCTCATTGAAGAAGAGTGATTCTCATGAAACTATGCGCAGTTGTTGCTGATTAATTCTGCAGATGTATTAAAATCACAAATTGTAAAACAAAGTTATAAATGCAAGCTTCCTTAACAGCTAATGATGTTTACTTCCCTTATCTGTATTAACATTGCTATCAAATTAATTGCTAGTTAATTAGCACTCAAGTGCCATTCATTTATGATAGAAGAGGTGCACAAACAGCCCAAACAGCTGATTGACATGCACTGCAAGGAGTGGATTTGCTGTCACAAAGTTGCCGGTAAATCCTGTCCCCACAAAACTTATATTGAAATTAAATACATTTTGTTCTACTTTGTCTTTAGGTATTTGTGCAACAATAAAAATATCCAATATCTGAAATCAATGAAATGAAAAGTATTTTTAAAAAATATATCAAATGCATGGATATAGTTATAAAAGGACTACATTACATTAAATTTGTAATTATGTAAGCTGGATGCTGCATGTGGTCATGTGACATGAAGGTTTTTGAACTTTGGTGTCCAGACACAGTAAGATAATGTCCCAAACTCATAAAGGGTAATGATTTCATGCTGACATGTTTCCAATGCATCCAGAAAATAAACGACCGGATCGTCTACTGCTGAATAAACTGTTATGTTTATGCCCGCAGAAATGCAGAAACTTGCAGAGGCATCTTCCCCCTGTCCCCCTCGTCGGTTTGATGTACTGCTCTAGTCACCCGCTGCTCTTTGCCTGTCATGTCAAAGGCGACCTCCTGGCTGGCGGGTCTGCGACAAAAACTGCGGAGCGCCACACAATTAAAGGGAGATGACATACGACGTGGAATGCCCATCGATTTATTGGGGGTGTTCTTCTCCAGCCCCGAGCCAGCAGCAGATGGAACCAATCGGGGAGGAAAGAGGGGAGGAGTCTGCAAAGAAGGTCCTCTGTCTGACCAAGACAATTAAAAGAGACAACAAAATCACCGACTAGTAGCAATGTCATTCCAGCCTTCCGTGTAGTTTATACCCCCTGCGATGCTAATACCTCCCGGATTGTCAGTGTACGTTAAGGACACTGCATCGCACTGGAAGCATCGTAGCATTGTCATGCTTACCATTATATTACCCTAACCCTATCCATCCATCCATCCATCCATCCATCCAATGAGGTAATGGTGGAACATTTAGTCTGTTTGGATAGCCCATACATTCCACATTTTACCTATATACACCTTGTGAGAACCATGTACAATGTAGCAGCTGTTATTTATAGATTAAACCACCCACAGTTATATGTGCTGTTATTACGTCACATGGGTCTTTGGCAATTTGCCTTGTATAGACAGAAAGAAAACCCGCAACATAAAGGCACGTATCCGTTGTACTACATAGAGAACTATGCACATATTAATCTTCAGTCTTGGAAAAATGTTTTATCAGAAATGTATTCTGAGGTCGGCCTGCCTTATAGTCGCCCAGGGCGCCGTGTGATTAGGGGCTGCAAAAGAGAAAAAAATAGACTAAATTCTTCTGGCTGCATTTATCACATTACAGTTCTTTACACTGTTTTACATGTTCAGACGTGAGCATGACACAGTCAAAGGACGCCACCTTTGCATCACGTCAATTCGTGAAATATCTTCCCTGCTAAATATTCCATGATCAACTGTAAGTGGTATTATTGTGAAGTGAAAGGGTTTAGGAAGAATAGAAACTCAGCCACGAAATGGCAAACCATATAAAGTAACAGAGCGGGTCGTCGAGTGCTAAGACACATATTGGAATTCTATGCTTCCAACACTGTAGGAACAGTTTGGGGAGGGGAGGGGAGGGGAGGGAAGGGCCCTCCCCTCCATCCCTTTTCTGTTCCAGCATGACTGTGCCCCAGTGCACAAAGCAATAGCCATAAAGGGTGGGTGAGTCTGGTGTGGAAGGACTTGACTGGTCCACACAGAGCCCTGACCTCAAACACCTTTGGGATGAACTAGAACAGAGACTGCGAGCCAGACCTTCACGTCCAACATGAGTGCCTGACCTCGCAAATGCTCTTCCGCATAAATAGGCAAAAAATTCCCACAGACACACACCAAAATCTTGTGGAAAGTCTTCCCAGAAGAGTGGGAATCCACATGGATGCCTATGGGTTTAGAGTGGGACGTCATAAAGGTTCCTCTAGGTGTAATGGCCAGGTGTCGTAGAACTTTTGTCCATATAGTGTACATGAGCAGGCAAAATTTGTCTTCTGATGGGGGGGGGTCAGCAGATTGTTGCCTTGGGCGCCAGACCACCCTGTCTATTATATTATTTTTTTATTTGTTGATGTTATGCTACTTTTCATATTGGGTTTTTGTCGTTTATTTTTTTAGGGACTTTTAATTAAGTTCATCTCATAGGCATGACATTCAGCAATCAGTAAAACTGTCAGCTGGTAAAACATGTGACTCTTTAGCATTCCTGTTATTTCCAGAGGTGATGTGAACATCTGCCATCTTCCAGTATTCCCAGTCAGCTATAGAGATCCATCTATGCATGCCACATAATCCCTGAGACGCCTAAGACTGGCCCCAGCTTATAAGTATGTCAGTGTCAGGTCCTATATGGCGGCCCAAAATCGGAAGCCTATTCTCAGAGACGATGCACTTCTGATAATTTGGCAAATGACAGTCTTCTGAGTTCTCCCAGACCTGCTCGTTAAATTACAAAGGCTGACAAACATGGAATTGGCATCAGAAACTCCGCAAGATCCAGGCCTCTCTTGTCCCGCTTTTGTGGCACGGTAACAAAGCCCTAAATCGTGTGGCGTTTGCTGTTAAGTGCTATTGTCAGCGATAGACTGGCTTGAATTGTGAACACTGCTAGTATGTTTTAATGCTGTCACCCCGTCAAAAAAAGTGTGGCCTTTGAAATGTAACAATCACTTGTCAAGTTGCGGTCCTTGTTTGTTCTAAAGCGGGTGAGTCGCTTGTTTCACAAAAGGAGTTAATTTTTTTTCCCTTCTAAAAACGTGCCCATATTGAATGTCACATGGAGTTTAGCCTTCATGCACAAAACTGCACATACTTAAATTTTGGTGATGACACTACAGTATATAAAAAAATGTCATTGGCAACTCTACTTTGACACGCGCCCCTTGTCATCATGACAGAAATGCAGGATGACATTTTTTTGACATTGGATGGGTTCCCAAAACTCATTGCGGTTCTAGGTACTGTCAGACAACACGACTGGCAACAGCATGCGGGATGATATCATCCCCAAGCCAGACTAAGTCATCCTACCACAGCTAAATTCAATGCAATGCCCTTGGTGAGCTCTTGACTCAATGCTCTACACTTCCTGAACCCTGTGGAGCAATCTGGATCTTCTGCTTTACCTGCAGGCTTGCGAGCTATGCTCGAGATGTGTATCGCGCGAGAGTTTTCTGTTGATGTACCACATTTCAAAAAAATATCTACAGTATTTAAAAGTATTAACATTATCAATGTGAGATTATCAATATAGTCTGTTTCATTCCACTAGAACTGCTGGAGTCTTACTTAGTCTGCTGGCTATTAAGACAAGACAAGGAAAACTCTGAATGGGATGCCAGTGAGCTTCAGAAGACGCAGATCCACCAAACCACATGTTTATGGTCCAAACTTCAAGCACACACACAGCTGGAACTGGGGTTGAGACCATAAATCCAGTAGATGCTGGGCTTTGACGGAGACCACTAAAGAACCGGACAGTCCCTCATTTCTATAGTGCATCCAATGCCATGTGCCGTCCTCCAACGGTCACATGTCCACATCACTCTATACTTTGACTCCTATAAAAGGGTAATAGTTAAGGACTGAAAATGTTACTCAACAGTCCTAATTTTACAAACTATACTTGAGTGCAAATATTTTTACTTGCAGTCTTTCAATGTTTTAAATAATTATTCCTCTAAAGTTCAGTCTTATGTCCTATATAATTAAACTGTCATCTCTCCAACCAGCTGTGCAAATACGTGTATATGACTACAATTTTAAGTCCTATTTTAAATAATGTGATTTTTTAATGTGACCAGGGAAACGCTGGACGTGATTCCCAAATATTTATTTTTGAAACCTAAAGATGGGGTGTCGTGAACATCTCATGCACTACATCCAAACTACGGTTTTCTTATTTTTAGCAATTAATTTGCCTGAATCCCATTACTGAATCCAAGCTGTGTATCTATCTATTTAAGGCGATATTCCCAATATCTGGCAATAATAAAAGTCATATTTACAGAAGTATTATCACGCACAACAAAATATGAGAAGAAAATATCCTTAAAATGAGACTCATTTAACTAGGTAGAATAGTATGTGTTCAAAACTCAACGTGGAATTTCAATATTAAAATTAAATCAGGTTGAAACATGGGATATGTATTCTGTGCCGTTAATAATAAATAATAATAACACAAGTCAAAGCGTTATGCATTTTATATTTTATTAATCACCTCGGGGTGTGTGTGTGTTTCTGTGTGTGTGTGTGTGTGCGCGCGTGTGTGATTTTAAGAGTTAATATTTAGTTTATTCCAACTGCCAATTTTGTACAACACAGATTACCATGATTTAAAATCTAAAGAATTATTTCCTTTCATTAGGAAGATAAAGTTTAATATCTAAAGTGAAAAAATAAAATAAACAACAAAATAATTTGTAGAATTTAAAAAGGCCCATTTTGTAAAACCCTGCAATACGACAAGGCTTTCGTGTCACTTAATGCCGTTTTATGGGATTGTATGTCGAATAAGAAACTAACCAATGAATACCACACTTTCAGAAAAAAGTATATATATATATTATATATATATTTATATATTTATATATGTAATTTGTATCCATTTAGAAGCTTTAAAATAGTACAGTAAACACTTTGCACACATGATAGAAACCACTCAATGTATCTGATTACGGCAAATGTCGTCGGGAAAAATTAAAAAATCAAAATAATCAGAAAATAAAATTTGAACTTAAAGCATGATCACAATTTTCCTTACAAAGTCGGAGTAGATTTGGGACCACTTGACCACACAAAATAATATAAAACAGTCAAGTCTAAAATTGAGATATTGCATTTATAATGCACAAATATTTATCCTGTACAATTGGCTTCTTGGTGTGAAATACAAACATCTAAAGGGCTCAGTGACTTCTGAAGATATACATAGTGCTGTAAACAGGCACACACAGATTAGAGAAGAGACATCCAACCCCCAAGATTTATTTTTGTTTGTTTTTTGTTTTGTTGTTTTTCCTTTGTGGTCCAATGTCAGCTCATTTCTCAGGCCTGCTGAGAGCGGTAAAGTTCCACCAGTAGTCATCGTTTCCGTTTGTCCCCCATGGCAGAAAAATCCAAAAGGTAAAAGGTACAGCCCGATGGCCAAGGTAATGAAGTTGGAAACTTGATGCTTTTGTTGCTCGGCTATTGTGCAAATTCATGCTGTCTTGGGTATGTCCACACAGAATGAACTAGCAAATCCTTTTCCGCGCTGTAAGCAGAGAAGACACTTGTTAAACAAAGTGAGATCCAACAGATTAGGAGCCCATTAGAGCGAAATTTAAGGACAGAAGTACATTCACGCGTATTTAGATATTTCCTGGAAGGAAATCCACGTAATTAGTTGTTTTTCACAAAGATATGTAACATGAGGAACAGTGTAAATTTGTCAAATATCTCGAGGAACAATATTACCGTGATTATTACCGGGGGGGGGGGTGACATTAATGAAGACACTTTATCGCTCTGTCCATTAATTCAGGCAACATTGAAACACATAACACAGAAAGTGAGTGTTCTTTGACATTGTTCTAGACAGTCGTTTAATTTGGCTGTACGTAGCTGAACGGCAAACGTGGTGGAATTAAAATTTTCCATGCCACACTTTTGACCTCCTGACACATTCCCATCACCCAGACCAACCAAATGGGTTCCCGCTTCACGCTGGCTTTCCTCAACTTCGTCTCATGCATTTTTTTTCCCAACTGTGACGTACTATTGTAATAAAGCCAGAGCAGTGCGAGTGTTTGAGTGAAGGGGGACATGAGGGGGGCGTATGACGGACGGCTTGGTTATTACTTTCTTCTTTTCAGAAGTTGATGGGAATGGGGCAAACCAGACACGAATGCAAACAGAGAAATGTTCCCGATATATCAGGAAATATAAGCTATGAACTAATGCTTTGGAGGCAGACATGGAATCAAAGTAAGTGAAGATTATAGGTGTTTGAAGTAACATTAACACTGGGGTTGAGGTGACGGGGGGAAAAGGCCAAAACTAGTATGTATGCTTTGCTCCACAGTAGCACACAGTACTAAATAGTACACAGTAGTAAATAGCATGCATGGCATGATATGTTTAAGACTGCACAACACTACAGCATCTGAACAACACAGTACCCATAACATCTGAGAGGCAGATGAGAATCTTAGTTTTATTATTTTCAGGTAGCATGCTGAAAAAACAGTGATGTTTTAATTCTCATTCAGAAGGAGGGCATATCGACCACTCGCATTTATCTGAAATAGTCACTGGAACAAAGGACATTACATGGGTAACGATATATACTTTTTTATAAGTAACTGACGAGCATGTCAGGGGTATTTAATTTTAATGAAAAGTCACAACAGACTCATAGGGTTAAACTTTGCTGTCCTATTGCCTACGATACAGCCAATTTAAATATATCACCATCATGAATAAACACTGGGCAGAATAAGGGCCATATAGACAGCAGAGGGACTTGGAAAATAGATAGAAGAAAAGCAAAGAATTTAGTTTTAGAAGTAGATTGGAAAGAAGGCATTAAAAAGATTTTAATGGCACTTCCGGCCATTGTGACGTTTGAGTTAAATTCAGTCAGATCAAAGTCGATAACTAAATACTCACTCAAATAGGGGGGTTTGTAAGGCGCACGTGTGTTAGACAGAAGTGCATCAAACTCTTTCCTCTCTAGGGTGCCGTGATGTGACTTCTCTTTGCCAAAGGTGGAGAATGATCTATCTCCAGTTTGCTCTTGAGTGTCAAATACCTCAGTGTCAGGCACAGAGTCCATCCCTGGTACATGCAGATTGCTACGGTAATCTGCCCCCTGACGGCCGTCTGGTGACACAAAGGAGGGCATCCAGCATCGATCAGAGTGCCCGAGGGCTTTGCACTCCTCTGTGCAGTTTGAAAAGAGATCCGCACCTAAAACAACACAATTGACACAGGATATGTATTAGCAGATGGTACTTCCTGGAAATTTATTCTTGACGCCAGTGCTTATGGACATATTTTCCACATCGTAGAGGCAGACTGCAGCACACAGCTTCACAATTACTAGCAAAGCATCCTTCTTTCAGAGCTTGTGCTCCTGTTTCAGGATATTTACACATTTTTAGCGCACGATTTTAGTGGAACTGGTACATAGAATACACATGTTACAGTTTGTGAAATCCACAAGGTTTAAACCGTGTTTATTGCCGATAAATCTATTTAAGATGCAGGAACGGCCACTGCAGTGTAAACAATGCACGTTTAACGGTTCTACTGTAAATCTCCGGTGGCAATTTGTTAGGTCGGGTTGCTAGTTTGATAACGTGTGTGACATTTCATTGGGGTGTTCTAGCATCTGCTGTTTAAATCCCTTCGCTGTCGCGAGGGAAGAACCATTTGTGTGAAAGACAGGGCAATTGTAAATGAAAATAACTGTCGAACGTTTAAGTTAATTAGCTGGTATAGAATGATGGAAAGGTTGATGGCTGTGGTGTAATTAAGCCTCCCAGTGAAACCTAATCATCTTCCGACCGGGTCTGGAGTTTCAGGCACAAGGACAGTGATGGAGAATGTTGAAGCCTCCTGATCAAAGCACGTGTGGAGCTACAAAGGGAGTAATGTGGAGACACATCTCTAATCTGTAATCCTTCATGGCAGGAGCTTTGCTGCGAGAAGATCAAAGGAGCTAGTTAGGCGAATATGTCCCACTGATAAACCTTTGACTATAGTTCTACAGAGGAATTCTGATTTACAGAATAAAAGCCGACATCTCTGCTCTTAACAGACACAACCTAAGCAGTTGCCCGATGTTATGGTGCTTCAGTATATTAAAAAAAAATAAGAGTGAGAGACCCTTTAAATATCTAATGGGTTCAGTTCCTCTGTTGTGGACCATGAAGTATCGACAATTATACACCATCAATATATCTTCACTGTAACACCCAGCAATGTTCCACTGATTTTCTGGTATTTGTGTTTCTGCGAGTTACAAGACTAAACAAACAAATCAACCGTGTATAATTTCTTCCTTTTGTTTGCAAAGCCCACAAATACCAACTTCTCAAAATAAAACAATGTGGCGATGTTCATGAGCATTGCTATTTTCATGCTAAATACCAGCGCCTCTTTATTATAATTTGTACATTTCAGCACAACTTATGTTATATCAAGCACTTTTTCAATCTTAGTGAGCTAACAAGGCAGTATTAACGTTTGCTTTGAGTGATATCCCCTGAAAATCAAACCAATAATCCTATCTGCCCATACTGTAAACAAGTGATTAGAGTTGTGAGAAACTGTACAGCTAGTTTGGAGAATTCTGGGGATTAAGGTTTTCATTTTCAAGTCCCCTGTTAAAGAGGCACATAAGCATTTTAATAGTGGTAGAAATAAAAGGCAGGCAGGAGAGTGAAGCGGAGGGAATCACCAGACGTCTCACGTAATTCTGTTGGTTTAGCTTTCAAAGTTCCACCGTTAGAAGATATGGATTGGGATAGAATCTAATAGAAATTAATTATTCCCAAAGGGGAGATTAACATGCCAATGTAAATAGCAAAATTAAAATAATAAAATCACAGAAACAAAATTACCTAAGACCCTGAGAGAATTTACCGGTATAATCAGCCCTGTGACAGACATACTTCGTAATAAATACAAAACAGCATCTGCCAGTCTTTCGTAAAAAGCATCACCTGTCGCCCACAATCATAGTAAGGTGCTCTCCGTTTAACGTTAAAAACCTCGCGACGCCCATTATGAAGGGTGGGAAATACAGGTAAATGGCACGGTGGCTTTGTAAAGCAACCGAATTCTAAGTAACGCTCTTAAAAGTACAGGAAAACCGGCCTTTCCGAAGTTCTATGGGGAGATGTTCAGGCTACTTGCTGCTTCACACTTAACGATTTTAAGCTGAAGTTTGGAGAGTTGGATCTGTCAGAATACATTGGGCTGAACTAAATCGAATCCCGAAAGACCTTGCTAAAGGTATCGCTCCACTGCATTTGTGTTTCAGTTTCATCACCGGGTGGTTTGGCTTTATGACGGTGAGGCCTTATTCCTTTTCTTCGTGATATTTCTCATCGTTCACACGGAAGGACACCTTTCGTGGCTTTCCCCCTCAAAACAGGATAGCCAGCGCTATCTTAGACTTAGAGCCAAACAGAATTATTCTGAGACTGTGATGGAAGTCACTCTGGGCAATTCTTGAAATAATTAATGAAGCGAATTCAAATTACCGCTATTAATTTGATGAAAATGAGGACCACATATGGTGAGCATGGGCGCCCGGTCCTCCAGGGCCACAAGGTCAGCTGCTTTTCACTCTGCGTCCGCTCCTAATTGTTCGGCTGAAGTCGTTATTTCGACTGGAAGTCAAGTCACCTGGTGTTTGGGTTGTAAATCAGCCACTAATTGAAACCCAAACTCTGAAATCTGCAGGACTCCTTCCCTTGAGGACCTGAGCGTACCATCCCAGGCATATGGTGTCTCAACTTGCAGCGCAGGTTAATTCTAAAATAAATGCATGCCCTGTTCATTTCCACAGCACACACTTATCAAATCCTGTGTGCAGCAGTCGTATTATGTAAAAAGAATTCTGAATTTGTAACTTTTGCTTCTCGGCACTGGCTTCGCTAGGACACCAGCCCACCGCAAGGTCAGACACACACACACACACAAACACACGTGGCCTCCCACACAACCAGCCACACTTTAACAAAAAAATAGGGAATTTAGTGGGATCATTTAATCAAAACTACATGCATTTGGACTGTGGGAGAAAACCAGAATTGAAAAGGAAACACACAAAAGAAAACGCCCAAATCAATGGGGGAGGGGGGACTTCAACCTTCTACAATCCATTTCACAAGCTATCTGTCTATTGATGAAAAAAATCCAATTCTACATCATTTTGGCTTATGATTTATGGTATTAGACCATCTTGCAAAATCCCATAAAAAGTCTATGTAAGTACATAATGAAAAAATACGGTGTATTTATTATGCAACACATTAACTGTTTCACTACTTTGACTTTCTGAAGTGCACGCTATCACAATGGAATCCTAATTATTCTCCAAGTTCGAATATATTTCACCACTTTTCTTCCAACTTTCTGAGAGAATGAGAGCTTTGAAATACCATGTGTGCCCAAAAAAATGGGTGACCTAATTAGTTAAAAAAAGGAATCCAGTATTAAAAGTATGCACACGCTGAAAACGGACAACGCTGAGATACTACCGAGGTCACCTGCTCTTGGCAACAGCCCTAAAATACCTGCACGGCATATATGTAGGGTGGCGTTCCGAAATGAATTTTGCGGTCGTTTACATATCTATAATATATTTAAGGTAGCCTATCAAGTTTTCAAAAATCAGCTGTTTCTGCGCACTCCCCGGCAGACTCAGAAATAACAGCATATGCACAAATCTGCCCAGCCTCCACAGAACACCGTTCACACCTTTTGTTAAATCATCTGAAATCCACACCGCTCGGTTACAGGGTCACGTGAACAGCAGCGCCGGTAATGAGCATTAATTATAGGTGGGGCGTCTCTGTACCTTTACACCACTGACGAGGGGCTCACATCTCCTGTCACAAAATTTGTTCTGTTTGATGCCCGGCTGATTAGAACTCCTGAATAATGCATTCGAAGTTTAAAAGCAAGGTAGGAAATGTAAAATTAATCAAATCATTATTACCAGGAAAAAAATGAGATAAAAACTTCATGAGAATGAACCTGTTTAAAGGTCAGTAGCCTTAGTCAGAGGACAACCAGAAAGAAACAACGGCAACAGAATCAAGTCGACTAAAGACTTGTGCTGAACAAGCAAAGGGTTTTAAAAGTAGAGTATCAGGAACCGTTTACTTTCGTGCAAGAGAAAATAATCGGGTTAGAGCCCAAGTCGCAGAAGCGCCCAATTTTAGAATAACGAAGGACAAAGCTATTAACTCTACCGAAGTGTTATTCGATTTCCAAGAGTCGAATAATATAAGCTGTATTCAAGCAAAAGCTCTCGGCACCATTTCCATCCAGGATATCACCAAACATTTTGTGATCGTGCTTAGTCAATGCAAGTACAGCAAATGACACGATCGTAAAACAGTTTATTCAAACATGTCATACGTGAAATGAAGCGGATCGATTAGCCGCGAGTTCTTTAGACGCGAACTGCACGTTAATAGCTGCTTTCGGGCACTGAAAGCGGCTCTTGCTGAAAGGCAACTGAAAAGCACACCCAGAATGAGTTGAAGCTGAATCCTATAGAAACTCAAATACTACAATTTACATTTTTTTTTCTTTTTGGTGTATGGTTCGGTTCCCATCTCAGCACTGATTTCAACAGGTACAGCGCTGGACTTCAGGGTTAAAGGGAAGGGAGTGTAAAAAAAATAAATAAACAAATCGTGGAAATGGCATATTTGTTTTTGAATTCAACACTGAAGTATTACAAACCTGGGCCTTGATAATAGCCTTCATTTCATAATTGGTATGCAAAGGTCTGAAAATGAATTACTGATCACTGAGCTGTAACAGAGTGCTAACGTGAAACGCAGACAGACTGTAGGCCCTGCTGGGCGTTTGCGTTCCTTAAATCATCACCCATTGGTGTGCTGGATTTCAGGGAGACACACATGATCAGGCATATTTAAGAAGGAATAACAAACAGCTGTATAAATGATTAAAGGTCACATTGGTTGTTGAAAGAGATCGGCATGGTATCATGGTACAGGAACCAGCCCAATCATTACATCTGGTATGTATAAACTGTGCATTTTCATTTTTTATAAAAGGTGCAATTTCCATCCCGGTTCTGTCTATTACCAGGAGGCTCTGTGAATGTTAAACAGGGTCATGGTGACATGCAGGGAATTTAAAAGAGCAGGAGCGGTATCGGCGCCCAAATCACGTGACCCTGCTTTCGTTACGTGTGAAGAAGTTGGTGATTTGATTAACGACTAATAATAAAAGTATGACGAAAGAGGGGTGTGTTATTTTGGGTGTGTGAGTTAAGAAAAGAGAGAAGGCTCAGAATGTATGACATAAACAACTGCAACGATTTTGTATTGATTATGCTAAACATATCTCCAACACAACCCCATCAAACAAGTATATAATAAGCATTTTTACTGCTATATTCTTATATTTCCTGCATATAACTCTAACATATAAAAATACCTTTTGCACAAAGTCACACACAAACACACACACACACACACACACAAACACACACACACACACACTCATTAATACCACATTGAATCATTACTAATTTCATTTTTTTCTTCTTTTGCAGCCCTGTCCAGTAAAGGGAATTGGGGGGAGGATGGATGGATGGATGGATGGATGGATGGATGGATGGATGGATGGATGGATAGATAGATAGATAGATAGATAGATA
>JAODJX010000053.1:7260580-7275538 GCA_026776945.1 Isichthys henryi | reverse complement strand
TAAATTAAAAAAAAAAAAACAACATCATTTCAAAAAAAAAAAAAAAAAAAAAAAAAAAAAAACAGAAGTGCACTTGTAGTTTCTTCCTTCTAACTTGATTAGGAATTTCCCATCACCTCAGTCTGTATAAAACCCCGAAAGAGCACGATTTCCCGAATCAAAGGCGCTCCATCTTTTGGTCTTGTCAGCCGAAAACCATCCCGTTTTCTGGATATCGATACCAGCCATTGGGATCGTCAGCAGTAATTTTGGTGTACTGAGTTCTGGGAGCTTTGGTATCAAAGCGATCGTAATACAGAAGGGACCACACTTATCCCTTAAAAAAATAAAATAAAACCAGATACACGCAAAGAAAACGGTTCAGGCAAGTGCATTTAGTATATGTCCGCAACTCTGGTGGATCAGATACATTGTAACATGAAATGATGCAGGCAGACTGGATTAATGGTACTTTCTTCCGGTGCAGACTCCCCGTCCCAGCCACAGATACTGTGGTCTCTCCGTCAGACTTCTGAACACCAAGTCCCCGACTTTTCTTTTCTTTTTTTTTTAATCCGGCGCCCCTCCTACCAGCCAATAAGAATCGCAGACACCCACAGAGGTCGCATGCGATTGGTGGATTAAAACGCCAACTGGGGTCCAGTCACGGGTCTTAAAAAGAACCAGGTTCGGTTCCGTTTTATTCTGTGGAATAAAATTAATTGATTTATACGTCTGATGAAACAGTTAGTAGGAAAACTTCAGCAGGGTAGAGATAACCGAAAGATGAGCCAACGGCAGGATAAAGTAATGCGCATTAACGCCTTAATTAAGCAAATCGAATTATACGCCGTATATTGTACGACATATATAATATATGAGATCGTCAAAGTCTGCCTCACTGAAGAAATATGCCTGTTGAGAAATGGGCAGATGCCACCTGTTTAAGTTTTAAAATTGCTAACATTATTTCATCATGTCTGTTTATTGGCGATGAGTAAATTCCCCCAACATACCGACTGCCTGCATTAAACGAGCATCCCACGCGTAGCTGAGATTTGCACGGTGCAAAACATGTAAAGATGATTATAAAATAAAATGCGTCCCTGTTATTTGTAAGGCGTGGGCAGCGTAGTTGAAGAGGAAGTTCCGGGAGATTAAATGGGCATATTTTGGACAGCGGAATATAGTTATAACCCCTAATACAGTCAGAAAGCAATACCCTAATAGTATTGGTTGTATTATTCGTTTAGGAAAAATTAGAAATACATTCGTGGTATTTTACTAGTTCAGATATGTAAAACTTCAGTTTGATAGAACCTTCTGCTCACATAGGCAAAAATTGTTTCTGAAACTATTTCCTGTGGGAAAAAATCTATAGTCAGTAGTAATCTAAATATCTTTAAAGGATATGATTATTTTTAAATAAACCTTTGCATTTAATTTCACTTCGCGTTTGTTTTTCTGCAATACTTAGGAAATAACTCTTATACTATACTGTAGTGTTGCAGCATCCCTTGCAATCATTTGGTGCACACGCCCTCTAGCGGCCAATATAAGCACGATTCGCCCCTTAACTTGCCTCTCGCCAATGATGAGCAGTGAAAGCCTTTTTGGACACATTTCTTTTTTAAAAACATTATTTACGCAAAAGTCGGTAAGATCGAGTAAATTTGACATGTTTAGGTCCCCTTCTTGAGCCGGAGTGGAGGTGAGAGGTCATAGCGGACCGAGGTTAAAACGAATTTTATAGAGGAGGTTTTTGCAGTGAATGGACGGCTCATACACCAGCCTTTTCCAAAATTAAATGTTAGTCAGGGTGGAACTGTGAGGATCCCATTGTCTTAGAAGAATATAAAGTGCGGCGGATGTTCACCTAATAGAAGTCATTTGTGTTTATAAATTAAATTAAGTCGCAATATATGTATGTTGGACTGAGAAAAATATTCAACTGCTAGCAAATAGGATATTACAATGCAAACATATTGTAATACAAATACTGTGTTTTATATTCATTATAATGGAAGGGACTTTTAAGTATTTTGGACTTAGAGTTTTAAGGCATCTCTCGTCTTAAAATCAAAATATTTTCTTATGACATATTCCGAATGACCCTCGTACATAAATAATATTTGTGCTAGAATACATATGTACGGTGGCGCGTTCTCTGAAATATCACATAAACAGTTTGAAAACTCCGTTATGGGTATTCAAAGAGTGCAAGAGCTCCCCCTAGCGAACTGCACGAGTAGCAATATTCAATAAATAGATATGAAGTATGTTCTGGACGTAAAACAGGGCGGGGCGGTTATCCACTTGAAATCAGTATCTACTGCTTCGAGAATTTAAGTAATTTTTAATGGGATACTAATCGGTTTGCAATACAACACCTGCACTATTACAATAAAATCATACCGAATTCCAATTTGGAACTGGGAACCAGACTAACCAGAGATGTGAGCGTATAATTTGTCAATGTTTCTGTACTCAAACATAGAAATATACATGCTCCTGTATATGTTATATGTAAGTTGTATGTTATATGTCTGCTATATGTTGTACGTTGTACTTTCCATCAGGTTTGATTTCTGATAGCACTTTCATATAGAGTCTGTCTTCACATAAAAAGTGGAAGAGGGATGACTTCCATGCCACCCAGCCCGCCATTCTAATCTAGCTGATTTATAGAGAGGGTTTGTTACAAGGATTGAAGTAGCCACACCTTCTCCTCATGATTAGTGAACTGGCATCTGTCTTGGATAAGCAAACTGATTGAGTGGTCGGCACACGAGCAAGACCGCATCTGTCAGGCTGCCAGAGGGACCAGCCTTCTGGGCAAGACTGCACAGCGACGGGAGCTACACAGAAATGCCGGTCGTGGAGGAGCGAATGCGGCGAGCGAGGTGATGGCTTCATCGGGCCCACGTGACAAGCTTGTGATAGAGAACGATCCTGGCTGTTAGGGAAATTAAATACGCAAATAAAACCAGAGAGGAAAATTAGCTGACCGAAATACCCTTTCTAGACTAGGCCGGAAACGACTTTTGACAAACAAATGGCGTGCCGACAAGCAGGTGTTTGCGGGTCACCTACTGTATGTGTTTTCACGATGACTTGAAATCACCCCTTTGCGATTTACCACCATCGGCATATTTGCGTTAGAAAAATCTGGTGAGAGTCGATAAAGCTACTTTATCCCGCTGTTTGTGATGTTTCCAGAACCACCTTATACAGTAACACATTATATAACTTTTTTTTTCCCCGCTGTAGTGTTTTTTTTCTTCTTTTCTGCAGACCGCTGGAAAATCATGGTGATCTCAGCAGACCACGCAGCGAACCACATTCAAATCTGCAGAGGCCAGCGGCTTGCAAATGAAAATTGAAGGAGCCGAGTCCAGGATGGTGCGCTGATGTATTACACCAACAGCCAGGCCTTTTGCTGCTGTTAATAAGCATGAAGTATTTAGATGACGATTTGACGCGGCTCCATTACATGGTAGGCGTTTAGTACCAGCGCACTGGGTTTGCTATCCTTGGCCATTGTCTTCCTGGAAGCTTGCTGACTCCATGCCTGGTTTTGCTTATTTATATAGAGTTATGCTGAGGCCGTGCCAGAACATCAGAGGGGTGTCTGTCTGAGTGCCGTGCTTAGAGATACTCTTTGTTCACATCAACAAAAAACGACGACTGACATTTTCAAGTATGTATTATGTATCCGAATGCTGCAGTTTTAGAAGTAGGACTATCAAGCAGATGCGGTGGTTTTGATTGAGTGAATAAATCCAATGAATGAATCTATTGCCATTTGCTTCCGTCCGTTAAATTTCTTATGCGGAATCGGTGACCTGTACATATTTGTCAAGGCAAGGAAACAAGGCACAAAAATAAAGAGAGCGGGTTACCATTAAGGCTGCGGCTTAACATTTACAGCATGCTGGAGTTTTTTTAAAACACACACAATAGGTAAACACATCAATCGAATGCACATATTACATGCTTTCAAACATAAATATAATGGTTTGTTAGCTGTAGTTCTGTCTGGGGGGCGGCATGCTAGTGCAGTGTTTAGCACTGTTTTCTCACACCTCTGGGAACAGGGTTGGACTCTCTTTCGTTTTCATAGCTCCTTGTTTGTGGAATTTGCATGTTCTTGCCATATCATAATGAGGTTTCCTACTGGTACTCCACAGCGTGCACCGTGATAGGCCGGTGCCCTGTGACAGGCTGGTGCACCGTGATAGGCCGGTGCCCTGTGACAGGCTGGTGCACCGTGATAGGCCGGTGTCCTGTGACAGGTTGGTGCTCCATCCTGTGTTGTTCCCTGCTTTGCACTCCAAAACGACTGTGACCATGAATAGAGTTAGCAGTTTCAGAAAATGGATGCTTGGATAGTTCCATCCATCTTCTGGCATCTTATTCTGGTCTGCAACCTGCAGAGGTGAGGTGGAGTCTATCCCAGACAGCAGAGGGCACTGGGTAAGGGGGACACCCTTGACGGGAAGCCAGTCCATCACGAAACACACAGAGGAGGCCGTTAACCAAGACTGCGAGAGGAGGGCCACAGCAGGCATGGAGAATGCACACGCAGAGCAGGGAGTCTACCACCCTGGAGGCGTGAGGCAACACACAGGTCTACCCACTGAGCTGCCCCCCCAACTGCGTTCTCAAAGCAATTTCATCTGATCATTTCCTTACACAAGGAAAAATAATATTAAAAAAGCCTGGTGCACAGGGGCTTCAGGCTCGAACGCGTTTACAGTAGTAAGCTTTCAACCGCTTAATATTCACATTTTAAGTGGCGTTTCAGGTTCCCCGCCACGGAAAGGCACTCTTCCCCAGCGCTATTTGAATTCCACAGTTCAGGTTCTAAGCTATTGTGTCCAGCGATCGTGGCCAGGAGTTCATCCATAGCAGAATATGATTGGCGTGGTTCTGCCACGAAAGGATGGGGTCTAAGACAATATCCCAGCTGGCCGCCACATAAACGCTTCCCAGTGATCCGTCGGGCACCCGCAGGGTCGCCGGATGCCAACAGTTACGAAGCGGGCCGCCCTGCCAACCCAGTGGTAGCTGAACCGCTCTGCGTGACCTGTACAGCGTTATGAGGACTACCATCTTGGCGATAAAAAAGAAGCACACAGACTACCTTCAGGCAGAAAGGGTATTTCGGTCAGCCTAATTCAGTAGTAGGGCAAAAATCAGAAAAAAAAGTTTGCATTGCTCAGAAAAAAAGTGCACAGCTTGTATTTGTATTATACTGACTGTAGAACATGAAAATTCCTACTAAAAACCGTAACATTCAGTGACACCTTGCAGGCACAGCGTGCACACACAATATTATCTGCCTCTTAAACAATTACATTTTCATTGTTATACTACTTCGATATCGCTGCATAACGCAGGGTAATCAGGGTACCACATTGTCCTCCTTTTATCAGAGCGCGTCAATCCAGGGATTAATGTCAAGACTGTCAGTCGTCTCTGTCACAGTCAAATGCTGGCTTTTGGAACAGCCGTTAAGATCCCATTGCCCATTGCTAACTGCTTCAAGGTTGCGTTGTAAGAGTTCTGGAATAGAGGGCAGTATATCTGCAGATATCAGTATTGGTCTGGCAACAATTCAGCATCAAAAAATAGAAAAAAAAAAATACAATTTTGACTTTTATTCTTAATCTCAAAACCTATATATTATCCATCCATCCATCCATTCATCCATACATCCATTTATTTTCCTTAACCGATTGTCCCGTTCGAGGTTGTGGGGGGTCTGGAGTCTATCCGAGAGGCTATGGGCACAAGGGTACTGTTCATTATCACACAGCAAAATATATATGTATGCTAAGAAACTGGAGAGGAGTGATTTTAATGAAGTGAGCTTGGTTCTAGTCGCTGAATGGTTTTAGTGCTGATATGACAATAAAGGTCTGGACAGCATCGCTGGCAGCGAACCCACGAGGGAGCAAAGCGCTATGATTACCACAGGAATAACTGTAAACAAGGGAGCAATTTATCACATGTCAGTGCTGTGTGAAATTTTAATTAATTACTGTGAGAAGACAAGGTCAGTGCTTCAGCTGGCTCAAGATTGCCAAGCAGTTAAAGATCAATACTGTGGAAACGTGAAGGTAGTTAGTTAAGTTATTAATGTGAGAGATGAAAGTTATTTACCTGCTTCATTTATATGGTGTGAAAGACGACATGGGTGAGGCGCCTTTATACACAATTAATTTAATTGAGCGGGAACTGAAAAATGACTAAAGGTGTGAAACCAGTTCTCTTTTTCTAAAATCAGTTAACAGTGACACTGTATTTATACATTTCTGCTTGTCATGTTGGCGCCCCATCCTAGGTTACCTCCTTCCCTGTGCTCAGCTTCCGGGATAGGCTCTGGACCCCCCGCAACCCAGTAGGATAAGCGGTTTGGAAAATGGATGGATATATGAAGGGATGCATATTAATGCACAGTGGTCAATGTACATTGTCTTTTTTCTGGTCTGTCATAAGCTTATCCTTGGTGGTAATCTCTCTGCACAATCAATGTAGGGACAGCAAATATCTTGAAAATAATATTCCTTCAAGGCTGTTTGCTCCAAGAACTGTCAGATACTGAGTGTGACAGGTATAGGGGCTGTTCTCAGATACTGGAAGACGATTTATTTTCATATCCAGGCGTAGCTAATTGTATGTGTATCTCCGATTGATACATTTTTCCCACATGGAGCTCTTTAAGAGTCATTTGAATTAGTTCCAATCATTTGGAGAATAATGATCTAAAATATTGAATAGGAAATGTCAAATATAATATTAGTCTTAGAGAAATACAGCTTTTACGGGGAAAAAAATGTGAATAATGATGTTACTAAAAAATGAATGGAATATTCTCTCCGCCTCTTTTTAGAGAGAAAAAAAAAAAACTCAGAGTCACTGTAATCTGAAACTGTCGTCCATGGAGCAGAACACAGCATAGATGACAATCACTCCAACACAGGTCACTTTTACACATTCAGCAGCACTAGGGGCAGTTCAGAGCCCCTGATTCACCTGAACAGCTTGTCTTTGGCTTGTGGAGAGAAATCCTGTAGCACAATGTTTTCCAATATGGTCCTCGGGGACCTACAGATGGTCCACATTTTTGCTTCCTCCCAGCTCCATCCCAGACAGTCCACATTTTTTCTCCCTCCCAGATCCCTGTCAGACAGTCCAAGTTTTTGCTTCCTCCCAGCTCCATCCCAGACAGTCCACATTTTTGCTCCCTCCCAGCTCCATACCAGACAGTCCACATTTTTGCTCCCTCCCAGCTCCATACCAGACAGTCCACATTTTTGCTCCCTCCCAGCTCCATACCAGACAGTCCACATTTTTGCTCTCTCCCAGCTCCATCCCAGACAGTCCACATTTTTTCTCCCTCCCAGATCCCTGTCAGACAGTCCAAGTTTTTGTTCCCTCCCAGCTCTCTGCCAGACAGTCAACGTTATTGCTCCCTCCCAGCTAGTTGAACCGTCTGAGGGACCCAGAGGATCAGATTGGGAAACATTGTTGTTGTATATAAAAATTGCAGGAAAAAAAATGGGGGGAGGATCTGGACTGTGAGCAGAGGGACCGAATTAAAGCTCAATTCTTCAGGGCTGTGAGATGAGAGCACATGACGCTATGCCATCCCACCCTGACACCCAGAGACATTCATTTGGATTGAATAAACCTCTTTATTACTTCATTATACTTTTTATTATGAAGGTATAACAAACTAATAATTTCAAAGGTATTGCTCTTTCAGAGTAATACACCTAAGCACAGACCCTGAAAAATTTGCTACCATATAAATACTGCATATAAAGGGAGGAGAAATTAAATGGTAGGGAATGAAATGTTTTGAGATATTAAAACACAAAAGAGACACACCTGTCTTTCCAATGAAGATTTTCTCTAAGGTTTCTATAGAAGCAAACTAATCACTGTTCAATGAAAACAATAATTGTGTGGGGTCAGTGTTTTTAATAGATTTTTTTTGCAATTAATGTGACTAATAACGTAGGAATGGTATCTTCTCTCTCAAAGTGACTTTTGTAATTCCTCCTTTCACATAAAAGGAAATGAATCACAGCAATGCTTAGCTTGGACATGTTTAATCTGACATAAAACAAACATTGTGGTACTTTACGATAATGTTACACACAAGCATCTCCTCTGAGTTGTGTTGCTTCTCTGTAGTTTGTGATGAAAAGAGCCTTTTATGTTCCTCTTGCTATTTGCTAGACTTTTTTCCCTATTAAATTGTACTTTCCCTACAGAAAAAAAAATGTTTTCTTTAATTGCACTGATGGATTCAGTTAATATCCTACTCAGATATTTCTACTCACTTGTGGATAGACCCATTGATCACTGAATTGTAAATCCAATCTCGTTAGTTATTGCGGCGTAATTAAACATCGTACAATGCGTTTTCCAGTTTATTTTTTCCCCAGCTTATTTCTGAGTCACTTAAAAATAAATGCGGCGTTTTATTAACTTAACAGCCACTTTTATCCGAAGTGTACTTGTCTAAAATCGCCAACTAACAAGAACCGAGGCTGTACATGTCAGAATGTCGCTAATATTAATGTTAAATAACATAGCACATTCGCAGATATCATTGGTGTTGAGATATTGCTATTTAAGGCATCTCATATGGGATGTCATCTACATGGTGTCCCGTGCTTCCTGGGACAGCGTCCATGCTAAAACCGCAACGCCGTTCTGGACCGAGCAGTCGTGGAAGATGAGGGGTTAAGCGTTTGAGGTGCATAAACGGCAAAGTGCCACGTCTTCATATTTCCCTTGCGCCGCGGCAGAATCGAAAAAGGCGGGTCTTCATTTTGCATGAGAAAGGAGGAAGATACTCAGCGTTTCTGACAGACGGCAGGAGCAGAAGCCAAAGAGTCACATGAGTGACACGAATGTAGCTGGGGAAGCTACGTCTTGAACTTTCCGGGAGAACCGAGGAAAACCGGCCTATTGGGTGCTGCTGTTCATATGAGGGGGATGTTCAGTAACCGCACGGGCAGCACTGGGATGCAGTGGGATGCACTGGATCTTTGTGGTTGATGATTAGCACTCTTGGAGCTGGTTACATAGATGTAAAGCGTAACCTGGCAGGAGATGTACGTCCTTTTCTGAATCTGCTATAGTGGTTTTTAAATGTGCTTGTAGGATACGGGAAGCGTCCACTTATTATAATTTTTTATGGGCTTGTTTATAGACATTTTGTGATATGAACCGTGTCATTAGCATTAATATTTAGCATTAATATAATTTAACGGAATTGCAAATGTAGCTAGACGTCGTGGAAGACGATGTGATCGTCGTGTTTCAAATTCATCAACATATAAAGACCATCACCTGCAAATTTTTATGTCTGTCATATAGAAAAGTAAGAAAGAAAAAAAAACATCCATTTTGAACTACCATGTTTCCATTTCTCTTTGGATGATGGACTACAGACCATCAAAAATCACGGAAATCCAGAGTAAAACCGGAGAAATCAGGAGGATGAAAGGAAGTCAAAGGTATCCACACAGCGGCTGTAATAAAGTTCGAAAAGTGATGTCAGCGGAAGGGATGCAATGCAGACGGGGAGAAGAGGACCAGGTACCGACCTGTGAGTGATTGCTGCTGGAATTTGATGAGGAAATGAGACATATAGGGACTCTAGGGAACTCGAGAGGAACCATCTAGAACGGCAGCATCTAAACAGCACAAAGGCCCAAGTCTTTTTGCGAAGGTTGCTGATCGTGATGGTGACCAGTGCCCGAGCTGGCAGTCTTCATTGCCTTTAAAGCTTCACTATACTTCGGAAAAAGGTTTTCAACATATTACAAATAGTATTAAACGTCCATCCATCCATTTATCCTACTGGGTCGCGGGGGGTCTGGAGCCTATCCCAGAAGCAATGGGCATGAGGCAGGGAACAACCCAGGGTGGGGGACCAGCCCATCGCAGGGCACACTCACACACCATCCACTCACACATGCACACCTACGGGCAATTTAGCCAATTAGCCTCAGCATGTTTTTGGACTGTGGGGGGAAACCGGAGTACCCGGAGGAAACTCCACAACGACATGGGGAGAACACGCAAACTCCACACACGTGACCCAGGCGGGGATTTGAACCCGGGTCCCAGAGGTGTGAGGCGACAGTGCTAACCACTGCACCACCATGCCGCCCCATAGTGTTAAACATTGGAAAAGTCATTCGCTTATCGATTTCATAGGATTTCTAGTAGATCTATTTCAGAAAACAAGAGAAAAATATCATAGCTACTGAGGGCAAGCAATTTAACAGCTGCAGGAAAACATCAATCGCCAGACTTCCAGCTCATTATTTATAGTCTTCAGGAAGGTTGAGGAATCTTTCTATATCATCTAATCTCGCAAGTTGTACACTCAGAATCACGACAGTGTCTTTTTGTTTAGTTATTTTGTTTTTCAGCTACTCAGTAGACCTTTTTTTTCATGAACTATTTCAGTTTTAGCCTTTGGCTAATATAGTCTATGCTCCACTTTACACTTCAGCTTTTATTTTGGGACTTATGGTGCATGTGGCAGGGATTTCAGGCCATTCAGCGACTACAGGGGCTCACCGTACGCCTGCATCAGTGATGCATTTCCCTTGGGATGTGCAGAGCAACTCTGTGACATCGCCAGCATCGTCACACTGAGCCCAGTCTATTGCTGGTCACACTGAACTGCCAAGTGCAGATCAAGCCACATCATCGAGTTTGCTGACGATATTACAGAGGCGCAGCAGCGATGAGCCGGCAAACATGATGTTTGTGCTGGGGGCTAGCGGTAAAGCAAGGGTCCGTCTCCGAACGCGGATGAAACTAAAAACAAGTGGGTGGGTGGGTGATTGTCAGCGTTAGTAAATGCCGTACTGACTGCTCTCTGCTCTCCGTCAACGGCTCTGCCGCAGAGACAGTCAGAAGCATCTAGCTTCTTGGTGCGCCCACTAGGGATGACCACACCTGGTCGCTCAACACCACCTCACTAGCCAAAAGAGCACAGCACTGCATCTATTTCCAGTGGAGACCAATGACAGCAAGCCCCGCCCATCTTCACTGAGGTTTACACCATAGACAGTATCTCCTGACCAGCCATGTCACTGTCGGCAGATAATGAAAACATCACCAAGGTGTCTCTCTCCTCCATTCTGGACACTAACCACAAACGCTGTACCCACAGGGGATCTAGCTTACCTGATAAGCCCCCTACTGCTAGGAAAAAGGTACTGCAGCATCGGAGCAGTTCCATCTGACTCCACAAACCCAACCCCCCAACCTTTGAGACACGCTTAAAGTATGTAACCTGCCCACCCCCCCCATTTTTACTATGCACTTTACTGTACTCCATGTTTACATTTGTTAGTTGTGCTGCTTCATATTTACATATAATTTTACATTCCACTACCTACATTCTCTGTGCACCTCATGCTTACATATAACTAGATAAAATAAGTGTGTAGCAGTATATCGCACCACCTATGACTGCCGCCTTTTTCTTTATGCATCGAATTGATTTATACGGAATGTATTTATTGCATTGTCGTACTTGTCGCATCTTATTACATTGTGTTTATGGTCCGTCTTATATGTTGTACCATGCTCCTGGAAGACGATCAGTTTTAATTTGTGCCCGGACCTTCTGCAATGCATTCTGGGACTTCACTGTGTTCCGGAATTCAGCAACTCTCTGACTGAAAAAAAAACAAAAACATAAAAAAATTATAAAAATAAGTATTATTTTAATTTGCGGACCGATTTTCGCGATTAGTAGCATTTTGATTTACAGAGCAATTTTCACGCAATTTCCCGTCGTGAGATTTATTCTTAAAAACACATAAGTAGCATCTTTTCCGCACCCTCTGCTCTCATACGCCCTTCGCGTTCCAGCACCTTCTGATTTACGCATAAACAACTAAGGAACGTCGTTTTATTCCACTACATGTGCCTTATGTGCAGGTGAGAGTGCGCGTATGGGCCTTGCGATGGACTGGCTACCTGAGGGGCGCCCCCTCTGCCACCCTGACCGTCCATGGATGGATGGATGGATATACAGTATTTGGATATTAGTTGTGGTGAAAATAAAGTTCACTTCAGTCTTCACTTCTGCTTTGCACCAGCAGCTGGATGTGTTTCATTAGACATGCAATATTTAGTAACAAAATGTCTTTATAGGTTTGATGTCCTGTTGCTGAAGAGCTTCTTCATCCAAATGAGGCACAGTGGGAGATGTTCCACATTTCCCTTTTTAGCTGTTCCACGCCGGCAGCAGTGCATTTTATTTCCTTAATTTCTATAATTTAGTGCTTGTTAATTTCCGCCAGTTGTAGCTACACGTTTAGACTGCTGGGGTCTCCTGCTTCTGGGTGCTGCTCAACTCACTGTCAGTTCTTAACATGTTAATGGTGCACAAACGCTGTGCTAACATTAAGGTGTAAGATATACCTTGAGGTGGATGACAGTCAACGAGGCAGTACAATCAATGAGATGAACCACACGGTTTGAAGAAGAAGTGGCAGTCTGCGGAAACAGCGCGGAATGCCAATGAGGATCATCAATCGCCCGTTTCACTCTCTTTTAGCCAAGGTCACCCTTACACAATTTTCCATCTCGGTTTTTATTCAACCGGCGAAAATAAAAACTAATATAGGCTGCATATAATCAATATTGGCTGCTTTGAGATTGAATAAAAAAGCAGAAATGATGAATAAATGTAAGGGCTTCATTGCTGTATTATACTTTAATTTGGTCATCATCAATTTTTTTATGTTTTTTTTTATTTTAAATAAATCCTGAATGTCTAGCAGGTGATAATCTCAAGTATGCTGGTGGTCTAGATAACAGTGACAATAGTGCAAAAAAAAAGTCCCATTCAAGCCCTTTAAAAGACCTTATTGATGGATGGAGAGGCAGACTGTTTATAGCAGGGAGGATGTGCTGACAGGACCCCTAAACTGTTGTGTCATGCCGTGGACCCCTCATAGGGGCTATATCCAGACTCAAAAGGGTACGTGTGCGAAAGGAGAAACAAACAGAAGCGATAACTGCACCCACAAGCGACAAAAAAAAAAAATATATATATATCATCTTACCAGGTGCATGAGTTAAGCTCTCCGTCGCATCTGGAATCCAGCAGACCTACTTTAAGAGTAATGAGTCCCATTACGGTCAGCTGGCTTTTATTAACTGAGCCATCGGTGGCCATGAGGTTGGTCTTTAATCTCCTTGCAACGAAAAATCATCCAAAACCCGAGACCCACTGCGTGCCATTGATTTATCTCCCCGCCGCTCATAAAACAGATTTGTTTCCTCTCCTGATTTAACTTTTTTTTTTTTAAACTGTAAATTCAGAAAAGCTGCAAGGCAAGGTGTTTATTTTTGGTCCCTTTATTTTCGCTTATTGCTCCTCTTCAGTGAGGTCTGCACGGTAACTGGATTTTACTTCACATACATCCTTAAAAAGCTTTGAATACCTTGCTGCTGGGATTCCCCGCCTGTCTATCTCTGCTCCCTGATAAGTACCGGGTCCCGACCCTTGTGAACCTTGCCTGAGAGCACAGGACATGACTTTGGGAGAAGCATGAGGACCAGTATCTGCCAAGCGACAGGCAGGCAAGCCCACCTTCAGCATTCAAGGACAGAATTACATCTGATCAAGTTTCCACCAATAACTCTGCCACCTGCGACAGGCTGCTCGCCACAATAAAAGCTATCAGCAGTTTTGTGGGACCTCCGAGCCTAGACTCTCCACAAATACCAGGGCTATAAAATACATGCTTTACGAGAACAGGGTAATATACTTTCCATGGGTGGTAATCAAGGTAAACCAGAGACCTCTGCCTATAACAGCCAATATACACTATCAAATAGGGTACAAGCACAATGCACACGGGAAAAACCGTTACTACAAATGGAAGCGGATGCATTGAATATAGTAGAGCTCCGTGCGGTATACGTGATTTACGAGAGGTGGCTGGAACGGCAGCTCAAATGCGTAAAGCACCTACGTTGTCCGTGTGTCACCAGGCAATCGTAGGTGCCGTATTTCGACTTTACTTGTGCATAAAAATGAGGTGACAGGCGGTTGGCGCTGGTTCGGTCCTATAATCAGAATAAGCTTTATTGCTTTGTTTATTTTTATTTATATAGTTGTTTGCTGTGACATGCAAATGAAGTAACACTACATACAGGAAGACGACGGACAGGAAAGTCTGCGGGAGATTAGAATTCCCTCAAAGCCATTATCCTTCTATAGCCTGTATATCACACGATCCGAACTGAATAAATATTAGGGCATTTCACGGTCGCATCATTGTCCCACACCGTCAGTGCATGGTTCAGTGTGCACTAACAGTGTCAGTTTATCACTGCTCACTCCGCGATTACCATTTCCGTTAGTAAATACAAAGAGATTTTAATTGACAAAGTTCCAGGGAAACACCGTATGAGGTTTTATTTGAGATTATTATTCTGAGGATTTTTTTTTAACAATATCAGATTTAAATTGTAACACTGAAGCCAAAACAAAGAGGGTCTCCCCTTGTTATCCTTCTCTATACTTTAACCATTGAATTGCATGAGCACAGAGGTGTGGAGAGTCACGCGTCCAGGTGACAGTAGACAATGGACAGTGGTGAAGATCTTTACTTTCTACTCTATACTCCAGATGACAAACTATTATTATTACAAAAAAAATTGCATTATGTCAAACGGCTTTCTTCATTGGCTCACTACTGGCGTTCTGGCTTACAGATTCATAAATGGACTTATGTCCCAACTCACCTCCTTCAGACAGCAAACCAACACTCTTCCGTGTTGCTTTCTGATAGTGGAATAGGCTACTGAATGATACCCCCCTCTCCGCGTCCCAGACACGCCCCCTGGCCTCTGTGTGGTGGGACGGCCGCTACGAGCCGGCGCGCTCGGGACGTTCGCGCGCCCCGC
>JAODJX010000053.1:7208678-7228899 GCA_026776945.1 Isichthys henryi | reverse complement strand
TCCAATTAGCCTCAGCATGTTTTTGGACTGTGGGGGGAAACCGGAGAACCCGGAGGAAACCCCACGACGACATGGGGCCCAAAAGAATATGATGGCCCAAAACCAACAACTAAAGCAACCAACATACTAGGTAAAAAAAAATATGCACAAAGAACCCCATCACAGGCCTCTAAAGCAAGGGCTGCTAGACCCTGCTCCTGTAGATCATCCACCCTGCAGAACGTAGGTGCCGCCCTAATTTAACATGCCTGATACAGATAATCAGGCCCTGCTCTAAAAGATCACACGACACCTGGCCTAGAAATTTAAACAAGACTGATCAGCAAGCGCCACTGCCTGGCTATTTATATAGCTTCTGGCACTTCCTGGTGTTTCCAGATTGTGTTCCCACCTGGAACTCCAGTTGCCAGAGGTGGGTTCCACCTGGCTTCCAGAATGCAACACAACAAAATTACTGTGTTGAGTGTTCAACTTTATGATAAAAAGTGGCAGAGAAATCTGTTCAGTACTGCCATCCTGAAGTGTAAAAAGTCAGCATGGGAAGAAGGAATATATAATGGTGAAGAAAAGACAGAAAATTGAAAATAAAATGTGTTTTACTGACATTTTTGTATTTTGTCAACTTTTTCTTTCAATTGTGTTTTCAAAATGTTTTAATTTGATCTATTCAGTAATGGTATTTTCTTATGTTTTCTGTCATGCTGCAGTGGAAAGTTCTTGATTATATTTTTCTTTGTGCCCTGGTTTATGGTTTCAATATTTTTTCATCTCTGCTCGTTTGGTTTCAGATATTTTTTTCCACTGAATGTCATAGAAATGTCATCAAGCAGTATAGTGATGGTTTCAATCAACTTAATTGATTCGACTTTCTCACCCAGTCAGAAATGTCACATGGACTTTTAAATACATCCTCAAGTCCATCCAGTTTCTCTCATTCATCTCAGTTGACCCACAATCAATAGTTCAGTTGAGTTCCTTACCATGCTCCTAAGCCAAGCTTTATGCATAAAGGAAATATTGACTAGGAACTCTAGGGATTTTTCCATACTTCTCTCTTTAAAAAAAAAAAAGTTCAAGCACTGTTGGTGTCAGGTTGTGGGGTAGATGTGCAGGCTGGACACGGGGAAGGATGAGGCAGGCGAGCGAGGATGAAGGAAACAGGGCTGTATTGAGAAGACGGGGCAGACAGCAAGGAACAATACACCACATAACATCAATGACGGACACCCAACCGAAGAAGACATGGACTGATATACGTGAGACAAGGCGAAATAGCAGGGAACAGCTGAGCACAATCGGGGAAGCACACGTGGATGATGAGGAGGCGTGCCACACACGAGAATCGGACGAGCTGGGTGTGACAAACCCCCCCCCCCCCCAAAGGGGAGGCGACGGACGAGACGAGACCGGAGACACGGGACCTGGAAAACAAGAACAAGCCATCAACGGGGAGCAGGGAATAGAACAGAAACACAAAACGAGCACAGGGGAAAAGTCTAGACAACAGGACGGGAAACGTAGACAGACAGACGAGAAAAGGAGACACGGAGGGAACAGGCAGAATGAAAGGGCCAGGAGAGAACAGAGGGAACACAGGGGGACGAGGAGCAGAGACAGGAGGAACACAGGGACGAGGAGCAGAGACAGAGGACTAAAGCAGAAAGGAAGGGGGACAAAGGGGAGCCCAAGGGAGCCACAGCGGGTGACGGGTGGCAGCTGGAGGGGTCGCAGGCGATTGGGAGGCAGGAGCAGGAGGGGACCTCGGAGGGGCTGAGGAGGCAGGGTGAGGGACAGGCGAAGGGACAAGGAGGGAGTCAGAGGGGGCACCAGGGGAGGCGACGAGAGAGCCGGAGGGGATACCGGCGAAGGCAAGGAGGGAGGGGGAGCTGCAGAAGGCGACGGCGCAATCGTAACAGGCCAGGGCAACGTCCACCGCCGCGCCGGAGTGGGGGGACCCGCAGGCAACAGAGGAGCCACAGTGGGGGAACCTGCAGGCAACTGACTAGGCGTCGGAGGTGGTACCGAGGCTGGGTGACGAGGCGTTGGAGGTGAACCTGCAGGTGACAGCCGAACCAGAGCCCCAGGACCTGCAGGCGTCCCCTGAGCCCCAGCTAAGGTGAGCGAGGGCAAGCCAGAGGGCAGGGCGGGTGGGACCCTAGCCCTGCGCCTGTGTCCTCTCCCCTTTTTGGGACACTGAAAGGTGGCGCTGTGGCCGGGGTCGACCTCGCCAGGGCGAGGGCAGAGGAGTCATGAGGGAGGTCCCTGAGGGGTTCCACTCGAGCTCCTCCTCCTCCAAGGAGGAAGGAGCGATGGTCAGATTGTCCGGGACCTCCTCGGGGACTGGAGCTGGGGGTACTGGAGTAGGGTCAGCGACTGGGACTGGCAGAGTCTCAGGGGCCGGAGTTACAGGTGCGGGCGGAGCCATAGGTGAAGGCTGAGGGGCCTTGAACACAGCAGCAGGGGCCATAAGCAGAGGCTGAGGGATCTCGGGCGTAGCAGCAGGGGCCGCGGGCGGAGGCTGAGGGACCTCGGGCGCAGGTGGAGCTGTAAGTGGAGCAGTAGCAGCCTGGGGGGAAGCAGGTGGTGGCGTCTCGGGCGGTGCTGCAGGTGGAGGCAGCGCCTCGGGCGGTGCTGCAGGCGGTTCAGGCACGGGCAGGACAGGCAGTTCAGGTACGTCAATTATAGCTGCCAGAGTCAGCGCCGTGAAAGTGGGCATTGTCCCTTTAAGATTCCATGGGACCCGTGCGATAGCGTCCCACATCGCTCTGGCTCCTCGGTTAGGCAGGCGGGCATTCCGGTAAAACTAAGCCTCTAGCGGCGGCTGCTCTGTGGCGGCTAGGCGGGCTTTACATATGTGCCGGGGCGTTGTGACGGTGGTGACGTCTGAGGTGATTGGGGAGCCCTCCCAAACAATTGCAGGGACAGAAGCGGGGAAGAGAGAGCAAGCCCCCAAGATGATTCTTAGGGTTTCCACCGGCTTCTCTCTTGCCTTGCAGGGACGGTAGGCGATACTGCAGCCCCAGTGCAGCACAGCGTGACTGTCCGGGCTCTCACCTCCGTAATCCACTGCAGCAGGAGCCGGAGATTCTCACGTACCGCCTGCAGTGGGTTTGCGTTTCCAGGTGGGGGCGCCTCACTCAGGAGGTCCCTGTTACAGCTGGTTAAGTCCCAGGCTACGGGGTCCTCCTGGACCTTGGGTTGTTTGACCCAATACACTACCTCTTGTAGCAGACTGAGACGCTGGTTCTCGGTCTGCTGTGGTGTATCTTCTTGAGAGTCCATCATTCTGTCAGGTTGCAGGGTAGACGAGCAGGCTGGACGCAGGGAAATATAAGGCAGGTGGGTGAGGATGAAGGAAATGGGGTTTTATTGGGAAGACGGGGCAGACGGCAAGGAACAATACACCACATAACATCAATGATGGACACCCAACCGAGGAAGATGTGGACTGATATACGTGAGAAAAGGCGAAATAGCAGGGAACAGCTGGGCACATATCAGGGGTACCATTGATTATCCTGAGGGGAACTGGAGACCTGCCTGGACTAACTGCAAGCTGTTTTAACATGGAGAGATTTACATTCATTTTTAGTTAGTAAATACTTTTATCCAAAGCAATGTACAAGTGAGACAAATAGCGCATTAAAAACACACAGCTATCTGGGAGTCTAATGCATAAGTCTGGCTAGGCCGAGCTTCCAGTACCATTCAATGAGCAGATAGAGCAACAAACTCTACCCCTGCTGGCCTAGAGTTGGCGGTTCATGCGGCGCCCCCCGCTCGCTCGTGCCTACTTCGCCTGAGGCACCTGCCACTGCCCCGCCTCCAGCTACCTCTCCGCTCCCTGCTGCTGCACCGCTGAGCTCCTGGTGGTGGCTGCTGCTGCACCGCGTGAGGCCCCGCTTCTGTCTGCTGCACCTCCTGAGGCGCTGCCTCCTGCTTTGCCCCAGACTCCTGCTGCACCGCCTGCAGCTCTGCCCGAAGACCCACCTCTGGCTGCTGCTCCACCTGAGGCGCTACCTCCTACTTTGCACCAGGCTCTTGCTCCACCTGTCCTTGCACAGCCTACTCCTCCAGTCCCAGCTCTGCCCATCCCTGAGACGCTTGCCATGGCTCCGCCTTCGTCTGCTGCGCCGCCTGCAGCTCCGCCCGCACCCAAGACTCTTGCTGCTCCGCCCGAGGCCCCTCTTCCTCCACCCATCCCTGCTTCGCCTAAGGCCCTGGCACTACCTCCACCTGCGGCTGTGCCTGCTGCCTCGACACCGCATCTGTCTCTGGCTCCACACGAGGTGTCGCCTGCCACAGTGCCCGCAGTCCCGGCCGCGCCTCCTTCTTCGCCTGGGACATCGGCTTCACCCCTGCTCGGCAGCCACCCGCCTGTGCCCAGAACCTATCCACTGATGGCCATCTCCAGGTTACTAGCACGGTCAGCTCGTCCTTTTGCTCGGACACGCCTGGCAATCAAGAGGACCGGACCTGTGGGGGCGCCTACCCAGTGGGCCCTGGTGATCCCCAAATGGGGAGGTCCCACGACCAAGGCACTTATGCCCGCTCCATCCCAGGTAGTCTCTGAGCCACCTGTTTCCTCTGTTCCTCACCCGACTCCAGCTCCCTGGACTCCAGGCCCAATCCCCAAGGAGGTCTGTGCCCCTCGATTCTGTGCCCATCGCTTTTCCTCCCTTTTTGGACAAGGAGGAGGAGCTTGAATGGGACTCGTCGTCCCGACAGCCTCCTCCCAGAGGAGGACTCTTACGCCGCCGCCCCTAAAGGGGCAATCCCAGTCAGACTCCTGCCTCTCAGTGTCCCGAAAGGGGAGTGGACACAGGTGCAGGGTATGAAGCTCGCCTGTGGTCCCTCAGGCTCCTGCTCAGCTGCTGTCGGCGAGTTCCCCCGCTTCAACGTGTCGTCCGCCTGTGGGTCTCTCTACTACGGCTCATCAGAGGACAGTGCCTCCAACTGCTTCGGCTACGCCATCACCTGCTGCAGCTTCCCGTCCCTCCTTGCCGACACAGCCATCCCCTCTGGCAGCCTCCTTGAGACTTCTACCTGTTCTTCAGCTCGTCTCCTTACCCTCCTCGTGGTTTCCCCCTGCACATGTCGGTCCCTCCGACGTCAGCCTTCCGGTTGCCTGCGGCCCCTCCAGCGAACACCCATCACTCGCAGCGGATCCGTAAGGCTCCTCTAGGTCCATCGGCCTGGTTTCATCCTCCTTGTTTGGTTCCTTTAGTCGCTGCTCCTTGTCCTTCTGCGTCTCCTCGGTTCCCTCTCAGTCCCGTTATTCCTCCTGTCTCTACTCCTCCTCTCTCGATGCCTCTTCCATTCCCTCCTGGTCCCTGTGTCCCTCCAGTATTTGCTACTCGTCCCTTTGTACCACCCATGTTCACTCCTGGTCCTTTCGTTCCTCCCATAGGTGTTTCCCCGGGAACTCCCTTTCTAGTTTGTGTGTCGGCGTTTCCCGTCCTCTGTCAGGTGTTGTCTTGTCCCTGGTCCCTAGTCCAGTTCTGTGTTTCTGTCCTGTTCCCAGTCCCTCATTGATGGTTTTTTCTCTTGTGTTCCAGGTTCTGTGCCTTGGTCTCATCCTGTCCGCCGCTCCCCTTGGGGCGCGCCCAGAGTGCGTGCCTTGGGGGGGGGGGGGGGTTCTGTCATGATCTGCGCGTCCAGTCCTCATGTGTGCCACGCCCCCTGATCATCCACGTGTGCTTCCCCGATTGTGCCCAGCTGTTTACTGTCATTTCCTGCTTGTAGTCCTGTGTATATGAGTCTGCGTTCAAGTCTGTTTCCCCAAGTCTGTCATTGACGCTGGTCGAAAAGCGTACCCCCTTAGTCCATCTGCCCCACTAATAAATCCCTTTGCCCTGGATTTACGGCGCCCGGACTCTGCTTCTTACCACCCTGCTCATTCGCCCGTCTGATGCAACAACAAGTTAGTCTACTTGATGCCATGCATTTGCACAAGCAACAAAACATTTACTATATATATTATAGTATCTTTTTCCTGAGAAGTTATTGATGCAGTGTTCTCCTCCCGTCTATGGAATAAGATATCTGGCTTGGTATTTCTGGAACTTGGTCTATGTATGATATTAAAGCAAAACTTGGCAATGAGCAGGATCAAGCAAGTTTGACAAGGGTTGAGGCATTTAGCATTTTGCAGATCCTGCAAATTCTTATCATCAGTGAGAACCTGGAAAGGGTACCTAGCCATTTCCAGCCAGTGTCGTCATTCTGCCGGGGCAACCTTAACAGCTAGCTGTTCTCATTTATCAGTATCATTATTATAATTGTAGGGAGGTTATCTTCTGGCTGGGAGATGACTGTGGCATGAATTTCCACTATAAATAGCTGAGAAAGGTCAGGATGCTTGGTAATAGGAGCAGAAGTTTAGAGCTACTCAAACATAATCAGAGTCAGTGGAGACCAGCTTATATGTTGTGGTGCCCACTTCAAGATCGAGTGATAATTGAAAGAGCAATGGACTAACTAATGAAATAAAGCAGCAATAGAAATGAGCTCATTCAAAGAAGCAGTGTCAGTCGTTCCTGGAGACAGGATAGAAGCAGGAAAGTCTTTACCTTCTCAGGATCCATCTCCAATGCCGTCCTTGGAGAGAGAACACGGACCTATTATGTCCCATTCTGTATCATATCAGCATTCAGGCACGGCCCAGTTTCCATTTACCTCTCCACATCGTCAGCCGGACATGAATATAAACCACCTGCAGTCGGCCATGTTTAGTGGGAGGGAGGAGTGGTGGGGGTGATGATGCGTAATATTCAGCTCTCAACAATTAATATAAGAATGGAGACTAGGGATGTGATTGGTTGCCTTAAATTTCTGGGATAAGTGGTAGGCAATTGTAGAAGAGGTATTTGGCTGCAGGTTCATGCCATAATCATTATACCAATGATGTGGTAATGCAATCGCCTGGGCCTTTCTGAAAACCTTTGACAGGATCTATGTACAGCCCTGGGATTTAATATATTTTCACATCAGGGGCCGTCTGTATTCTCATGGCGGAAGTCAAGGTGGAACAAGCACCACTGACTCCTGGAAAGAAAGTCTTCAAAGTCCCAATCAATGACTGGGTTACAGTGCTTGAGTCAGGGTTTCTCTAGGGTAATAGGGTTGTAAGGGGCATTGGTGAATTGAAACTGGAGAATTTCCTATTGTAAGACTCCCTTGTGTGAGTAGGGTGACGGTCCCAGAGCTGACAGGCTCCCCATTGATCGCACAGAGGGACTGCAATGCCAGGCGTTGTTCTGATGGTATCCATGGAAAAGAGATGGTGACGTCCAGACTCCCGGAGGCACAAAACATGTTGTATTCTAGCTGTTTTTGATAGCATGGCAGCAAACGTAAAAATAATTCTAAAGTCAACATGGCAAATGCCAAATTAATACTACATGGTGCTAAACTAAACATTTTCGGTTTAAATTTAATATTCCCAGAACAGATGTTGCCACTGTGTTATTAGTTATAGATGCTGGCCAATGAAACAGAAAAGGAAATGTTGAAAATGTTTTTCTTGAATATAAATATGTTTATCCATCCATCCTTCTGTCTTCCATAAGCATTTATCCAGGAAGGCAAACAGAGCAATCATCCTCTGTGGATGCTTTCCATTCTGTGCTGAATGGCACATGTGCTGTGATGATTATTTTCACAATGTCACAAAAACAGCACTGACACGCAAAACATCTGTGTTGACAGGGATCAAAGAGGATTCTGTGACTGGTTGCTCATTAGGGGGCAATTCGATCTGGAAGGGTGTAGAAAAGGGGCTTTGAGTGTCACTCATTCAGAAATAACATTGCAAAAGCTCACGAGATGATCACGCTTCAGCTGATGACAAATTCGCCAGACAGGAAGCAATTCATGCTAATAACCATCTTGTTAAAACAGTAAATCAAACAATAATGCATAAATTACTTTTTAAAAAGATTCAATTGTCAAGACATGTAGGTGTGTAACACATTTGAGGGAACAACATCTCATATCTTATCTTATCTTGTCGCAGGAGATCAAGGTAGAACAAGCTCCGCTGACTCTAACCAGTGACTCTGACTCTAACCAGTGAACTGACTCTGAAATATAATGCTTGTTAGATTTTTTTTTCTGACCAATTGAACCCTAGATGTTTTCATGCTGCCTGGATCCTCCCTAGCAAAGTGAAGGAGAATATCCTTGGAGTCTGTGTCAGCGAGACTGTGTCTCATCCTAGGCCCTTAATGATATTTCCCTTTACCCTTTCTAATTACATTTGTATTGTACTGTCTTTGTATCCATGAAGCCTAAAACTACAATTAGGTTGAGAAAAAACACTCATGCTACTTATTTGGGGAAATAAATGTTCACGTCTCATTTTACACAATTATTGTTACCAGCTAGTTATGCCTGTCATCGTCTGACGTTAATGCACGAGCATCGACCTGCCAGACACGTCAGGCTGTATGTGAAAGAGGTTAACGCTTCCTTTTATTATTATTTTTTTATTACAGACTCCAAATAATGAGCTTTGTATAGCGTTTTGTTTCTCTTAGAGGCACTGGTCAAACTGGATCTTTGAACTCGAAGTACTTCATCAGACGGCTGTCTAAAAGGACTTTGACTTCGGGCAGAAGAGTTTTGGATATTCGCTAGAATAAATTTCGAGGTATCTGATTATACTTGTTTATGCACTAAAAATTACATATCCAAGATGTAAGGGCCATTCTCTCTGTGTCACCTGGGAAATGGTTGGTTGTCTTCTGAATCTGTGCTCATGTAATGCCTTGATGTTGGTTATGCACTAATAACCAGTTTGCAGTCTTTAATGGGAGAGCATGTGACAAAATGGTCCAATAACGTTTCAGTGGATAATTGTGTCTGAATCGATCCAGCCAAACTTCTAACTAAAAACATTTCATATGAAGAAAGAGCCTTGTGTTGACAGGAGGTAATAAAATAACAATCCCAGCGGACCAGTGAGCCTGGTCTTAATGTCAGTGAATGTCTGAACATCCGAGAATTAAAATGCTCTATTTGTTTAGTAACAATTTAAAGTCTGGGCCGCTAGTAAAAGTTTGGGATTTTTAAATGTTCTTTATCAAGAAGCAAAAAAGAAAAATATGTCAATTCATACTTGTAGTGGCTAGTCTTAGGGTGTGTTATTGTCCTGTCTATACGGTTTACCTGCACACCATCTGACGTAACATTTTCAGACATGTAATGATCATCTAAAAACCACAAAAGCCTGTTGTTCGGCTCGGCCTGTCTCTTACGTTTAGTCTTGAGATATACATCTCAACATGGAGGCACATGATTGGATAAGAAAGGGCTTAAACAGTATCTCTCTGGTCATGTGTAATTTTATAAATACAGATTCACAATTTTATTATTATTACTGTTATTATTAACATCATATCCCAGAACGGAAGGCACTGTGTGGAAATCAAGGTTGAATTGTCTGATTAAACAAATTGAGTGTACTCAGCTTTAGTTATAATATTCCAGGCAATGTAATTTCGGTGCCTCCTTGCTGTGGGAATGGCTGCAGCACGGCAGTCACCTGCAAAATGGCCCTTCCCTTAGTTATTACAATTTTCAGGCTACATTTCAGAGATCTCCGCATTACACAGACAGTGTGCAATCAGTGTGCCTCATATGTGTGTGCGTGCGCCACCTTAATTTCCTGCAGTGCCCATATTCAGAAGATGCTGGTTTGTAATAATAGGCAAGTTTACTTTTTTCATGGGCATAGTGGCTTGCTTATGAGATTTTGATCAATAGTTATTTTCACGCTATTTTATATTTGACTGAATTTCTTTCACTTCACATGAATGTATACCTGGATCCAAGGGCCTCGACTCCTGCTACATTGTTGCTCTTTACACATATTATCTTTTTATCAGGATTCCCTGCTTCCATTCTTATTTTTCATCCACACCAATCATAATTACATGACCCATTCTGACTTGAATTTGAATACACTTTACTAAGCAATAATTGACTTAGCTGATTCCTGATCCTTGCTGAACATCATTTAAAGTGATTATCTATCTATCTATCTATCTATCTATCTATCTATCTATCTATCTATCTATCTATCTATCTATCTATCTATCTATCTAATCATTTTTTCATTATTGTTTATTTAAATTTCATCAATCATTAATCATATTTTCATTATTGCATAGCTATACTCTTAAGTTTTAATCACGTTACTTATAAAAGATGTATAGCAAAAACGATTAAATGTATTCTTTGCTACTGTCAAACTGAATAATTATGTGATGGTATTTTGATCTGGGTCGAATGCAAGCTATATATCTTAAAGTTTTAATGGGATTCCTGAGTTTTATGCAAATGAGTTCTTGTTAAAGCTTACATTAACTTTCACCGTGTCAATTATTTGGTGCCAAAATCAAGCGGAACGCAAGTGAGAAGAGCAAGAGGTTAAGTTACTGTGTGAGATAGAAGTAAAACTATTCTGGCCTGACTGAACCTGCTTTCCTTTATGAAGTCTGAAGATGTCACTGACATTAAATGACTGCAGATAAACGTCCTTTTCAAAGTGACACGGCAGATGTGCACTTTCATTAACATCACTGACTTATTATTATTATTATTATTACTATGTTTAGTGTTATTTTTTATGCATACTATTCATATGTGTGCGACATACTCTTTGAAAAGTAATACTGTTTAACAATTATAAAATCGGCTTCCCATTATGATACATTTGAACTTTTTTCCCTTTTGTTGTATCATTTATCTTTATGCCAGGTATGTGATTTTCAGCGACGGTTACTTCCTTACACTGGATTTGCAGTGAAGTTCATCACTCACTTGTCTGAGGCAGAACCGCTACGGAACGAAGGTGCGATAAAACGATGTGGCTGATGGAATCTCATGTCGGGAAGTCTGCACATTACCGTCAACCGGGCTGCACATTACAATGATTTCATACACGTTAACTTTAACCAATGATTAATGATTGATGGCTGAGACAAGTAGTTCGGAAGGTTTAAAGCATGTTTCTGCGCTGTTTACATCTGTAGCAGAAATCATGAAAAGTATTGCATGAATCCCAAATACATATTCATTGAAATCATTAACATAGCCTTGTGTTATTTTTACTCCACCTTTTTTATCGCCCCTCATGTGCCTCGGAAAGAAATCATGTCAATTGCATTGCTATGTGTTGCTCCTTGAATAATGATTTTGAAGCCTACTAATAAATTGCAAATCCATGTTTGGTGATCAAACCGAATTGCGGTAATGCATTACCTGGAAGGGATCCCTCGTCTCTGACGGCCTTCTTACTTAGATTAGATTCAGCTACATGGTTTCAATGCATCTGTTCCCTGCACAAGCATTTAATAATGAAAAAAACAACCTCTAACGCAGATGACCACCAACACCCCCTATCATATCAGGGACCCCTTAAACAGATTGTTGGCATCTAATCCGAGAGGCATTTTCACATAGAGTCGTGCGGTGAATACAGAACAAAGATTAATGGAAGTCTGAACTAAAATGAATGAAATTCATTTTAGCGTCAGATTTCTCTGTCTACACAGAAAATGTTCCGGAAATAAAACCGCGGTGTTACCCCAGAGATTGTGGTGTGTAGGCCGTGCACTGGGGGACTCTTCTTTTCGTCATTTTGTGTTTCCCAGCTGACATACACTCCTGCAGATTATCACACTAGAGAACGACAACAGAACGTGTGTAAAGTAGGGCATTTGATTTCCTTCACTGCATAATTAAACATGTGCATGCATTATATTCCGTCTGAAATTTACAAGGGTGAGTGCAGTGATTAAAAATGAAAGGAAAATGTCAGCAATGAAATAACATTTTAGTATGAATCGTAGATGATCGGCATATATTGGGTAATAATGTGTTAAATTCAAAATCTTGCTACATATTCTGATAAAAAAATGAGGAAATTAACTCAACAATGCCTGTTGAACACACATTCTGAAATGTATATGAATGAAGCTGGTAAAAGAAAGAATGCAGGTCACACAGCAACTTTTGAAAAGTAGAGGGTGCATGTAGGAGACAAAGAGCTCACATCTGGGATCATTCCAGAAACTCTCCTTGAAATTAGACGAGAAAACTAAGAATGTATAGGCGTCTTCTGACAGCATTTTAATTTACGGTATAGGAAAACACTTTCATGTAACCTTCACCGGAAGTTTGGATATAAAATATATTTTTTAATTAACTGTCTCTTTTTAAAAATTCCGATTTTGAAAAAGAAAAAAAAAAACTAATCAAATATTAAGCATACGTGCCGAAGAGGTCCTATCTGCTATTTTCTACAAGAGCGTAGCAAATACACTTTTGGATTTTTTATCTGCAGGAAATCAGTAAGAACTTGATGTGTATTTGGCTTATTTAGTTCTATATAGCTGTAATGCCCTAAGAACTGTGTGTGTGTCTGTGTGTGTGTGTGTGTGGTTTTTATCCCCAAAATGTGATAAAAACCTGTTATTTTTCACATTGTGGCAACCTTCTTTTCAGTGCCCACAAAGGGAAACTCAGTTTTATAAAAATCCTGTGACTGCAATCAAAACGTTAAAAAATGCAGAAAGTCTTGTATTTTCTTTGGTCACTTATGGTTAAGGTCACGGCTGCGTAGGGTTAAGGTTGTCATTGTCGGGATTAGGGTTTTGCCCATCGAAATGAATGGAGGGTCCCCACAAAGATTTCAACGCAAACACTTGTGTGTGTTTACATAAATGTTGAACCTCCAGTTCTCTTTGGAATCGACAGACTCACAGCATTATCACAGTGCCTTGCTGTCTCTGGACCTCTGCAGAACCAGAGCATAGAAGCGGTCTCCCCATATGATAAGAGTCACATCCCGCGCCGATGCCCTCAGAGCCCCGACACGACTGTGGACGTGTTCAAACTGCTCTTTATTCTCACCTCTTCCTGAACCACTGACCCCTAGAGGCGGGGATTCATTCATGGCATTTGCAAGGGTCGATCTCATCAAGTCAGTACGGTCCACCCACACCAACCATCCAAACCCCCTGACCATCAGAGGGTCAGAAGTGGTCTTTCAAGGACGGCGTCTAGAGCAGTGAATTAGCACTCGACCACAGCTTTGACGCCCAGAAGTGGACTAAGGGTTATGAAATGCAAGTAGAAAAGAGCCTTCGTATAATACGGTCTTCAGTCCATCAAACATATTCCGTGTCATGTGTACGACTTGCATAATGCTTTACCTTTTATATCAGCATCACTGAATTCACAATATTCTTTAGTTGCGATTCAAAACGAGGTAATATTACCCAAAAGTTTCCAGGCTGCGGAGACCATGCTGAATTCTGACAAACATAGATTTCAATCGTCCACTGAATCTCTGTCCTCGATATCTGTGTATCATGTTTTATAATGCATAATTGCATTTTTTTTTTCATTTGTTTGTTTACTTATTGGGATGATATATATTAGTCAGTGTTGGACATTTGTTGAACAGGGAAGTTTTGGTGGATCGGCTGTCTCTGACACTAGGAGAAATGCAGAAGAATTTCCTGTAAAAACAGTTTCTATGTGTGCAATTATGTGTAAATTGAACCTTAGATAAATTCTGCCTCAGCAGGTTTATGAAGCCAAAGGTTATCCTTGCATGGAGGTCTTGATTGCTGTGTTTGCAGTCTGTGATTTACAAATCACATTCTATATTGGCTGGAAATTATCCAGAAAGGGCAAGCTACTTGAAGGGCCATTTGAGATATCAAAGTTTTCAAAAAGTAAATGGGCTGTGAAACAAGCCGTTCACAGTTCGGGACTTAAGTACTGAATCATATCTCTTTCGTTTTATTCAAGAACATTTAAATTGAATGTGATTAAGTGTCATTGTTGACACCATAACAAAAAACGCCGTTTGCATTTAACCCAAATGTGACACAGCAGCTAGTAGCTACTATTTAGCACCCAGGGAACAGCACCTTGCTGCTCAGGGATTTGAACCAACAACCTTTTGATAACAAACACGCAACCATTAGGTCACCAGGCATATGTTTTCTGTTCCTTTTTAGGTTTTCTTGTTTTCGTATCGAGCTTCGTCGATGAGTGGCCTGTCACACACAAGAAGGGGCAATCGTATACTGAATTAAATGAGATGCCATGCTCTGTAAATTGCTCAGGTGATGTAGACCCATGCAGGCCAGGAGGGGGATTATTAAATCATGAGGCAGGACATTCTTCCCATTATCAGTTTTATGAGGACTGACAGACGGCTTTAATATAGACCCACTAACAGGGATGAACTTAATGCAGGATGCTAAATAGAGATTATTATAACCATAAGCAACCAGGCAAAATACAACAGTTTTCATTGCAGTCACAGAAACTGGTCCCCATAAGGGAAAAAAACACGTTTGCACCACGTTGTGGGGACATTGTGTCCCCATAAGGTAAGGTATACCCGCTCTCACACACATACACACACGCAGACGCACACATATATATAGTGATTAATCAGTTATTAAAAATAAAATGTGATCTTACAAAATAAAGGCAAACTCACAAAAAGTCTTTGTTAATCATTAATTGTTTATAAAATTAACACAAAAAAATTTAGTTTCACTGACAAATATGGGAGAACAAAAAAGCGAAGAGTCAAAGGGGGCATCTTCATCTAAGGAGCATATATATAAGCAAAAATGTCAGGTTATTTTATTGGGGATGAGTGGGAGCATCAGGGCGCTGCCAGGGGATGAATGACCTGTAAGGCGCAATAACACTCATGAGTTCTCAGGCTCTCAGCATAATCAAAAGGGGCAGGAAGGAATATCTCAGGAGTAGTTGGACAAGACATCATCACACCTTTTTGAACGCAGACGACACCTCACGGTGCCCATTTGCAGGTGCAGAAGTGCATGGGGCACTGCAGCCAAAGCCTGTGTGTTTGGAGAGCTTTCTCAGCACGGTCGCACCTCATGGGTGAGTAAGGGAACACGCTTTTCAGGCCTGAAAGTTTCCTTAGAGTTTAGCACTTCTATAACGGATTACGGGGCTCTCTTTCACTCCTCTTTTGCTCAGTATAAGGCTCATGCATTGGATGCTGATCTCACTGATATCATTGATAGAATCGTTTATGAGTGGTATCCTCTTCATTTTCCCATCAAATGCATCATATAAACACATAAAAATAAAAGTATTGCTGTCCACGATAAAGGATAAAGGATAAAGGATCACACAGTCATCTAGGTAAACATTGCTACCAAATAAGGCAGCCCTCAGGTTAGGAACGCCTAAAATACAGACAACTCATACTTATTCAGGTGAAATACAATGGGCTGTAATAATTAATGCTGTTATGCCCCGCTCGTCCGATCCTCCTGTGTGCCACGTGTGATTCCCCAATTGTCTCCAGCTGTGTCTGATTAGTTTGCTCTGTCTTGTTCTATTTAAGTCTGTGTCTTGCTTCAGTCCCCTGTCCGTCATTGTGGTTTGGTGAGTTTGTCCATGTCCTGCCCTACCCGCTCCGTTTCCCTAATTAAAATCCCGTTTTACCCCGTATTCCTGCCTGCCTGCGTCCTGCTTACCCGCCGACCCGCACGATCGCCACTCGCTCCCCCGCCGATCGTAACAAATGCACTCACTGCTTTGCGACACTCATGAAAACATCTCGCGGCTTCAGCGGTTTGTCGGCTCGATGTACAGTACAGTATCATACCTAGTTACTATCATTATTACTGTATAATTACTATGATTACTTTGAGCTGCATCATTCTTTTTCCGTCTTACTTACAGACCCGACTTAAAGACAGACTTAGGGAATGGATCACTTTCGTAACCTTGGAACTGCCAGTAGGCATGTTGGCTGCTATTTTTATATAATTAACAATTCTTCTGACATATTTGACCGCAGATGACAGGGAAAAATTTTACGCAAACAAAAGAATCAATCGATAGGTTGTGGTCAAGTACCATTCTGGTGTACAGGGAGCTACGTCCTTGCAGACAGACCCTGATCCCCTCATTTTGCATCTATTGTTGGAGAGATTTAAAGCTATTTTGGAGGTGTCTCTGAGTAAGTTGGAAATTTCCCAGAAAGGGCTGGAGGTCTGAAAGGTTAAGCAAAAAAGAAGCTTTACTCCTCAAATATAAAAATGGCAAATGACAAGTTCAGATATATTTCATGTTCTGTGGAAATGACCTGACGTTTCGTTACCCATATACACCATTCCCTTGGCTTCAGTGTGTCTCATTATAATAAACAAGAAAAAGGTGTGATGATACAAGGAATTACCATAAGTTTATATGCCTGTTGTTTATATACACACACACACACACACACACACACACACACACGTATATATAGCATTTGAAAACTGTGTGTGTGTGTGTGTGTGTGTGTACATGTGGATGAGGTTTATATTACATTGTGGGAACCAAATCCTCCACAATGTAACGAAAAACTGTTCTTTTGACATGGACCGTGTTTCAGGTCCCCAAAAAGATCTGATCAAAAAACTAAAAATGCCAAAAGTCTCGTATTTCGTTTGGTTACTTATGGTTGAGGTTAGCGATGGGTTGGGGTTAAGGTCATCATGCTGGGATTAGAGTTTTCCCCATAGAAAGATACAATTACAAACCTGTGTTGGTGTGTGTGTGTGTCTGTGTGAAACTGAAACACCTGCCTTTAGACCACAATAGCTTATTAGTATGGTACAGGGCATCCTTCTGCAGCCACTACAGCATCAGGTCACCTGGGGAATTATAGATAAAAGTCCAGAACAGCGGCCAGGTCACTATGTGAGGCTGGCGGAGGAAAATGTTTCCTGAAACACCACAAAGTAGCTCAGTAATATTCAGATCAGGTGGCTGTACACGTCGTGGGAGATGTTCAGTTCCTCTTTCATGTTCATCACGCCACTCTGTCACCAGTCTTGCTGTTTGTATCGATGAATTAATATTCTGATATATGGCACCACCTTCAGGGCACAATGTTTGAACCATTGGGTGACCATGGTCCTCCAGAATGCTTTGGTAGTCCTAGGCAGTGATGCAGCCATCTATAACAAGTAGTGAGCCAAGGGAATGTCATGGTATTACAGCCCAAACCCTCACTGATCCAGCCCCGTGCTGCACTCTGGGTACACAGCGGTCTGGGTGGTCTGCCTCTTTGGGGCTTCTCCACACTGTAACTCAGACAGTGACAGTGGACTCATCAGAGATCAATATATGCTTCACATTGTCCACGGCCCAAGATTTGCACTGTTGGCCCCATTGAACCCAATGTTTGGCATTGACATGAGTGACCTAAGGTTTGGCTGTAGCAGCCCAACCATGAATATTGACCCTGTGGAGCTCCGGACGAATGGTTGTGGTGGAAACAGGAGAGTCAAGGTGCACATTTAATTCTGCAGTTGGGCAGCTGTGGTTTTATGTTTTTGGATACAATCCGGGTTAGAGCCCATGCATCCCTGTCAGACAGTTTCCTCGTGAATCCAGAGTTAATCCAGTTGGGCGATCCATCCTTTACCTTAACCCTGGATTCTGTAGCCCACGATACACCACAAATACTTGCTGTCCTGGTCACTAATGCACCAGTGAGATTCACGCCAACATTGCAGACTCATCATTCTTTCAACCAGCTTCCCAGATGTAGTCACATGCAATGCTTCTCCAACAGTCCTTTAGGAGTTTCCATAAGTTCTGAGCACAAGTCGGCTACCTTGCTCTTACTCTTCGATCCAACTCACCCCAAACCAGCTCTATAGGTTTTAATGTTGGGGGATTGTGGGACGGCGGGTCATTTGTCACAGTGCTCCATCTCTTTACTTGTTCACAAGAAAATACAGTATTTACATAACCTTGAGGTGTGCTTTGGGTCTTTATTTTGTTGGGAAAACAAACGATTTTCAGTAGGTGTGTACAGACTTTTGAGTAGTAACGTTTAAAATAAAATAAAAGAATGACCTTGGTAAGGACGGAGTCAGTTGCAGTCGTGGTTTAAAATTCACACTTGGTAGACGACACTGAGTACTAGATACATGGCATTAATATCGGTTAGAGTTTGGCTGAGAGATTGCATTAGTATCATTTATACAGAAAGGTTAGAAATACTGAAAAGCTATTGGTATATGGTGAATACATTTGGAAATTACACTTTTGAACTTTTGTGATGTAGAAAGACAAAAAACACAGATAGACCTGAAATGTAATAAGCAGCTTGTCAAAAAATAGGTTACAGTCATTTTTCAAAGGTAAAAGAAAAAGAAAAGAGATTTAGAAAACTATAAGTGGGCTAGGGCGTGACCTAAGTGTCTGCCAGAAAAATAACCACCCAATAGAACCAAACAGCTGGAATAATGAAAATACTGGTTTCAAATTAAATTATCAATTGATATCTTTCTCCAAAGATAACAGGTGAGAAGCTGAACCAAGCAAATGGTTAAAATGTGCATTTGAAAGGACGTGTGATATCAGGCTGAGAGCAGCGGCCATTGCTGCTTTGTGGAAAGTTACTGCTTTGCTTGTCTCAGCTGAACCTCAGCCAAACTGAAGAAAGTCCAACAGCAAAATAAAGACATATGAAGTTTTTGAGACAAACTTAAAAAAAAAAACAGTTTATACAAACTGTACTGCATCCTTAATTATCCATTTTATACGGAGCCCCTAAAGGGACATAGGTCATTAAAAAAAATAAATACAATAACTGGTGCCCACCAGATACTAACTGGGGCTCACCAGATATAACTGGGGCTCACCAGACACTAACTGGTGCCCACCAGATACTAACTGGAGCTCACCAGATACTAACTGGGGCTCACCAGATACTAACTGGGGCTCACCAGATACTAACTGGGGCTCACCAGATACTAACTGGAGCTCACCAGATACTAACTGGGGCTCACCAGATACTAACTGGGGCTCACCAGATACTAACTGGTGCCCACCAGATACTAACTGGGGCTCACCAGATACTAACTGGGGCTCACCAGATACTAACTGGTGCCCACCAGATATAACTGGGGCTCACCAGATACTAACTGGTGCCCACCAGATACTAACTGGGGCTCACCAGACACTAACTGGGGCTCACCAGATACGGTAAAAGAATATTTCAATACAGTATATAATACAGTAAATCACCAATATTCCTTTAGGGGCTCCGTAATTTTAAGCTGATGAGAAACATTATTTAGAAATACCCTACTTTAGGACATTAAACAGTTGTGATTTTTTTAAAACAGAAATAGATATACAGGTAAGTGCATATTAGGTAACAATTACATTGCTACAAATGTTAATTGTTTATATACTGTAGCATATATGGCAGGCAACTTCCATTAGGGAAACATTAAATGTATATATAGCAATTACATTTATTTATAAGTGTAACATTATGTGGTGTACACTATTTGTTATTCTGTGATTATAGCGTTTATTTGTAGGAAAATATATAACTACAAAACCATAACAACTAAACTAAACTAAACTGCTCAGTTTATACTTAAATACTTATGTTTCTGAACTAAGCTTTTTTCCACTCATGGGAGTTTTACTTACATGTAAATGTTCTGAGGGCAGAACGAAAAATGATTGGTTCAGAGAGATAACCAATCAGATTGTAGAGGAGGTGGGACCAACCAGATGTCAGACGTCTTGGTCCCGCCTCCTCTAGTTGCTTGGTCCCACCTCTTCTACAATCTGATTGGTTGTCGCTCTGAAGCAATAATTTTTTGTTCTGCCCTCAGAACATTTTCGCGTAAGTAAAACTCCCAAAAGCCTTCTTTACCTGATTATTATGAAAATAAAACCATGGTTCTATGGTGAGAATAATACTGTACTTAAGTTTAATGTACTGTAGAGAGTTTTCATTTTCTTAAGCTTCAGCCAAATGGAGGAACCTTTGCTGTGATTATCAGTGTATCATGTATGGACAGAAGCTGCTTAGAAAGTGGGACAAATTAAATGAAGCAACTAGGGAACTGAAGAAAGATTTTGGTAAAGGAGGCCAGTGCAACAGATGTTCTGTGATGCAACAGAAAATATTTACGTCTGAAGCCTCTCACTTATAATAATCCCAAAGTGAAAAATGAAAGCGGGGGGGGCCCGCCGGGCGGCGGGGGGGGGGGGGGGGGGGGGGGGGGGGGGGGGGGGGTTGTGGGGGGGGGGTGGGGGGTGGTTGTAAAGGGGGGGGGGGGTTGTTGAGTGGGAGGTGGTGTGGGAGGAGGGGGGGGGTGGGGGGGGGTGTGGGGTGGGG
>JAODJX010000053.1:7194655-7208578 GCA_026776945.1 Isichthys henryi | reverse complement strand
GTAAAACTGGGTTTTCTGTTGTTGGGGGAAAAAAAATCCCACAAGGTCAAAATAACACGTCTAATATATACACGCCCCGCCCCCCCCCCCCACCCCACAACAACCCCACCCCCCAAACAAAACCCCAACCCCCCCAAATTTTTATTTTACACCGACCAACTAGATCTACACTGTTGTGTGTTTTTCCTGGTCTGACCTTAAGTAAACTGCTTAGTAAATATTTTGCAGGAAAACATACATTTTGCATTCCACAAAAAAAAACGGGTACATTAACTTAAAATATAGGTTCTGCCACTTATGAACGTGTAACAATATTCAGTCAGCTCTGAGTTAATATATTTTTATCAACTGGACATTTCTGGATTCCAGTGGACCTTTTGTCGTCAGAGGCAGTACACCGGATATTAACTTATTACAGCAATATAACATTTGGAAGCTAGCACTGGTGTCTTGGCTCAACATTCAAAACAAATATTAAATGTTAAGAAAAAAATGTTGTGTTATCAGTGCCTAAAATAATTAGTCAGTTGTTATTTCAATTTAATTTTGTTCGTTTCATTTTGCATGATGTTTACACACAAGATACGTTTGTGTGATAGTCTTCTGACTCTTCTCATCTGAAGACTTGCTAAACATTTAACTCAAAAACACTTAAATAGCTGGATGTGACTAATGATTTGCACCCTGTAATCTGTGAGGCACATTGCTGCAGAACGTAGCCTCGCTTTGTGCCGTTTGATGCCTGGAACAGACTCCAGCCCTGCGGTGACCCTGTCCGGTATAAGAAGTTGGAAGATGGATGACTGTTTCATGCGTTGTTTCCTTTTCAACTGTATTCATTATGAACCTGACAGATCACTCGAATAGAAGCATGCCGTTGAATTCTGTCCACCCATAAATATATTCTTTTTTTATTTTTTCTCCATGTAGCTTTTCAATACGGGCTGCGTTGAGTCTGTAGCCTATCCAAGGGGGCAGAGAGTGGAAGAATGTGTGAAACGAGAGAAGGGTGAGTGACACATCACGGGGACCGATAATCACCCAGCTTGCCAAAGCTAATTTGGTAAAATAATGAAAGAAAAACAGCACACAGGGCACCGCATGTAAATGAGCAACAAACACCTTCTCCTGGAGGTTTAATGAATAATAATAATAATAATAATAATAATGAATCTGGCAGCTTGTTATTAATTGACAAACGGCCCTGCCCTTAAGTCACTCTGCAATGAAACACGGCTCCTTCTCTTAACTGGCAGCACTACATTACCTGCACTACGCAGTGCTAAGGCTGACAACGCACTGCAGAGCGTAAGCTGGCTTTAGCCGCGTCGAAAGCTTTGAGAGTCAGAGCCTGAATCTGGAGTGCTATGCTTGCGTTGTCGGCAGTGGAGGGGGGCCAGATGTTAAAGCAGCACTCCACACTCCCACCCTGCCCCCCGCATGCACACAGCACCTCTGTACGACGCAGCACAATAAACTACAGGGCTTATTAGAGATGGAGGAGATACTCACAGTGTTACTAATAAGACATTCTTGCAGTTTTCTGGCTATGAGCTGCATCACCGGTCAAAAAGTATTCAGAATCTGTGAGTTACTGAAACTGCATTTTTTTAAAAATATATATATAAATAACAATGCTACTACTACTACTATTATAGTATTATTATTAAACCAAAAGGAATGCAGCAACTACACTGCTTGGGACCCTGATACTAATAATAATCACCAATGGCAGTGGTTACCTGCCATTTTGCTCTGTTATAGCTGTGGACAAGCAGGTATATAAAAATGATGGATGGATGGATGGAGGGTGTAACCATTTCTAAACAAAATGGTACCAGCAGATTTCCTGAAACCACAGAACTTACACCGCACTTTTACATTCCCTTAAAATGTTTGATGATTTCCTTCAGTGTAATACAAGTGTGTCAGTCGACTTCGCTGTGGTAAGTCTCCAAAGGGGAGATCTGTCTGAATCTGGGTAAAGCCGGGGGGTATTACCATGCCCGCTATTACAGGGCATAAGCTAAGTACTACAGGGAATGAAAAAAGTGAGTATTATAGTAGCTCAACCGGTACCATCATCACCGTACAACTAAACTAGCTGCAAGAGTTCGTTCAGGTCAAATCTGGCGGAAGGTGCACATTTTCTTCTCTTTTGTTCCCCTCCACATCCTCTAGTTTGCCCCCGATAACTTAAAATATGTTGCAATGTCCATGCTTGTGTTAATGTGAATTTCATCAACAGTGAGGTTTTATACATGCGAGAAGACAGCATGTACATTTTACATTTTCAGCATACTCAGGGATAGATGATTTTCTTAAATGGTGTACTAGTTCCTAGTAAAGAATCAGTTTTTCCAAAACTTATTTCAAGGAAAATTCAAGAAATGGTAGCTATATATGCTTCAAGTTTGTGTTCTTTCCTGTGTTAAGCAGAAATAAATAAGCTCAATATAAACTGCTGTAACCCAGGAACAGCTTAAACAAATTCAAAATACATGGACCTCCATAATCAGCAGGGATAGAGCTGCCGGGCAAGCCTTAAATAAAGTGTTAATTAAATCTGGAATTAAGTATGAATTATACATTAAGCCATCACTGAGATATTAGTGTTATACCATGCTGCTGGGACAGAGCGTTTCATAGGGTTAAATAAAGGTTATTCATTATTTTTTTCATTCCTCAAATAAGTAATTCTCACAACTTACCAAAGTAACTTTTGCACAGTTTTGACCAACATCAGTTAAAGTAAACAAGTAGCTAATTCTCCAGTAAACAGTGTTTAGAGCTCATTATGTATGTAAATGTACCAATTCTGGTTACACTTAAGGGTAGCACAGCATATTCCATCCAGGAACTTTAACTGGCAATCTTTGATGAACTGGATCTGGGTCCATGCGCAGGGATGAGGTCGGTTTACCGATCGTAACAGAGCAAAAATGCGATCAACAAATCCAAACTGGAAAAGAAACAGGCAGGGGTCATGACAAGATGACAAATGAAACCAAACTCAGATCACTGGTAATAAATGGAAGACGTCGGAAGAACAAAGTAAGTCTGAAATCGCATTGGGAAGGACGCTCAGTATAGACAACTCAGAATACTTTGTAACGCAACAACAGACAAGGACGGCATTTATGATATATGGTAATAGGTAATGGTGAACAGGTGTGGTTAATCAATTGGTTTTCTAGAAACTGTGTACTGGATTCTGGATCCGGAAGCTGACTGGTTGACAGACATAACAGTTAGACCGCAAGACTGATGATACCTCTTTGCTTTTGATCTTATAAACCCTGTATCCGGACAAATTGCTTACTTAGCAAAACAAAGAGAATGCCTGTCCCGGAATTTGCCTCAATCTAATGTCGAGTGGTGTCACCTTTGTTCCTGAATCAGTGGAATAAAAAATCACTTCCTCTATGTGATTTAAAGCCACGATTAACAGATTTCTCTTTAATTAATATAACTTTAAAATTCCCTTTTCAGAACTCTATAATGGCCTCATTCAGCCATGAAACATTTTCCGGCTTCTTCTGTTTACTGCCCATTCTTGCTTAATCACCTCCTCGCTTCTCTGTGAATTATTGGTAGTTCCTTAGACAAAAGCAAGTGGTTCAAAGAAACAAATGAGGAATACATCTCTTTATCTTGCGCTTTGAAGAGCCCGGCTCACTGCTACCCTGTTTGTATGCATGACCGGGGTCGTTTGTGGGTCAGATTCAGACAGTAGGTGCCACACTCATCAAAACAAGGGGTCAAACAACGAGGTTTTCATCTTCCAATCATTTCTTTTTCTACTCATCTCATTTGAACATTGTTTTTTGATGATTTTAGAATCTTATCTGCAAGGATAATAAAGAGGCAGTTATAAATGAGAACTTTACATTTTCTTACATTGACTTTGTGCCAAACTCTTCAAGTTTTGATTTATTTAATAAGAAAAAAAGATTCAAAAAGTGTTTGTTTCTGCAATGCTAGCATTAAATATATAACCCAGTTTGAATAGTCATTATATCATCTTTTTGTTCTCTATATATTCAGCCTTAATGATCTCGAACAAAAAGGTTCGTGACAGATTTAATTGCACATTTGTTTCGTTCGTCAATTTTTTTTTAATTATTCTTTTTTAAAAAACTTTTTCCTTACTGCCCACAGTGCTGTATGTCTTTTTTACTTATCCAGTACATTGTTCCCAGGATGCAGTACGACATAGTTTATTTACATATTGTTCTATTGTTACAGCGCCTAATACCATCAGATACGTTTTATTTAATGCCACCCGCACTAAAGAAAACCTTATCAGTCTTTCATTATAAAAATAATAGTTCTTTCAACTGCATAGGGCAAAACGAAAATGGGTATTTGTTAGCTGACGTGACAGGCGAATGTGTAATCAGCATTTTTACTCGGCTCAGCACAGTTCAGATTCAGATGAAGATGCCTGCCTTTTGGTTGTCAATTCCTTCAGGGAGCATCCTGCCTGGTTCATCCCTGTCAGCCGCAGAAGCACTCGATAAGCAAGGGCACTGATTACGCATATGAGCCCGAAAAGTTTAAGCCGGAACAGCCTACCTGTCAAGTCAGAAAGAATGCATTCAGTCAGCAGATGATTTCCCTCTCTACATTAACATCATGCTACTATCAGCATTATACAAAACTCATGCTTAGTACATATAGTCAAAGAGCAATTAATGGTCATTTAAAACTGACACGGCTATAAGTGGAATTTATTGTAATTTTTTCATCCAGTTTTTGAGTGTTGGTTTTGCTTGATCTCAGAAGAGAGTTTTCCTCTAGTGTGAATCATGTCACATTAAAAAAAAAAATACAATTATTGTTGTTGATTGTTGTTATACAATAACTATTATCGTTTGATTGTTTTTGTCTGTAATGAAAAGAGTGAAGGGAAGGATAGAAGTACATTTTAAACGGGACTTCTTCATTTGTATCTGTTTAACGGTATTTCTCTGTGGCACCACTAGTCGTGCTGATACTGTATAACGACTAATTTATTTCAGCCATGAAACATAGAAATGGTAACGTGAAATGACATGTGTCATTGTTTACATGTTACATGTATAATATAAGCTTCTCATTTAGTACAAAGTAAACAGATGATGAATAATAAATCAGAGAACAAAGTAGCTAAATTAATCCGGGTACAAAAGAAGGTAATACAAAATTAGTTGAGTAGCCTCTCTGTGTTTTCAATAATAGCATTTTTCATTATTTCAAAATTAAATCACCTGTCATGGTGAGGGCCCAAGGTAAGGAAATGAATTATTACAAAAACTCAACTATGAAAAACAGGAGGCTTATTAAGTAAGTAATTGAAAACCATGGTATCGGGAGCCTGATCAGAGAATAAATAAATAAAAACAATACAAATGAAAACAATATAGTGAGGTCTCTGAACATCCCTGTAAGCACAATCTACTTAATCAAAGAAAGTTTCATCGCGCCGTCCACACTTTGACAGACTCCAACTGCCGCCACAATGAACCGGCAGGCGAGAATGCAGATGGTTTTGAACTCAAAAGCTGGCTGCTACACTTTAGAGTTTGAGGGTGAGAAAAAACGAACGGCCAGAAAACTTTTATGGCAGAGATCAATGAATAAAAAAGAATCTAATTACTGAAACCTGAGAGACTCCATGGACTTTGCAATAAAACAATTCTCTAAAGATCTAAAGACCCAGAGCCTCATTTGGCTCAGGTCCGGAGTTTTATTTTTTTCTATTCATCATTCATTGGCTAAGAATTTCGTTTTGGTCTTGATATCAAATGTGGTATTTCAGCATTGTTTCAGTAGGGCCACCGGCATTAGATACAGAAAGCTGGACTAATTGTAAATGTCATGGCCTGTATTTCAGTTCTCTGACAATAGGAGCTGACAATCAGATACTGAAATCACCACACACAATTTTGGAATGTCAGAAATCTCAGGCTTTATGTGCTAAGAAGTGGATCTAATCACTTTTGACAATGCTGGAGCCATGGTGGTATTGGAGAGAACACTCAGATTTTCTCCCGGGTGGGTGTGGACACTTGTCCTTGCAACCAGGCATTAGAAGCCCGACATTAGACAATGAAATCTAATCTGTACAATTTTATGCTCTCTGCAGAAACGAATATCCAAACAACTTCAGTAGGTAAATCAACAAAACATACATGACGCCTAATAAATTGAGGAATGACGAAAGCAGTTATATTGCTTTTGATGTTTCTTGAGTTGTCTGTTACTTGTAATTTTGTAAAATGAATCATTCTGGAGAGACAACATTGTCGTAAAAGACGCTGCGACTCTTCCAGCAATTAGCTTCGACAATAAACAAAAGACGTAGCAAACCAAGGCGTAAGAGAGAAACAAAATACCATAAGCACCTGCAACGTGTAGCCGCGCAGACTAACATACAATGTAAACAGCATTATTAGCACCTCTGCTTGTCTCAGGTTTTTTAAAAACTGTATTTTAAAAACTATGCATGCATGCTGAATTGTCTTGAATACGACGGTTTAATTTAAAGTGGCAGAATATTTTAATGAATTTAATTTCCAAATCATCATACCCCGCATAAATGCAAAGCAAGCAACTGTTTGTCATCAGCTTTGAAGTGTTTCAGTTTTTTTGTTTTGTTTACAATACTAAGCATTCAACTACACACAAACACGTTGTATTATTATGTTTAACCGAATCATATACAATATAATAGTGATATTATGCATATAAACTAAATAGATGAAATAAAGTAGCTAAAATAAAATATCCCCCTCAATTTGGCATATAATGATAAATATCCGTCCCCTGCCAGAGGCCTACTTACGTCTCAAGATAAATCCACAGCAGACATGTTTGGCTGGCTGTTCCCTCTGTGTTTCACTACAACCCATATAATTAGATCCCCTTTGTCCTGTACCAAGCCACTTCTGTGCATAGTGGGATCCAATGGAGGGAAAGCGAAATAAATTCAATTAGTTCAAATATTAAAAACAACTATTTAAAAACCATTATGAAAAGTTTTCCTGATGAGGTTAATCTAGATAAATATTCCCTCACAGTCAGAAGTGGAAATATTTTTTTAAATCAGAAGATACTTTCAAATTACTATTCTAATTATTGTTATTATACAAATAAGTGTCTTCTGATAGCATGTTATTATGGTTCTCATAGCTATATACATATATATATATTTTTTTTTTCTTGTATATTTTCCTTTTTTTAATAACCTTGATTGTAGCACATGGCAAATTGCCCCCTGAAGTGTATACAGAGTTGGATACTCTGGAAACTGTGGATATGAAGCAATCAGGACCTCAGGGTTAAACCATTAAATTCTACAAAATAGGGCACTTTCTCTTAGTACAGGATTACAGCCCACATGACTCGTATCACAAGCATAACGTTATAGTTTTGTAAATGACGAACAGCAGAAAGCATATGGAATTTGACAAAGTGCAATCTGGGCAAGTACTGGTACATTACAGGCCATTCGCAAGCATCTTCTCACCCACACTCACACGCAGACACACACGTACACTAAACACAAGTTATAACTGCTTAATCAAGTGAAGTGAGTTTCTTTGAACTCCGGGACGAAACCTCAGAGGATCAGTGAGTATTATGGGAAGCCAGAAAGAGTCTGTGAAAAGCAGAAATGCTACTCAATCCATACATACAAACCCCTGAGGTAGGAGGTAGTTCCCTGATGGGCCACACGCACTATTATAATGATGAAAGCATACTGCAATTATGTAACTTCTGAATTTATAAATAAGTGTAACTGTTAGATAACTACTCCACAAACAAGTACTCTACAGCTGTTCTCTAGCAGGAGCATAAATTGCTTTGTGTATTTGTTAGGGTTAGTGGAAATGCAGATGTCGTCCATTAAAATGAAGCTTACTCAAATATTATTCCTACAGCCACTGTAGATTTGCTTAGCAACCACTTTTATCCTGTGGAGCCAACGTTAGATGTTATATTTACTTAAAAGCCACAAAAGGCTTTTTGGATTATAGGTAGCACGCATGCATTAACAAAACCTGCGGCAACAGTTGCCTTTGTTTGGATTTTATCCATAAATCTATTAGCTATGAGCTCACTAACAAATTCTGCAGTCACTCAGGGGAAGATTACACGTACATCAATCTAGGGCACAAAGGACTTCCAGGTTGAATGCTATCTTGATTTACGAAAAGCAATCATGTCTGAAGACCCTTGACCGATCTCAACTCTACATCACTTACTCACCACTGTAATTTTATTCTAATTGTGACATTCCTGAAAAGTTTCGAAAAATTAAAGGCATTCTTTTTGTTGACTTTCTTTTATTTCAATAAGGTATATTTTGAATGTCATGAGTGTCTTAAGTGATATTCATATTTTCTTCTGTAAAATTTCACAGTGACCTGCGCGGTGTTCATTTGCATATTACCGATCTGCACAGATTTGCATTCTAACGCTGTTCCCCTAGAAATGGTTCTGCTTTCTGAAAAGAAATTAATTTCCTGTAATTTCTATGTTTCAGATATACGACAATCCAGAAATAGGACATCCAAAATAGCTATTTTACTTTGTTTTTGCCTATTTTATCACACTTGTGCATGCATCATCTCTACCCGCTTCAATAAGAGAAACCACTTTAAAGGTATTTAATGGTAATAACTGCAAGTAAATTCTAAATCAGTGTTTACATGCTCTGTTTAACAGCAATTTCCCATTTATGTGCAAACATTTAGGAATGAAACAGGAGGGTAGACAGGCTAAAAGCTGAAATATGTGTGCGCACTTCAGGACACCAAAGAATATTTAAAGAGTTTTAGATATTATAAGCCTCAAACTACTGGCATTCTTCGAAAATGTATGTTTGAGGTGTATTGATGTGTAAATAATGGATTAATTATTCATGATTTTGAAACCTTTTTTATTATGCATGCTTTTGTCGCAAATAAATGCTGTCAAAGTTGACAACAAAGACAATTTCATTATAATTAATATTTTCTCTTGTTGTCAATTGTCATACTGACAAAAGTGTTTGAATCCACACTGTTCCAAACTCCTCCTTTACATTCATTGTTTATATGTTGCAAAATAAGCGTTTTTCTTGTAGAGTTAGAACAAGGTCTGCATTGTTGCGTGGAATCAGCATAGAGGTCATAAACATGCCCTTTCCGTTCCTTCCATGTAGCTCATTTATCTTTTTTTAGTGTCATAGTCATGTGAAGAAGGAATGTGTTTGTAGTTGCACTGGAGCACTGGATAAGAGGGAATGCGCTTGATGTTGCACTGGAGTTTCTGGCCAAAAGGGAATGTGTATGATGCTGCACTGGAGCACTGGCTAAAAAGGAATGTGCATGATGCTGCACTGGAGCACTGGATAAGAGGGAATGCGCTTGATGTTGCACTGGAGTTTCTGGTCAAAAGGGAATGTGTATGATGCTGCACTGGAGCACTGGCTAAAAATGAATTTGCATGATGCTGCACTGGAGCACTGCTTAAAAGGGAATGTGCATGATGCTGCACTGGAGCACTGCTTAAAAAGGAATGTGCATGATGCTGCACTGGAGCACTGCTTAAAAAGGAATGTGCATGATGTTGCACTGGACCACTGGCTATTCTGATGAGATGCATGCATGTCTTCGCTCTCATAGGCAAAGACGTCACTCTTGCCATGACTGTAAAATCTTGCCTTGTGATCGTAAGATCCGTCCTCCCATAATCCGCAGTTCCCCAGTCAGTCTACACAAGACTCAGGAGACAAGTAAGCATGATTGAACTAATTCCTAGTCATTTTTATACAGCACGAGTAGGCAGCTGACACACTCCTTTTGTTCCCTTAGGTTGTCCCCCTTATGGCAAAAGTAAGTCAGCCGTCATCTCTGCATAGAAGCCGCAGTACAAAGTAAATATTCCATAAGACGACAAATTCACTCCTATGACTACATGAGAATGACTGCAATGCAACCAGAGACAATTTCTTCTTCAGGGACTAGTTGTGTATGACATGCAAAATAAATCAAAAACAAAATAAAAAGCAGAATATAAATAGACAGCAAAAAAGCATATGATCCAATTCCCAACAGCCTTCTGAAAAAAATGAGCAAATAAGAAAGAAAACAGAACACAAGTCATGGGCATTTTTGGCTGAAACAAACACTTTCTAGCAGTTTTTCACTGAAGCAGAAAATCGTCCTAAAACTCTACATTGAACTGGCACATGGCATCCCAAGCGGCATTGTGGACACCCTGTAAGTGAGACCTTATGCATGTCTGGACGTGCACAGCTGAACCCAGATACTGAACCATGACGAAACGGCAGAGGCGAATTGGGAGACCGGCAGTCAGGCTAAGGAACTGAGATCAAGAAACAGCAGCTCAACAGAAGCATAGTGTAGGACTGAGCAAAGTGGCAAAAACCTGGAAACCACCCAATCAGAAACTCTTCAATAAGGTCTGAAACTGAGAGGTAGGGAGCAAGAAGATCAAGCACCAAGATTTGCGCTTGGACTGTTTATATGAGCAGAAGTTATTTGCTTGTCAGCTGGTAATTCTTTCAGATTAGGTCATCGGTCAGGTAGGGTGTACATGGCGGCCCCTGCTGCACTGGAGGAATTATAACACAAACAAGAACTTCCCAGACAGCAAAGCCTAGTTTTTACACATGAACCACTAACTGTCTTTTTAGAAAATGGTGCTTCCCTGTGACAGTTTTGCAGAATTGCTTTGTCTGCTATCAGCAACAGCCTGACCAGCGGCACAGCCCTACTCTTTTCCTTAGCCAGAGAACATCTACTGCAGGCCTTGGAAATTGGTGAAGGTACAGTATGCAATATCCTTTCCAAAGCCAGCAACATAAACATCGACTATAAAGTAATTCTCCTCCAATATTGCGTCACTGTTACGCTGTAGGTTATTCTGAGTAGTATGAGGCAGGGGGACACCCCCATTTGGGCTGCTGGTGCATTGCAGAAAATACACACTGTAGGCCGTATAGCTACACTGATTGGGCTAATGGCGCTTTTCCTGAACTGCAAGAGAAAACTCACACAAACACTGGTGGGAGCCGAGAACGCCATGGGGGCGGGAATGAAAGCTAGAGGTGCGAGACAATACCAAGCACTGAACCACCCCAAGCCCTCTTTATGGATGTCTCTATTTCCGCTCTCTTAGACAAATCCAGATCTATCCTTACAATTTACTGGCCCAACAACTAAATATTCCCCAGAGTTATTAACTCATAGAATCAACAGATTCTATTAATGCAGCAAGTCCTCTGTCATTTAATGATTAGTTATGTCTGATGTGTCGAGGTTTGTTGACAAAAGCTTCCCTCGCAGCCCTTAGCTGACGCGCTTGTGACTTTTAACTCTCCTAGCTACTTCGATGATACTTGTCACGGCTCCCGGCAGAGAGGTGGGAGAGCTGGAGCAGTGGATGCTTGCTGTTTCATCTGACTTGCAGCACACACACAGGGAACACGGCGGCCTGTCATTATGACATCGCGTGGAGTGACATGCTGTGGCTACATAAAATGGTCAGTCGCAAGCCTCCACGGAGCGGTAACCGTGGAAACTCCCTGCATTCTCGTATGCTCTCTGAGTCACCGTTCCCCAGCACACAGCTACAGCGCCCTACATTGCACGACGTCAGAGTCTCGGAATGGATGCCGCTTGTGCTGTATGATACCCTGGTGATAAACAGTTCACTTGTAAGAAGCTATGCTTCGCTGTTTGACGCTCATCGACTTTTGACTTACTTGTGAGAGAGTGCTAAGCTTGGTTGTGCCGAAAGACACAGCGGATTTGATTATGAAGGCAAGAATGTTACCCAGGGTAACATTCATGATATAGCCACACCCAAGACTAGCATCACTGGTAACCAACTGTTCATTTTTGAGGGCTACAGAACCTGTCAGTAGACCTTCAGAGCAAAGGTGATCCAGTCTATTGGGATTTATTTTGGGAGGAGCCATGTCTGAAGTGGATAACTGTATTTGCATAGCACTGATTCATCTGTATTCCACTAAGGAACACTAGCATTACCTGGAAGTCTGTGTTTGAGAGAGGGGGGAGTGGACGTCCAAAGGTGGGATTTATCTTACCCCAGGAAACAGGCCAAGACCCTGATGCCAGACTCTGCTCTCTGTGTCCCTGTGCTGACGCCAGACATCCCCCATTAGTCTTCCCCATTATATTTTTGATATCCGTTACTACAGTATTTTAAACTAGCAAATCACCCACATATCAGGGGTGGGGAAAGGATAGACTACTCGCAGGATGCAAGAAAGGTTTAATGCCGTGAACCAAAGCAGGGATCAGGAAGGGCAACAAGGGAGAGTGATCAAAAAACAGGCAAGGGTCATAACTGAAAGGCAGGTGGCAATGGTGCGGAAGTACAGTGCAGACATGTAGCCAAAAACGGGCAACGGTGAAAGACAAGCAGGTTCGGCAGAATTGGAAGCGTGAAGGCAAAGCAAGCGTCAAAAACTCAACAAGGCAGGACTAGAAATTCTGCTGAAAGGCAGAACAATCTTTCAAGGAATGACTGCTTAGGACAACTTTAAATAAGGCAAGAGTAAGAAGATGCAGATGGGCGACCTGAAACAATAAAGATAAACGTGTGAGGACAAACAGGTGGATAGCAAAATGGGCAACTATACGTGGACCCTGACACAACCGGCCAAGAACTGGCACAATCAGTGCAGAAAAGTCAGTTCCTATGTATTGTTCATTTTAGAAGGTAAATCTGAGTGAAACATCCATTTTTATGAACACCACAGGTTATCCCGGACAGTTTAATTGTTCTGTTCTTGTTTAGGGGAAGAAAAAAGTTAAGGCTAAAACCATCTTCATTGTGCCGTACTGTCATTTAATTAAACGCGGTTCATTCTCTGGAGTCGAGCGTCGACGTTTGAAATATTCATCCAAATTTATTAGATTTTTTTAAAAGGACAAAACTTTGTTTCAGTCTTGACAATGTTAAAGACGGTTATCATTTATTGTTAAGAGGTACAGTAATGAACCCGCAGAGAGGCAGGCTTTCTCTCACAGCTACCATTTGTATACTTCACATCCAGCAAAAACACAATGAAAAGAAAGAGAGAAAAAACGATATTTCTTCTTCTTAGCCCCACGGTCGAGACTCTGTTAGCTGAGTGCTTGTCATCATGCTCCCTAATCGCTTCTGAGAACTCAGATGCTGGTAAAAGCAAAAACTCAGCACTGGAATGTACACTGTGGACTTTAGGTCATGCAGTAAAGTTCTCTGACATTTTCTTTTGTCTTCCCTTGCCTTTGCAGCACTTACAATTAATATTTTTTGCTGAATCTAACCAAACACACGAATGCCTCAATTTATTGTGCATCATGCATTTGTTTATTTAAATTTATCATTGTAGAGTTGAGACTTATACCCGAAAATTAAATATTGATATTTGCTAATCTATTTGCAAATCTGATAATTCGAAAAGTATTATATTAGCAATGTGTAGCATATTTTAACCAAATATTTATTTCATGCGGGTGCCCTGCCAGAATACTGTGTACAACGCCGATGTTTATCACTACTCAAACCACACATTTTGGTGGGGGCCCTGAGACTTGGGAGCCCCGTATTGGCCACAAACAGTCACTACACCAAAGAATAAATAAATGTATTTCTAATTTAGCGGATCCTGAAGTTTTGCTAACCATCTACCTAGGTACAACCTTGTCTACTCTACTGTACTCGCTACAATTTAAGGTTTTTAAATATCTGAGGGGGGCGGCATGGTGGTGCAGTGGTTAGCACTGTCGCCTCACACCTCTGGGACCCAGGTTCCAGTCTCCGCCTGGGTCACATGCGTGCGGAGTTTGCATGTTCTCCCCATGTCGTTGTGGGGTTTCCTCCGGGTACTCCGGTTTCCCCCCACAGTCCAAA
>JAODJX010000053.1:7182977-7194524 GCA_026776945.1 Isichthys henryi | reverse complement strand
TGCCCATTGCTTCCGGGATAGGCTCCAGACCCCCCGCAACCCAGTAGGATAAGCGGTTTGGAAAATGGATGGATGGAAATATCTGAAGGGGTAGGCGGAATTGGGGGCCCCAGAGGGACTTTTTGAGTGGGGGCCCGAAAACAATAAATTGACTGTGGGTGTCTCCTACAACTCGTAGGTCACGGAGCGGGAAAACATGGGCAGGAGGCAAGGAGTTGGGGAAACATGGGGGTTAATTTAGAGTAAAGAGAAGCAGGAAGACAGACCAGGCAGAAACAACAGAACGACGCTAATGACCAGACTGAAGAAATGTACTTTAATGCGGAATTAAATACAGCAGACTAATTAACAACAACTAGAAACAGCTGGTAACACGGGGAATTCGCACGGGGTAGATGAGGGGGCGTGGCACACGAGAGGATCGCACAAGCAGGGCACGACACACTTACAGCTAGTTTACCCACATCATGTGACAGTCCTCTTGCTCATAACACTAGATATTAATATCAATTTTAGCAAAGTGATAAAATCTCTCATTTTAATTCAAAACATACTGAGCAAAACCATAGAATGCTGAAATCACGGTCTGGAATGCGGCTGCAACGGCCTGCAGTCCATCCCCAACTACAAAGCCTGCAGATGGCAGATTACAGCTTCAGATATCATGCTACCTGATGAGCAGAATAACTTGCATCCAAAGTTTAAGGCTCAAACTACACGAACAGACATGCAAAGTTCCCAACGTGAACCATCAGCACCTTCAGGTTCCTCTAGATCTCTAAGGTAGACAGAGGAAACCGGATCAAACCACATGAAAGCCTGTCAGAGCACCTTCACTTCCCGAGGTTTCAAAAAAAAATCTGAGAATGAGTAAAACCAGATTTACAAGCTTCTACCTCAGTCCCATTCAAAGGATTCACTGGAGCCACAGGACAGGAGAGCTATATATACTGTAGGGTTTTGAGGTCAGTCCAGACAATCATAGGGACCGAATCACTATCCATTGAACAGATGTAACCTTACTGGAACTGCAATAAAGCAAAAAGTATGTTATACGATCCAAAACAGCCCGACCATGAGCTGTTCTCACCCCTGGTATCTTGTAGGAGGTGTCAAAGCATCAAGATGTTGACGACCAGATGCACGAGCCAAGCTGTCTGCACCATCAATATTTGAATCTGGGCTACTGCTGCAATATTACTTGCATCTGCATTACTTGTCTAGGCTGTACTTTTCCCTGCACTGTCGCTATCGTCTATTGTCTATTTATCATTCATTTGCATGTAGATTTTAATGTATTGATTGTGTCTAGATGCGTAAGCTTTCCAACGCGGCCATTGCCAAGACCAGTGAGGCATTTTGAATATGGAAACCTGGATGTATAACAAAATGTGCTCTGATGAAATGCAATTACGATGCAGAGTGGCACTTTCTATAACAAGCAAGAAGAGATATTTAAATAAATAAATTCTTTAAATTATTTCAGTGCATTTGTGCTATATATGTTTTTACTGGCAGAAAGCAAGAACTCGTGATAGCTTGTAATTCTGCACCTGGAAGAAGAGGCTGTAGTCTAACTGATAGTGCCACACTGCCAGCTGTCTTGCGGGTTCCTGCTATTTGAGAGTTATGCCCGCCGTTCTCCATTGTTCTGCGTTTCTCCTGCTTAGGGCCTGACAGCCCTACAGCATATCCCTAGTGCCACTAACTGGAAAATCCTATGTCTTATTTAAAACACACATGAGTCAACCTAAAGGAGAGAGGAACTTACTGCAGACTGGTCCTGTCACTACCCTTCACTTTTGCACATGTCCACAATCCTTGCCTAATTAAAGGATTTATAGAAATAACATCGGGTTTATTGCAGAGTAAAAGGAGGCAGGGGCACTAATATTCTTTAACCTAGACCCTATACCCTCAACATCAGACATGGACCAGTCATATCATTTTCAAAACGTAATATACATATAGGAAGATAATTCTGTCAGTGTAGGTGCTGCCACTGACTACATATAAGTGCTATAACAGTCTGTACAGTCTCGGTAAAGACTGCAGTGCTGATTATTAAAAATGAGCCCCCTTAATGGCTTACTAGGCCTCCTGATGATGCTTTGTGAATCGTAATAATTCGTAGCTTTCAAAATAAGTCCATATTTGCGAACGTGTCTTATTTCGTAACGGATTATCATCGGCCCGTCGAGCATAGCCGATTGGTTTCAGATGGATTAAAACGTGGACTATGTTCACAAAAATAAATATACGTGGTGACAAGCTAAAGTCGGACGTGGAGCAGCTACACTGTTTTCGAAGCCAGCGACAGCGTTATTGTTAATCTCTGATCAGTAATACATTAAGCGTAATCTTTCTAGCTTAGCCTGTAATTAATCATAAGGTTCATGGGAACTACGGAGTAGCTACTTTTTAAATGTGACATTATAATACGATGACATTAATTATCATGGAAGTAAAGTAAAATTTAAAAAATAAATGGTACATATCACTACATCAGCCCCTTTCACAGACTCTGAACCTAGAGCAGCACGTTTCCTCGATTATTTTCACATAGAATGGAAAATGACCTGAACTGGTGTTAAATGAACGTATGTGTCTTGAGTGAAGCTCTGTGAATGGAGAATCAAAAGGCAGCATTTAGTTAATTTTTGGAGACCACATCACCATGCAAATTGTTCTCAAGAGAAAAATAAATTATAAGGAAGAAATGGGAGTCTGTTTCCCAGAAGCGATGAAGTGAGGGAATATGTGGATGCAAACAGAAGAAAACCGAACTACAGCACCATCACTTTCGAAATGGCTGTTTACAGTGAGATGATGTTTTGGCATCTAGAATAAAAACAGACAAACAAACCCAACTGTTGGGTATTTTCCCCCTAAATATACGCTGAAAACCAAACAGTCTCTGAACACAGAACAACACGGACAGCCGCAATGATCTTTTACTTGCTGCAAGGGAAGTCTGGTCTCGACATCGAGGTCTCAGCCTCTCAGCCAGACACAGCCAACTTCGAAGAAACACTTCCCTTGCAGTATCTTTTATTGAGGTACACAAACAGGATATGCAATTGACATTTAACAGTACTTATCACCATATATGGGATGGAAATATTCAAGCGACAGTTTCTTCAGAACTGTTATTGCTAAATTAAGATGAGGCAACTGCAGGGCGTTGTTTTCAAGCATGGCAACTAACAAAATGACAATAATAATAATGTATATTTCTCTAACACCAACTGTCATTAATCACTACTTTTGTGGACTGTACTGCAGACACAACTGTGAATCGTATATACAGAATTGGGGATTTAGCCATTTTTCTGACTTCTGATTCCTCCATCCATCCATCCATCCATCCATCCATCCATCCATCTATCCATCCTTTTTCCAGTGTTCCATTCCTGATGCCACTGGGTCAGTGAATGCATTATCCCTAGAATGTTGTGCTGGTATGCAACAAACACCACAAAACAACAACAATTCCGATAAATTCAACAAGCATACTGATGAAACTGACAGCTTCTACATCGGTGACCAATGAAAGATTATTCTAGAAAACACAAAGCAGGTATAAATCCTACTTAAATAATAAATTAATAATAATAGTAATAATACTTTGCATTGACCTACCCAAGGATACTATAAATAAAGCAATTAAATTATTCAAAATCAAGAATTTTTTCCTATATGTATATAAAAAATTATATATATATATATATATATGGAATATATAAATATATATATTTCCCAGAGGAACCTTCCCGAGGGATTGATAAAGTTTATCTGAAAATAATTATGTCAGTGAAGGTGTCACTACTCACTAGATATAAGTGGTGTAACAGTCTGTATGGTCTTTGTAAAGATTACAGTCTTATTTATTAAAAAATGAGTCACCGTAATTGCTAACCAGGGCTGCTGATGTTGCTTGTATGAACTGGAATAACTTGTAGCTACTAAATTAAATCCTTTTTCTCAAATTTGTCATATTTCGTAATGGACTGCCATCGACCTGTCTAGAATAGCCGAGCTGTTTCACATAAATTTAAATACGAATAATCCTCACAAATATAAATATATGCAGTGGCAAGCTATTTGCATGCCGCTGTTAACTTGGGATTTGTCATTATTGTTTCGCGTGGCCAACCCTGGCAGCGTGATGTCATCAAGCGTCGCCACGCCGATGGGAATAAAGAGCAAGTAACGATGTTTCTGGAGTGAGGGAGCGAGGCATGTCCTGGTCCTTCTGAATTATTGAGCACTTTGAAGATGAGGGTGTGTAAATACCAGGATGCTCTTGAGCAAACAGACAGTGACTTGGCTCCACCCCAAGAGATTTTAGTCTTCATGATCAAGAACTACATTATAGAATATCACATCACAATGTGCCTTCTGAGGTTCGAATACCATTCATTGGCTTGCGTTTGCACTCGATTTAGCAAGCTAGTAGAACAAAGATTATTTAATTTTATGGAACTGTATAAATAGGCACACCTATGCAAAGTAAACTTGTAAATGAATGTAAAATATGATACGGAGGTATACAAGTCGGGATTTCCAGAGGACTGTCACTCATGGTGATGAACAGGATATGAAGTAAGGGGCAGGGGTGCAAGAAGGAATCAGGTGACCAGAGATGTTTTTGTTTGTTTGTTCCGAGTGAATCACACTCCGCAGGTGGTGCAAACCTCTGGGGGCTCAGTTCTGCTTTGCCAGTAAAACCAGGCCAGAAACTCCCAGAGCTGTCAGGTGATTGTTCATACGCTGTTTTCTTTTTTTTACCTCCATTCTGATGAGGTTGAGTAGGGTGAAGGTCCTTTGTTGGCCCAGTCACACCTTATATTTTAACGATTGTTAGAAAAGGGACTACAGTTAGGGATTAATACATTTCTGGTGCGTTAAGAAATCACTGTATCACAAGAGACTGTCCATTCAGCTTCCAAAGCTTCTCCAATCAGCAATTTGAAAATATTAATTTTACCTAAAACTGTGACATATAGTGTGAAACGGAATATTATTGTACTGAATATTCATTCAAAAATCAAATTTAAGATTACCCTGCACAGGACAAGCGGTGACAGAAAATTGATATGGATGGATGGATGGATGGATGGATGGATAATTTAAAATTTGCCAAAAATAAGACCGAAATGTATCTGGATATTTTATAGATCAGTAAGTGACAGGTCTGTCGTAAGGAAATAAAGAACAGAGTGTGTATTTGTCTGCTTTTCCCCCCATTGCTGCCTGTTATCTTCCTGACTGCTATATCAATTGCCACTGCGGACTGTGAAAAAAAGCAACTTAACAACCACCCCAGGAAGAGACACAAAGGAAATCGAACAATGCACCCCGCAGTAATTTCAGGACGGCTGCCACACGCACTACGAAACCTGGGCTCCTGCCAGCGTTATAAACGGCACTTAGTAATTAAAAAGGCAGCGTGCAAGGTGTATTGGGAAGGCCGGGCAGCGTCTCTCCGAGGTTCCGTCACTCTTGGGGAGTAACTCGGCGTCTCACCGCGAAGCCACAGCATTGTCCGGTACCCGGGAAGAAGATCAAATTCTACATCACCAGCAGCTAACGCAGAATATAAAATGTCCTTTGGCGCAGTGCATGTTCTTTAAACTACTGAAGCAGCAAGCCGCATATTCTTGTAAATGGAACAATCAATACTCTCTCTCCTGCCCGACTTCTTATCTTATACGGCGGGCTATTCTCTTTTTTTGTTCCTCTCTGTAAAGTGAAAGATTGAAAGGGGTAAAAGTATTTAGCTTGCTGTTATTTCATTAAAGTGCGAATTGTTTTACAGAGCAAACAAGCGACCAAATGCGGGTGTACGGGCGACACTTCCTTGATACAATGTGGAAATTACTCTGGAATGGTAGATTACCTTGGGTCCCTGTCACAAGTCTGCTGATGTAAGGAGTTTCTATTTAATTTAAAATAATACACACCCCCTTATACCAAACTAAAAAAGGCACATTTAAATTCTTGCCATATAAGCATTTATATTTAAATGATCAATATATCTCAGACCTCTATCTATCTGTCTATATATCTATCCATCCATCCATCTATCTATCCATCTATCTATCTATCATCTATCTATCTTCTGTCCCCACTTCTTTTCATTAATCTTGAAGGTTCTTTCAGTTACTCTACTGTCTTACAGCCACAGGTTTGCAGTTTATCTGATAACTGAAATTCACTTCGATTTCCCACAATGGAATCTGGTCAGATGTTTCATGGGACAATGTCAAGCACACACACATATATATATGGGTGGGGGGTTATTTTGATATTTGGGTTCTTTTATTATTTTCCGTTTACTTCCTGGGTGAATGAGAGCATCGAGTGACAAATATGAAGCGGGTCTTTTTTTTCCCACTCCTGTGGCGCTGCTTGCCGTGGTCTGGATGGGCAATATGCATTTTGATTTACCGAGGGTATGACATGCATGAAAACCACTCATGATGCAGTATATGTGGAAGCTGGCAACTGATATTGAAATTTATTTTCTGCCCTCTGCATTTTACACTTACAATTCAATTCCAAGACATATATGAAGTCGGTATATATACAGTATATGTACGTGATATAGCATGCAAGGGTCACCTCACTTAATAAGTGCAGTTTTGCAATGACGAGTAGATTTGTGTGCCGCAAAGATGGAGGAAGACATGGGGAATGTTCTTTACAAATGTTCTAGTTTGGCTCAGGGGTCGTGTAAAGCAGGGGACAGTCTTGGATTATTCAAAGTGGAGGGCACAAGAGGGGGCATAATTTATACAGTACGGCCAACCTTATTAGCCATTCATATGTTTTGAATCAGTGAGTGACAGGGGAAGGGGCCAATCAGATTTCAAGTTGGAGCAAGTGCCCCCGTTGTCCTGCCCCTGTATATGTCTCTGATGCTAATGAAAATCAAGATGGCCACCAGGTAGACAGAGCAGGTAGAGTAAGGTCTTGGGGATTTATGGCATTAGTGAGATAAACAGAAGACTTTGGCCCACCCTGAGACATGCAACCCCCCCCCCATCTCGGCGCGGTTCGTGGAGTGTGTATATAGATAATAATTCATTTGACATTACGCAAAGTTACCTCTGAAGGGTGTACAGATTATTTGGATACCTCCTCATTTAGCACAGACCAGCAACACATGTAGTCAAACCTCACACTTCCATTACGTATGCATGCCACATTCTGTCGAATTCCTTGCAGTTATAAGATAAAGGGTGAAATTGTCCTACAAATTAATGAGTAAATTAGAGTGTGCAGTCGTTCCAGAGTACCTAAGGCCGTTATTAAAACTGAGCACAACATTAATTTTTATGCTTTTGTTCAGAACATGTGATCAAATTAAACGGATTGGTTGCGGTGCATCTGCTTACATAGTGTTCATTAGTAATATTATTTAATTATCTCGTCCATTGTGTTAATATTAAGTATATTCTTGAATATTATTGTTAAAAACCAAAGAATGTATGAGATATATTTTATAAGTATTACTACTACTAACAAGCAATAATAATAATAATAATAATAATAATGACCATTTTTAGCCATGTCAACTGTCTTTCACATGCCTTTTGCCAAAAAAACAAGGTTACTTGTAACCTAAGATGACAAGCCAGTGTAAATAATGCATATTCATCCTCCCGCTCACTTTTTCTCCCACTATAAGAGCGCACTGCTTCTCCATATACGGATTATGGGTTCATTGTCTACACCCAGCCGGTCCTCTCTGCCGAGCCGCTCCAAGCTCATGAGCAGCCCGTGTTAAGTGGCAGCTAAGTGTCAAGGGCAATATAAAAAAATTAAAAAAAACTGACTGGCTAGTGCTGATAGCACAGGGCAGTAATAGGAACACAAACGAGAGACCGCACAAAGCTAATTAACACGATACACTTATAAAGACAATATCATTAGAAATAAAGGCAAACCTAATTCCAGGCATCTTTATAAGGGAAATCCTATTATATTTGTGCCTTGTAAAACGGTCTTAAATTAATTTCACAACAGGTCAATCTGCTGTTGCCACGGTGATCTCCCACATTCAGCTTTAGGGTCCTGCAGCCGAAGCGATTGTTTAATGTATTAATTTGTACAGATGAGTGCAATTTGCATTATTTTAGTGCCCATTAATCATCCGTCTTTTATAAGCTGCTGACCAATATGCCGCATTCATCACAGTCATTTGATTTGATACCTTTAATAGCCATTAATTTGCTGCTAGAATATAGAGTAGTTCTTACACTCAGCTCTTGTAATGTGAGGTCAAATCCTGTGCAAAGACTCTAAATTACCTTTTTTTTTCTTAGGAAGAAAGCAACTTCAACACAAAAGAGCAGTATTGTTTCTAATATTAGGCCATCTTAAACTACCAGATAGTGCAGGGCCTGATCGTTCGTTAAGACAGCTCTTAGTTATGTTTTCAATTACTGTACTAGTGCCTTTCATGTTCTGCTGAGATGTAAAATGCAACGTTTACGCCTCGCAGCGTAACAGCAAACAGAAGGATGGGTGCTATGTCAACGCTATTGAAATTTCAACAGGCCGCAGTTAGACAAAAATGAAAACTGCAGCCGTAAAGCTTTAAAGAGCAGGGCAAGGCATTTATAAAAGGGAACAAATATCACGTTAGATAATTGTCTGTTACCATCTTATTCTTAGTCAACTGTTTTCCATTATATTTTATTTGAATTATCGGCAGTGGCAGAGGGTGACTTTACCTGTCATAATGACGTGGGAGAATTTATATAACTAGCATCAGATAAGTGCTTAGTTTGACTGCTGCCATATGTCTTGGTAGGGAGAAACTAAAAGTAATCTAAACGTATTTCAAAACGCTATAAAATACAGTACGACAGTCTTCACAAAGATTAATATGTGCAGATGTTTTGTGTTGCAATCTAAATGCCAAAAACATAGCTTTAGAAATGATTACATAAGCCAGAAGGCCAACTGTCCATCATACTGTATAAATTCTAAGCAATGATTACGGTATTAAACATTGACTATGAGTAGTTATATTTTAAAGAATATTAATTTCAACAAGTGTGAGGTATTGTGTTGGTTATATTATTTGAATATGAACTTACAGGTAACTTGTACCTGATGCCAAATTCAAATTAATGTTTGGATAAAATTAGTAGTCCCTTTACTAGGTGCATTAGTATTAAGTAGAATATACACTATATGGACAAAAATGTTGGGACACCTGGCCATTACACCTACAGTAACTTCTTGGCCTGGTTCACAATCTCTGATCTAGTTCATCCGAAAGGTATTCAGTGGGCTTGAGGTCATGTCTCTGTGTGGGCCAGTCAAGTTCATCTACACCAAACTCCCCCACCCACATCTTTGTGGACCTTGCTTTGTGCACTAGGGCACAGTCACACTGGAACAGAATAGGGCCTTCCTTCCTCAAACTGTTCCCACAAAGCTGGAAGCACAGAATTGTCCAAAATGTCTTGGTATACTGAAGCATTGAAAGCTTCTTTGACTGGAACTAAGGGGTCTAGCCTGACCCCTCCAAAAAAAACCCCTACCATTATCCCTCCTCCACCAAACTTTACAGTTGGCACAGTGCAGTCAGACAGGGAACGTTCTCCTGGCATCTGCCAAACCCAGACTCGTCCATCAGACTGCCAGACAGAGAAGCGTGATTCGTCACTCCACAGCACACATTTCCACAGCTCCAGTCGAGTGGCGGCCTGCTTTACTCCACTCCACTTGGCATCGCACTTGGTGATGTGTGGCTTGCTCGCGGCTCCTTGGTTATGGAACCCCGTAACTATGTGCCTAATTTTATACACCTGTGGCAATGGGTCTGAATTTAATAATTAAGAGGTGTGTCCCAATACTTTTGTCCATATAGTGTGTCTAATCCCAAATAGAACCTACTTTTGCCTCCAGAACAGCTTAAATAACTGACAGGTTATGCATTCAAAGGTGCACACATGATGTAATGAGCTGCTGTTTTTGTGCTTACGGCCTTCCTGTTAGAACCATTCTCCGTTAACCACTGTTTTCAGTAACAGAGCTGCCACCCAACACAATTTTTGAAATTTTATTCTGTTAGTCTCTGCAATCTCCCGACACCACAGTGTAATGAAATCCCAGAAAGGCGGCTGTTTCTGAGATGCTGGGACCACCATATCCAGCACAGACAATCACACCATATTCAGAATGGCTTAGATCAGACATATTAGCAGTTTGAACACTTAGTAATGGAACTGCTTGACCCTGCCAGTGTGCTGTACAGTATATATATCCAGTTTCACCACATGATTTGCTGATATGAAGCTACTTTGTTGTACCTAATAAAAAGGTCATGTGTTTATCTGCTCTATCTCTATATGTTTCGATTTTGTGTCCCGCAACTCAAAGACATATTTTCAATCTTTTTTTATTGTCGCTGTCCTCCTGTGTGTCTCCTATACCAAAGGTGTCACCTGCCCTGTCTGTCCTGGGACAGGATTAAGGTTAAACCACAATGGAAATTGCATCGCTGATGTAAAAGGTATCAATAAGCTGTTCGGCCTTAATTTGTTATGTGTCAGTCAGGATTACACAGAGGTAACATACAGTATAGCAATACTGGAGAGAGTGTGACTGAATAATTAAGATCCTCAAATTGTTTGGAAATAGAGGCTTCCTTTTCCTGGAAAAGTCCCAACCCTATTCCCTAGTTAGTCTCAGTCTTAATAATAATATTTGAAGTTAACCTAGTGGGTAACTGTTAGTCCTAGCCCTTTTCCCTCGTTAATCTTAGTCTTTATAATATTTGAGGTTAGCCTAGTGGGTAACTGTTAGTCCTAGCCCTTTTCCCTAGTTAGTCTTAGTCTTTATAATATTTGAAGTTAACCTAGTCGGTAACTGTTAGTCCTAGCCCTTTTCCCTAGTTAATCTCAGTCTTTATAATATTTGAGGTTAGCCTAGTGGGTAACTGTTAGTCCTAGCCCTTTTCCCTAGTTAGTCTCAGTCTATATAATATTTGAAGTTAACCTAGTGGGTAACTGTTAGTCCTAGCCCTTTTCCCTCGTTAGTCTCAGTCTTTATAATATTTGAAGTTAGCCTAGTCGGTAACTGTTAGTCCTAGCCCTTTTCCCTAGTTAGTCTCAGTCTTTATAATATTTGAAGTTAGCCTAGTCGGTAACTGTTAGTCCTAGCCCGTTTTCCCTAGTTTGTCTCAGTCTTTTTAATATTTGAAGTTAACCTAGTGGGTAACTGTTAGTCCTAGCCCTTTTCCCTCGTTAGTCTCAGTCTTTTTAATATTTGAAGTTAACCTTGTTGGTAACTGTTAGTCCTAGCCCTTTTCCCTCGTTAGTCTCAGTCTTTTTAATATTTGAAGTTAACCTAGTCGGTAACTGTTAGTCCTAGCCCTTTTCCCTAGTTAGTCTCAGTCTTTATAATATTTGAAATTAGCCTAGTGGGTAACTGTTAGTCCTAGCCCTTTTCCCTAGTTAGTCTCAGTCTTTTTAATATTTGAAGTTAACCTAGTGGGTAACTGTTAGTCCTAGCCCTTTTCCC
>JAODJX010000053.1:7159955-7172561 GCA_026776945.1 Isichthys henryi | reverse complement strand
TGCCAAGTTAAACCTATTTGAGGTGATGTTCTTTGAAATGATTAGTGGATTTGTAAGTGCTAATCTACTCAGTCTTGCTTAAAACCCACTGGTACTTGCCAGTGAAATACTTTTAATTATGTCTGATAGTGAACATTACTTTGCAAATTTCCTGACCTGTTGCCATCAGTGCACATGTTACAGATCATTATTTGCCAAGTTAAACCTATTTGAGGTGATGTTCTTTGAAATGATTAGTGGATTTGTAAGTGCTAATCTACTCAGTCTTGACCAGTTGTCTCATTGATCCCTTTTAAAAAAGAGACTCATTCAGTAAGTTACTTAATTGATCTCTAAGTACAGAGAGAAGCTGAACAAATGGTAATGACTGGTAGCCAGTGGAAATAGGTGCATGGTGAGAATTGAACATACCCGCCAAAGGAGTATAGTAGAAATTCTCAAAGTGACTTGTTTTACCAGGTTAAAAGTTTGGGAGACCCCTGTTTTTTGCTTCCCCTTAATGTAAAATTAACTAGTCAGGAAACGCACATATGTAAATGGTCACAATTAAACAGTTAAATATATGTCTTCAACAAAAATGCTTTTCATTGCACCATCTGAAATATTAAAGATAAAACTCAATTTCAGGAAAAATATGAAGGTACTGTTTTAATTAAATATTTTTTTTGCCACCAAAGATTTAGCAAAATATGGTTAAAAAAATAAGAAAAACAATGGAAGAGATATAAGGTCTAGAACAGAAATACATCACAGGCAACATAGAGCTGTATGATGTTAATGGTCAACAAGTATCCCAATAATGGACAGCCGGTTTTACCGATAATTAAAAATGGCCCTTCATCGATCAATTACTCTACGCTACTCAGCGTCCTACTGTTCCAACCTGTCTCCTTTTAACAGTTATGTGATATGTCTTGTTTCATTGTACCTCAAGGATTTGATCATCGTTACCCCTGGAGCCTCGTTCAAAGGTCACGCAAGGTGGGAGATGAGAGCCATTATGTGTGATGAATGAAAACTTCTAGAAAGCATAGCTGTGGGCTTCTGCAGACAGGCGCAAGCAGCATTCGCTGGGCATTGTTCATAACCTTCACGACAATCCTCGAGTGACGATCAGGGCGGCAGAGAGAGCTTTTCACTGTCAGAACACACCCACCTTGCGCCACGTGTTTTGCAAGTCTGGTTTGAACCACGTCTAGCTATTTCCTACAGCAAAAACTTATTTCCTTACTGTCTCCTCGTTTTCATCAACAGAATGTGCTGTTTATATCACATAATGTCATTTTCCGCAAACTTGTGAGGCAGAAATAGCTTTTCATGGCTCGTTCCTGGATTTTTTTCTTTGTATTTTTCCACAGTCATCAGCGTGCGTGAATAGCTAGACTGAACTGTGATTTTTTTTTTCCTGCCATGCTTAATTGCAGCCGTGTCAGTTGCAGCCACATCCAGCAAGACGGCGCGTAACAGATAAAATGGATAAACAAATCGTTAAAAAGCTTCACGACACAGGCTCCGTCTTCACAGATAACTAGTGCAAAATTTCCCACTGATAAATATGTCAGAGTATTATAATCGGAACAATTTCTACACCCAATGTGCTGTGTAGCTGCACTGAAGTCGCAAATCCAGTATCGTTGTATTGTCATTTTGCCTCCATCTTACATAAAAACAGCACACTTGTAAAACAGGGGGAGGGACAGGACTTGAAGGGCTGTTCTGCAGCTTTGACTGTCTGTGGCAGGGAGGCCCAGAGCTTGTAAAATCAGCCTATTTCAGGTGGGCAAGACAGCTCTCAGTACTGGGGTGCCTATCATGCCTTGAAGGGAGACCTGGGAAGAATGGGGTCACTGTTTGAGAATAAAAGAGAATAGTTGAAATAATTCTGAAACCCCCTCCTATCTTGTCTCAACAGGGCACAGTAAGGAAATACAGCCTTCATCCATAGCAGCTTGCAGGGATGGATGGCGTTTTATGCCTTATTTGTTTATCTAGTCTATTCCAGCAATTTGAGACTGAGACGAGACCCATCTTAGTGTTTTACGAGAGCCAAAACTGGGACAGTTATTGTTAGAAATCCTTGAATAAGTATACTGATGGTTAGAAAATATAAATATAAATGTATGTCAAAAGATGTCCTGACATGCAGAAAGATCTGAAATATTTAGAAATATGTATTAGTGCATATTAAAACCATTAATTCATTTTAAATTAACAATTATGCACTCAAAGTCGAAAAGATACAGAACTTTACTTATCTATCTGTCTGTCTGTCTGTCTGTCTAGCTATGTGGGAGGAAAATGGAGTGCCTAGAGAGAGCACAAACAAACATGGGGAGAAAATGCAAATTCCTGACACACAGGGGCAGAGGTGAGATTCAAAGCTGGAGGTGCAAGACAACAATGCTACCCATTTGGCTCCTGTCCCACTCACCATATCAACAATTTTATTTTAAAAAGTAATAGTAATAAAAAATAGACCATTCTAGTTTGCACTGGATCAGAATCCTAGGTACTGCTCAGTACTTCTTGAGGTCGGCTCCAAACTCACAGCCACTCTGGGCTGGACAGGTGATAAGATGGATGGATCGATCATTTTAGAATTTATTCATACAAATTGAGAATTTTTGGCTACTGTAAAAACAGTTTTTTTCTTCTCATCACTGCACTTTAAATAATAAACTGGAAATTTATAAATAGAAATTAAAATCAAAAGCCACCATACGAACTTGTTTGTCACGGTTAAGAATGTGTAGCGAGGTACGGAAATATAGCAGGCGCATAATCCTGTGACCCTAAAATGATTAAATGCTTAAAAATTAAATAAATTCCGATAGTGCTCCCATACACATTCCTATTTTTGCGATGCGCTTTGCAAATATCTCACAATTGTGAACATGTGAGCTATATATAATGAGCTACTTACCATGTATTTTGCATTTTAAACGACACTCTTTGCAAACCTGACAAACAAGGAGGGAATGATATTGAAAATTACGCGTGAAATGGGTTGTTCTTGTGACACAGTCCTTAGTCAATATCAGAGATTTATAAGACACCAAACATACAACTAATTTAGAGCAAAGTCAGGGGACAGATAAGGCAGATGCACAACTACATTCCGGGCCCAGGGAGTCCGTCTGTTAGCTTTTCCCGCCGTTCCCATGTGGGAGCATCGGGAGAAGCTGAGATTCCAATAACCCGTAACATGTATATACATCAGAAGGCATGAAGGCTCAGTAGTGAGCACTGTAGTCTCAGACCTCCGGGGCAGACAGTTTGCTCTGCAGAGCCAGCCCATGTGCGTGCAGAATCTGGGTCTGTAGTATTTGCCGAACGATGCACTAGCAATCAGATCAAGGCCTTCTCAAGAATCGACGTATTTGTGTAAAACCCCTTAATCTGAAACAAATATATGGACTCATTTTTAATTACTCCACACTGTCTTTTAAATCAGTCACACCCTGAATTAGCTATCTGAAGCAGATCAGACACAGCAGCTTTAGCACTGACCAATCGAATCAGCCCCGTCCACCAAATCCTTAACGATGACTGACAAAACAAGCAGCCGTTGCCTGAAGCGAAGTAGTCAGACACTTTTACTGCCAGATCATTTATCAGCTTCAGTCTGCCCTTCCAAGCATTATGAATATTTACGTGGTGACCACCCCTTTTTTAAATGAGTAAAAGGTTAGCTAGTTAGTTTTCGTCAGCTTGCCCTCCTGGCACGAAAAAAGTTCCTAGTCGTCCCAAAGGAGGCAAGGAGCACATGCATCATCCATTCAGAAAGGAGATTTAATATTATGTTTTTAATAATGCCCTGTATCTGATAGGAAGCCAAGGTTAATACATCATGAATTTACATTTCATTACCTGGCTGACACTTTCATTGAGTCACTAACAGCTCAAAAAAAAAAAACCTACCCATTTTATAAAGCTTAATATTTTACTGGAGTAATTTAAATAAACTGCTACTTGACTCTGCAAGCTTCAGGTTAGGAGTTCATGTTTAAATGCCACTCTACTCGCATCGTGCATAATAATTGTAAATAAACAATAACACAAGCACATAAACAGCGGCATTTTTAGAGGGCTTTTTCCGAAAAATAATAAAAAAACAATACCTTCCACCTCCTAGCTACTGGAGCCTGTTCCAGGTACAACAGCCTGGACAGGACGGTAATCCTTCAGAGGGCACACAACAACACAAGCACATATACCCAAACATACACACACACTTATAAAATGGGTGTTTTAGAGACACCAAGACATCTGTTAGCCCAACTGAATGTCTTTACAATAGGGTACACAAAGATAGCCTGCAAACTGTACGGACACACAGTGACGGGACAGGACTTTGTCTTGGAGGTATGAGGCACTGGCCCACCATAATTAATGTATTACTTATTAAAAAAGGACACTGGGGTGTCTTAAGGAAAACGAGGAAGATGAACTCTGAAAGTAAGAGTATATGCAAATGATTCAGGGAGCAGACAGTCGCTGGGTGTAGTTTGGCAGACACATCTATTTTATTTTTATTAGAGCACCCAGAATATTAACAAAATACTGACAAGATGCTTTCGCTTCCGCATTGTTTTAGTAAATCTAAATATATTACTAGGTATGTAATGAAAACAGATTTCTTAAAACATTTTAAAACTTCTGTATGCATGCCTCTATCTGGGCACGTGATTTTTCTGATGGTACAATACTGTGCAAAAGTCAAAATAATGGTGTTTAAATGGTCTTCATGTCGTAAAAACTATGATATTACAGCGCGTTCCACAATTATTGGCGCCTCTTGTAAAGATCCGTAAAATAGGCTAAGAAAAAAATCCACCTTTTGGCGAAGTAGTTTTATATTACACTGAAAAAAATGACAAACATTCAAGTTTTCATTAAAATCTATGTATTGAAATAAAAACAAAGCACTCTCCTCTTCAGCTCAGCCCATAAGTTTACAATGGGGTTCCGGTCAGGGGACTGAGCTGACCATGGCAGAAGCTTGATTCTGCGGTCAGCTAACCGTTTTTGTGTTGAGTTGGACATGTGCTTAGGATCATGGCTCTGCTAGAAGGTCCAGTGATGGCCCAGTTTTAGTTACTCCCTAGCAGTAGAATTGGGCATGTTCAGGAAAGAAGCTATTTTTTTATATTCATTCTCTGACATATGAAGGTCAGCACACTTCTCCTTCATTTGGTTTGTATGTTCTCTTACCTTTGCCTTATTGATGGATGACTAAGGGAATTTGGCCTCTGTGTCCCCTCATGTTTGTACCCCAGTTAATCAGGAAGTCATGGATTACAGCTTGAAGGTTCCTACACACTCCAATCAACTCAAAGATGTACAATTTACATGGGAAACATGCTTCAGCTACATTGTGTTAACCATAATTTCCAGGGGTGCCAATAATCGTGACACACGTATTTTTGCTAAAAAATAATTATTTCTTGATGAAGGATTTTTTTTTCCTTTGAATAAATTTATCTGTTTATTTTTTAAAGGTTGGATTTGTCTACTTTTTTCAGTGTGAGATGAAGCTACCTCAGTAAAAGGTGCATTTTTTCTAACCCTTTTTAAAAATCTTTAGAGTTGGTGCCAATAGTTGTAGAGGGCGCACTGTATGTCTGTGTGTCAACTTAGCCATTTCAACACCTCTCCTAAAGTCAGCCCAGTATATCTGCAGTAAACAACCAACACACCCATGACTTGTTTTCACTCAAACCGCTATTTTCACACACCTTGTTTGGCTAATCAATACCTCATAGAGCTGAAATTTAGCGAATGCATGGAATGGCTGGGGTGCCTCTCAGGAGAGGTTTGGTAATCAAAGCACCGTTCATCTAACCATCCAACACGACATCCACAACTTTCTGGAGAACAGAAGACATTTGTGTTTATTTTGAATTAGGTTACTGTTAGTTTGCATATATTCGAATTAAAAATTGCGTTTTATTTCTGAGGTATTATACACTTTGTACCCAGAAACATAGTCTTAAAGATTTTCTTTGACTGCGTATGATTTTTGTACAGGACTGTATATTTTATACATTACTAACCACTAGTAACGTGTTCTACCCATTCGGGTTCATCGGCCATCCACAAAGCATCTCCCAACGTTTCTGTCTTGAATTTTTCCCTACTATTGGGTCCAGCTATAGCCCATATCTCTGATATCTACCTCAAGGTCTCAGCACCCAGTGTTTCTTAGTAATCTTATTTTGGCGAGTACACGGCAGGGCCTGCCAGGTAGCAGACAAAACAAGCCCCTGTATCCGATCCATCCGCAGGATCTATTAGAACTACAAGACTAATGTCATCCCTAAACTGAGGTACTATACATTAGCTGGTTAGCTAGCCCTACGTAAAACGCTCTTCCTTTTTCAACCGGGTTTGGGGTTAACATTTAAAAACAGCTGGGATTGCTTACAAATTGCAAGAAGTCTCATAGAATAAATGATTAAATAAATTAAATCAGATTACTACTCAAGCATAAATTTACGTATGCAAGTAGCGTTAAGTGATTTTTTTTTTTCTGCAAGTCATATTAATATGCTTGGCCTGTCTCTTTCACTGTCTCTTGCACGCAAGTCGCATGTATAACTGGCATAGCAGGAAGTTCAGACATCACTTCCTGTTTACACCAGCAAGCTCTGTATCATCTATCTTCTTTCTCCCCATTCCTTATAGCGGGACTAAGAAGTCCTGTTTGTCCGCCCTTCACCGTAATGGTGCCCATAAATCACAGCGTATTGTCCCAACACCATTTCTACCACCGGATAAAGCTGCTTTCACCTGTTACCTCCTTGCTCTAAGCAAATGATTTTTATTTTAGTGCGCTGCTACCCCAGCTAACACATCATTGCTTTTGGCGCTAAGCCCCAGCCATATATTCTCACGCTGGGCCTTTCGTCTTGTCGTCACTGCAGGCTGCGACATGTGCTAAAGTTTAAGCAAAAGTAGCATGGTTTCCTCTTGCCACACAGGCCTAGTTAGGTTATGTTCTTAAAAAGGTTGGTATTGATCTTTTCCTGGATTAACGGTTATTTCCTTTAGCGATGGCTAATGTGACCGAGTTAGTACGTTTCTTCCACTAAATCTGTTTTAATTTCCCTTTTTAATACCATCCATTAACATCCATTGTAAACACTTTTGAGTAACTTTTGAGTAATATTATTGTAATTTCCAATGGCACAACGGTCGACATCGTTTCATACTCATGCTCTATTTACAGGTGGAACACTAGCTGCAAGATCTCAGAGTCAGATGGAAGCATCTGTGGTCAGACACAAAATACCTTAGTTGCAGTTATCAGTGGTTTACTGCGATCTAAAAAAAAGGTAAATCGTGTAACAGAATATATAGGCTAATTAGCATGAGCTTTTAATGACTGAAACATCCGTGTAGGAATTGGAAACTTGGGGGGGGGGGGGGAGCAAAGAGGAATGGGGCAGAGTGATTTTTAGATTTCTTTAAAACTCTGTAATGTTTCCATATTGCCTGTATTCCTGCAGGCTCCCTCTAGCTGTTAATGCGTTCACACTTTTCGTTCCTTCCAAAAAGACGTAGTAATCCAATTTCAGACAGATGACTGACAAAACTAATTAACTGCAGTAGGAGAACACTCTGGGATAAAGACCTGCTTTATTTGGTATGCGGATATCTGTGCATATATACCGTGTGTTTGTGAAGTGTATAAGCTTACAAGGTTTTGGGCTGTAAGCCTGTCACTGCTATGGGTGCATGTGAGTCGAGATCTACCTCTGCTGATTGGCTGATCTCATCATTCAGATCGATGCAGTTAAGATAATTGTGGGCACTATATTGACTATGGTGTGTGTGTGTGTGTGTGTGCATATAAGGACTGTGATGAACTTACCTCCCATTCAGGGTGCCCCCAGGCCTAAATACCGCCCTATCTTCCTGTTAAAAGATGGATGGATGTTTCATAGTAAGAAACAGTGACCGAGAGACCCCAGATATAAAGTAATTCATTCACTTATAGTGACTACACAGCCACGTTTCATTTCCTAACACCAATTCACGGCTTTAAGACGCTATTTATTCTCAGGGGTCCAGGGGGATTAAAATGATCTAAACAAACAGGCAAGAATTAATCTGTCAAGTAATATAAATTAAAGTAATTACCTGTCAGCTTCCGAACTGTCATCTATAGAAAAATAAAAGGAGCAGGGAATCCATGAAAAATGAGAAAGATCCATGTAAAATATTTAATCCCATCCCGCTGGATGGATGACGGCCATCTCTCATGTGCGTTCTCTCGCATTAATTGAAGTTTTGGCGATTATGGGAGCTGTGCAAATCGGAATCGCCGCGGTCAATGCTGCACACAACTGCTCTTCATAAAGTATACACTGATATTAGCGAAATAAAATGTCTAGAACAGATGGTCCAAGGTGTGCTTCTTTTTCCAGGTCGTTTAATGAATGCCACTGAGTTTTTCTTACCAATACTAATCATTCTGACTAGTTCTATCACCACTGCTAATAAGTAGAGTGAAAGTAGTATAACTGTGTGCTACATTATATAGTATATATACACAATAATAAAACTGGCAGTCTGTAACACATAGATTAGAATGGAATTTACATTGACTCCTTTATTTACATTCTGAAAAGGCTTCTCTGGTCTTACCAAAGCATTTATCATCTTTACCCTGACTGAGGGTAAAGCTCTAAAGGGTGGTAAAATTAAAGGATATACGTCATATATTCATGTCTCAGTGGAGGCAAGTCTTCTTTTAAAAGCTACCATTAAATATGTATGTTAAGGTTATGAAATTTTTACATCATTGTGAAGGTTATATTCGCTTTAAAATTTAATACTTAGTTATAACTCAAGCTCACTTAATCCTCATTGTAGGATGCACTGCATTTTGCAAGAATCCTCCAATGTATTATTGCTGTTTGTCAGAAGAAAAAATTATATATAAAAGCAGCACAGGCTCACATTGTTCATTTATTAATTTGTTTGTTTTGTTTATTTGTTTATCTTTATTAGTGTCTTTATTTATGGGATCATAATTTGGAAGCAATTATAATATTTTTTTTTTGCATAAAAGTCTACAAGTATAGCACAATAAGCCGTGAACAATTCTGAATCTTTATAGTCCACGTCATGATTTTAGCTATGCAAGACAGACTAAGCAGCGCATGCCTGCCTTCACTTTATCTCTTTTTAAAAGTTGGGGGCTCAGGGCTCAATGTTAATCTCACCTCATCGTTCTTGATTATGTAACATGTTTTGGGCTTGCAGTTAAATCCACGCAGGCACTAAGGGAATACTGATGTACGGGTTACATATCAATTCAAAGATGACTGGCTATGAAAGATGTATAAGCCGGAAGAAAGCCATCGCTGACAGGTCAGCTCGGGCTACTGAATACTTAATAAGAGATATGTGCAGCCCATGCGCCTTGCAGTCTCTTACAATGCTCAGTGCGTAGGTTATGTGTACCTGCGGTAAACAAAGTATCTTTAGAATTCTTTGATCAATTTGAGAAACAGTCCTAGATTTCTATGGGCGTTTTTTTATATGTACAAGCAAATACACACCATTAATGGATATATGAATAATAGAACATTAAATATTTAAGTGAGAGTTTTTTATAATTGACAAAGGGGGGTGTGATATTGGACGTTACGTTTGATGACATTATTAATTAATAATTCCTATCTGCACTATAGGAAATGAGATAGAATCCGTCTGTTGATTGTTAATGAAGTTTGGAGCAACGAATACATCAAAATTCCCTGCTTAACTGAAAATACCATGTGGATGTGGAATTTTACTAAAAAGGTCACTTCTGTATGAAGATCAGCAGTCATCTAGATATGCATAGCAGTAATTCTATTGCAATTCAATGTGAAGACCTGCAATTCAATCATTCATGGGCGTAGAATGATTAAATCTTCAGTCAAGCAATTAGCGGGAGTCGGCACTGTGCTTTTGATTAAGAGTTTAATAATTGCCTCATAGATTAACTACGTAAATGTACGTGCGTTTAAAATTACCCTTAGTTGTATGATTACAGGGTTTCATGAGTTACATACATACATGATGTAATTACTGACTTGCGTTTGGTTTTCTTTAAATAATTGCTAGTAAACTCCATACTGTGTGTGTGATATACATATATATATATATATATATATATATATTTTTTTTATTCACACACACACACACATAAAAAGTAATTTATCCATAAACGGAGGCAAACATCATAAAACTGAATATGGATTTTCATTGCAATGAACTGAAAAAAATCCGTTACAAATCTGTTTTTCCCCTGAAAAAAAGGAAAATAGAAAGTTAATTCTTTATTCTCCGCTACCATAATATCTCTGTCTCCTTCTGTCTTACTAATCTACTGTTTCATCCCTGTCTTTGTAAGGGATCTCTTTCATCTGTAAAAGATTTACTGTTGGCAAACATTTCGTGGTAATTTGTACAGTATATATTGGGTAAAGATCTATTACCCATTTCCAAACTACAATAACCATATATCTGTATCATCATCTGTATTTTGCAGAGATTTAGTTGCATTACTAGTAATCTCTTTAACTTGGTTAATATCATAAAAATGCTCTTACAAACTGAGGAAAAAGGGAAATATCTTGCACTTCATATAACGTGGCTTTTTTATTGCTGATTGTCAATTCAGGATAAACAAATAGTAAATTGAGTTCACAAATATGTCCTGTAATTTTTTACATATGTGTTTTTTTGGGGGGGTTTTTCTGTAGAAACACAAAATTTCTGTGGATCCGTGTAGTGCATCCATTCTGCCTCTCTAAATCTCATCCTTCTCAAAGAATCAGTATATAAAGACAAATCGCGCACAGAATCTAATCAACATGCTCCGTGTTTTTTAAAGGAATGCTGCATTATTGTATATATGTACAGTAGACCGCCATTTCTCAGGAGCCATATTTCACTAGTGGATGAATGATTAATGTGAGTCACTGCTGGGAGATCTCAGGATATAAATTAAAATAAGATTAAGAAAAATGTTCAGGTACTGCATGCTTATATTTCACACCGAATATTATCAGATTAAAAGATGTACAATGCGGAGGATTGCTGAATAATGCAATTATATCTCGCCGTTATAAATAATATATTGAAAATGCACATTCAGTGTGTCTCTCACTCTTTCATCACAATAAGAGCAACATGCATTTTTTGTTGTAATTCTTACAATAAATCTTATTGTGCATTAGCTGTCTTGCCTGTACCTGTCTCCCCCAATAGTCAAAGCTTGTGTCAGAACTGTAACGAGTATCATTTTTAGCTACCTCTAGTAATGAGCCTGCTGTCTAATACAACATCCTTGTCATTCTTTATATGGTTACAATCTTTTCTCCTGCCTAGATAATATCATCTGCCTCAGTCTAACCTTCAGTCACTGGCCAAGACAATCGACTTTTCCTACATTGTACAGCTTGGCAGGAGTCTTTGGAAAATATGGAATCATGCTATGCAAAATTAATATCCCAAGACAGCATTATACGACAATCCATCCATCCATCCATCTTCCAGCCACTTCTCCAATACAGGGTTTATAACTCATGTGACTGACAGTCCAGCTCATTTTGCTGGGGCTTTAGTGATCCTCTGCGGTCTAAGAATATGTTTACCCACTAGTGATGGTGGACGCCAGCAACAACCAAGCGGCATTCACACAAAAATACAGAAAATGGCAAAGAGCACTTCGGAATTGTTAACACAGCGGGTCGCCTCACTTAGTTTCCGATATATTTTCCACCATAGAGCATTTCGCAGAGTTAAGCGTGGCCGTCTGCCCATGGGACTCATCTAACCACTCACCAGGCATTCGGAGCCATTTTCTGCATTCTTCCAAGTATCACTGCTCTCAAACACACCCCTCTGTTTCGAGTCAATAAAGTTATTCAGTGCCACTGAGAACTTACCCAATGGTAGGCGCGGGGCCTGTGGAAAGGGCAGTCAAGTGACATTTGCGGACTGATACATTGGAAAGCAGCGGCAGATTCCAGCTGATTTTCTCTCCATGGAGAGACATATAATACTTTCAATGGCGCCATTTCAAGACGTGTCCCCCATGCCATCCATTTTCCACACGAGGAACCAGCAGGACTAAGCTCTGTTCATTATAATGGAGCCTTCCGATGGACAATGCTAATGTGTTTGTCGCCGTGTGGAAAATGTAGGGTCATTTTGATCTTTTATTTGTGTTTAATGCCATGGCAACATTGAAAAACATTTAAATAACGGTCATTGGCGTGTTTATCAATTTAAAGGTCGCTTTGGGCTCTCCTGTTCCATTATTTCTTACCATAAATGTTCTATTTTATTCTATTTTACTTGGTAAATTGGTAAAGGCTTTTCATCTTTTAGTATTTTTGGTCACATAATGGTGGATTTTTTAGTTCAGAAAGCATGACTGTTTATCTAACATGCTGATGTAGCAGGGTTGGGCAAAATAAACATCCATCCATCCATTTCCCAAACCGCTTATCCTACTGGGTCACGGGGGGGTCCGGAGCCTATCCCGGAAGCAATGGGCACGAGGCAGGGAACAACCCAGGATGGGGGGCCAGCCCATCG
>JAODJX010000053.1:7138822-7150286 GCA_026776945.1 Isichthys henryi | reverse complement strand
GTTCCCTGCCTCGTGCCCATTGTTTCCGGGATAGGCTCCGGACCCCCCGCGACCCAGTAGTAGGATAAGCGGTTTGGTAAATGGATGGATGGATGGATCTACGAATAAAATAACTCATATCCTGTGAGTCTTCTCACTACGGGAAACAAATTCAGGTCTTAAATTAAAATGCAATGACAGCCTGTAACATAACAGTTGAAGTGAACCTGAAGCTTTCAGTCCTTCTGTGTCTCCGGTGAAAACTAGAAAAGTTACGGGGAGTTTTAGCCACAATGTGGGAAAGTTTGCAACATTGTGTTGTGCAAAATAGGATGGACAATTATGAAACTAAGTTCATTCATGTCAGCAGTCTTGTAAGGTTCTTTTTTTCTTTCATTTTATTTTAACCAAGCTGTAGTTTGTTTATCCAAGGCTACCCTTATATTACCAGCTGTTGCATCAACTCGCAACTGAATACTCCAGGTAGATACAAAAAAAAAAAAGATCATGCAGTGTTTCACAGTTTTTTATCTGAAAAAGGCTTCAAACCTTCTTTGAAAAGCTTTTTTTTCTCACGTTTTAACATTTCGTAGACTGTTTCATTAGCAGGTATATCATACATTGCTGTGTAATAACAGACAGCATTCCTCTGGGCATTCCTGCTTCCTCCCACTGTCAAAATGAATAAATTATGCAAATCTGTCCGTAGTGTGTACCCTGTGATGGACAGGTATCACTTCTGGGGTCTCCTGTCATGAGCATTTGGATTAATACTCACCCTAATTCTTACTTTATAAGCGGTTGTAGAATATGGATTAAATTTTGCATGTGATAAGTATTTGTATGCTAGCTAAATAATTATGTGAATGCTGATTTTGGACTAACTTGTGGACTGGCTCAAAAGATACCCTAAGACTTGACTGAGAAGCACTGTCTGAAAATGCATTGCCTCAGCTTACATACCACGTTTTATTTATTTAATTTTTTAAGAGTTGAGGTTAAAACAATAATTCTACAGTTGCTATAAATACAGTCAAAAGTGTTCAAGTTCACAAATCCTCCCAGTCATCAATCATAAATTTACTATCTGTCAAAAATGATATTATCCCAGCCTGATCTAATAGCACACCGTAAATCTTTGCAATTTCCTTTCGGTTTGTCCACACATACAAGCCATTCTCATGTTTATGTGTGTCTTTCACAACTAAATCTATCTCTTTCTTAAATGTAAAGAGCTCTGTTAATTAGAAGTGTACTATTTTTTTATTATTATTATTATTATTTATTTTCTTATCACTGTAGGAATGCAAGCTGACTTAGCTTAAGGACACAACCATGTGACTATAGGAATTTCGGGGAAGAGGGTCAGAGTTTTATTTCTGGAATTTTCCCTTTTCAGGGTGAGTGAAATCAGGGAGAGTGAGAGGTTAGTAACAGAAAGGAGAGCAGAGTACTGAGAGAGGAAAGAGCGTCAGTATGTCCAATCAGGACTGCCACGCATCCAACCAGTGCCGGGAACAGTACTCATTGCAATAATCAGGGGGAAAAAAAGATCAGCTGACTCAGAGCCACATGGTCACATGACTTCCCCCCTCCCTCTGCCACATCCACAGTCACCCCAGAGCTACCAGCTGCAAACCCGAATCGTACATTAATGGCTCCTTTTAAAATTATATAACTGAGTTTGCTCTGTTTCGTCCTACTGAATCCTTCACAGTGCAGAGACATCGGTGACGTGAAGTAGCTCAATTTGATAAATTTAGACAGAAAGCAATTTTAAGAGCTTACTTAACATTATACAATAGATGTAGATTTAAAGTAAATTTAAAACTTAATGGATAGTAGACAAATTATAGACACTGTGGTTAACCAGTTATGTTACTTACTCATGGAATATGAATGGAAACTCAGAACTGCACGTTTTCATCTACCTCTCTTAGATTGTGTTAACCTGTAAAACCAAGTTTAGTCTAAATTCAACAACATGAAAAATCTAGGTTCCGTTCCCTTGTCTCACCTGTTAAGAACTGTGGTTAAGTTTCCTTTATTCTTAGGATATTACTGCGAGTTACCACTGTTGAATTAACCTACATTTAGTTGCCTAACTGAAGTTATGTGTCCACAGGGATTAATTTTTTTTTTTTACCCATTTTTAGAGGATGGATGCTTTACTGGTGCAATTCAGGTCAAGTACCTTGCTCAAGGGTGAACTATCAGCTTTCAGGTTATGAATCCCTGTCCTTAACCACAATGTTACCTGTTACCTATAAACCATTCTCATTCCCTGTATAAATTACACACATATCTTGTACCTAAGAACTCTGGTATAAAGATTTCATACAACCAGGTACAGAATTTGGAAGTGGCGCTCACAAATGGTTTGCGTACTCTCTCAGCAACAACAGTGTGTGCACTCAGTCTTCCGTCAAACAGCTGATAGATCCATCCACATCATTTATGTCTCTCCTTGGTACACGCCTGTCTAGGCCCCGACACACACCACACCACACCAGAGGGAGAGAGTGAGAGTGAGATATATTTCTGTGAAGGAGTCCAAACAAACTACAGCAAACCCCGGTACTAACTAACTTTCTTCATTTAGAGCATCACAGCCATATCTCCAGGGAGTTTAGCAAGACCAAAATAACAAACAGAATCAACTACTAAATCCAACCCGCAACCTTACTGAACTAATCGAAAAGAACAGGAAACAAAACACAACATAACCTTTCTTCCCAACTAACTGCAAACACAAGACAAAAATTAAGCACAAAGGAAAAGGCGCTTATACCCCTTCCAGCACCTTAGATTTAATTTCATAAACTTAACCAAGCAAGCTTAGCCAAACATCAAACTACTCCAAGCAAAGGCCTCCACTCCAGCTTCCGTCAAAGCCATCTCTCCGGCTCTCCACACAGATGTTCAGATCCCTCCTCTTCCTTTGCTCTCGGGAAGCTCTTACTGTACGTATCTTTCCCCCCATGTTTCCATCAGCGCCACTGAAGGGGCACAGACACACACACACAGGCACAGGCAACTACCATAACACTACAATCATTAGCATGGCCAGTCCTCTCCTGTGTCAGAGGAACCTGCCCCTCCAATCTCTGAAGTTATGCAAGTCTGCGGACTGACTTCTGAACCTCCCCTTTCCAGTCTTTTTAGATTATGTGAGATGGTAGAGATTTACACTGCAGCAGGCTTTACCAGCAGCATAGCAAACCACCCAGGGTTTCATAAATGCGCTGTAATCAACCGTGTATGTTTTTAACACCTTCTGAGACAATATGCTGACAAACATCCAGAGAGGTTTAGCAAATGTGAAGTTGCACATAGCCTATAGTATTATGCTGGGATCCAGACAAAAGTCAAAAGATTGGATTCGCTCCACATGTAATTCTCTTGGCCTAATTGGCACGTTTAAGTGTCTTTCTGAGGATTGTGTTTCCTCGTAGCACAATAAACAACAAAATGGGACTTCTGGATGCCTGACAGACTCCACAAATCATTCATTAGCTCATATTCAAAGCTAGGCCCCTGATATTTATTTTGGAAAACTATATGCACAGAAGAATGGTTCCACAACTCATATTTTTATTGACATTTATTGGTTAGCTTTCTAAAACAATTCATGTTATGAAAAAAATTATATTATACACGCACACACACACACACACATATTTCCACCACATGCCAGTGGTCCTCAGTCAGCACCACGCAAGTGGACAGCAACAACAGGCTTCTCGCGGTTGGAGTGGAAACCACATGTGGGCTAACAGGCTAACAGGATGTGGCTGGCAGCCACTAATTAGCCCAACCAGGGGGTGGGATTGTCTATAATCTGCACTGGGGAGGTGGGGAAAGCAAGCAGCTTATGTTTTTTATCCCTGCCCTAGTAGACAGCCCAGAGGGTGAGTGCCACCTCCTGGCCCCCTGCTGGTCCGCTTTGGGAACAACCACCACTCCCTACATTGACAACCGCAGCCTCTCCATTGTCCTTCTCCTGTGTGTTAATTTCCTGCCTCCCTAAATAAAACTCGCTCCTCCCAGGGTATTTTCTGGCATCCACGTCTCCCGAGACTCCTTATAACCATAATTTATTTTTTTGCTGCACAATAATTCATGTATTATTTTGTATTTTGTATTCATGTATTATTTTTTTGTTATTTAAAAACAGTGAGTCTTTCAACACATCACTTAAAATTAGCACTAAGCAATCTTTTTCCAAACATGTATTTTCAACAGAGGTGGACATTTCAGGTCCAGAAAGTAAAACTCCTGACTAAGATTTTGTTTCAACCGACCAGTTGAGCTTCAAGAGTCACAGTCACAGTGTCCTTAGGTGGTCGGTTGGAACAAAATCTTGGTCCAGATTTTTAGTTCCTGGATCAGAAATTTCCATCCCTGATTATCACTTCCTGGTTAAGTCCATTTCCTGGTTTTTATATCCAGATAGATTGAGTTGTCCATAAAATACCTTATGTTATACAGTTAGCTTGTGGAAATTAATCCGTTGTGTCCTGCCCCGATCGTCTGCTCCTTCCGTGTGCCACGCCCCCTCGCGTGTGCCACGCCCCCTCGTTCACCTCGTGTGGAATCCCAGTGTGATCAGCTGTTTCTGCATGTTGTCATTAGTCCTCTGTATTAATCCCCGTTTCCGTTTGTTTCCCCAGTCCAGTCATTGAATTGTTTTTCTGCCCGTTCTTCCATTAAACCCTGTATCTCTCCCAACGCCTGGCATTCTGATCTCCTTTGTTTGCGCTCCGTGCACCGATCGGTGTGACACATTGTTTCTTGAAACATCTATTCTCAATCATAAAATGCAATCATCTACAATTAGGCTACATATTAATAATTACTGTAAATGGAAAATAATCCCTAAATACATTACAGTAGAGGGAATGGTTATAAATTGTGTGTCCCCTTGTATTTAAAATCTATGTATCATTTGAACAATGTTCTACTTGTTGAGCAGCAATATCTTTTTAAATTACATTTCCTAAATAATACCTGCATTGTGCAGTTTAATTCAAAATGCTAAGTACGCTTTTGCTATACTTATTAGACTGGGATGACCACAGAAATTAACGTGAATTAGCGTAGATTAGCCTATCTAGATATCTATATATCTAGATTTCTGTGAATAAAAGGTATGGCCGTAAGGAATCAGGATGAATCCATGGATGGAGTCTCACCAGCATGACATTTCTACATTCAAAATCTGAATTGGTATTTGTCATTGTTGACGATTCAGCTGAGGTCAAGATGAACAATGACCTAATAATCATGAAACACTCTGGAATGAACTTTATAAGTCATAACTCAGCAATAGGTCAAAGTTTTACATGCAGAAAGGAGCAAAACGTAGCCACCTTTGACCAAACGCCACTGTACAGCAAGTTTTCTAATAAGATACAGCTTGCATTCATCTCAGGGTCAAGTTAAGGACTTCTGTATTGATTCATGCGCCTTTCGGGAGCAGAATTTCTCTCGAGGCTAGACAATTCAACAGTAGGGTAAACATCGCAGTACTGTATACATCACAGTATAGATTAGAATAATAGGAAAAACATTTAAATGGGATGTTCTGAACCACTGCAAAGGTCATGTGGTATTCAATTTACTCATACGGACTTAAGAGTGAGAAAAATCCGCATCTTATCCGTCTTTATTCTTAACACGTATGTTATTGTAAACGAGGACATACTTAACACTCACCTTACAATGGATCTGTATAGAATCGCCTGTGGGTGGTAGAGTCGATAGTCATTTCCACGTTAATGGAATTACTTGAGAATTGATCACATGCACGTCAAGCCAAACATATATAAAGTCAAAGATCTCGTAATTCAGAGGAACTGGGAAGCTGAATAGGCTTTGCGTTGCCAGGGACTGGATGGCAAGTTCCGTCTAAACCGGAACCATCAGCTGAAAATGCAGCACACGTCTGACTGCCACTCTTCGTTATTACTGTCAGTTACTTCTTACAGCTTGAGGCTTCCGAGCTCTAGTCTCCTTTGTCGTATTGCACTGAAACACGTACATCTATCTGTAGTGTCAAACAATGTGGGATGCAAGAAAACAATGAAACAATGTTACAGATTAATTACTGTATAGAGGTTAAAAGTCTGAGGTCTGCCTCATATTAACGGCATGTGAATAAAAACATAGATTTCGTAATTTTATTTGTGTTTTAGGATACTTGTACATGTAGCTTTTTTGGTGCTATTAACAAACTTATCAGTACTTATGGTTTGCTGCTTATGTAAATATGATGTACAAATGTGCAAACAGTTATGTTATTTTGATTTATGTTGTAGCAATTATATGCTTTCTGTGCTCACGACAAGGTCAACCTTTTATGAAGTCGGTGGATGAAAGAAGTTGAGACTGAGGAGGAGCGGCTGCTGATTCGAACCCGTGGCGCGTGCCGGACAGATTCGTATCCCTGACACGCATGTGCCTGCTTCCCGGAGGATCAATAACTTGCTTTCTTTCAAATTCAATCAGACGCAGTGACATCTTAATCGGTGCGATTCCCAGGAGACGCACATCTCTTTCCAAATCTGTCCCACTTTTCTGCATAAATAAAAAGAGTCCCTGACTTCAATTTGATTCAAAAACAATTAGTTGTCAGTATAAACAGTGTATCTGGAATTAATTATGTTTTCTTTTTCACGTCGTAGATTAGGAGCTTCCATTTAAAAGGCTGTTTGAAAAATATGAAAATTAGTTCTAAATTTTGATTTTCATCACCCGCTCTTATAGTGTCGTTAGTGTTTGCGGTAATTTTCACTTCCACCTGTACTTATGGGCGACCTTCTGACATGCCTATGCATATTTCAGTGGTACCAAACAGGATTCAGCAGACTTTCTTTTGTTTTCTCTTCTGATCTTTACTGTCCTATAATGCAAACAGGAGTCTCTTTTGCTATCTAGCCCTAGATGCACCTAAACCTTAAGTTCTCACTTGGTCCAGAGTTCTAGCTCTATTTTGACCAACGAATTGCTTTCGCTGTCTCCCCACTGCTTTCGTTAATCCCACATCCACTCCTACCACCTGCGGCAAGTGCAACAATGTGTTATAAACAGCCTGTCATTGCTTTTTAACTAAATCGACGCAATATATGCATTTTTAACCTTGTTAATAAATCAGTGATCCATTGGCAGTCAAGAAACATTCTTTGCTTTTGTTTCCAAATCAAATTGCAGTTTATTGCCTCTCTCCTCTGTTCACATTGCTTGACACACCGGTATGACAATAAGTTTTATTATTATACTATTTGAGATTTACTGTTTGTAAATTCTGTTTCATTTGTGATCATATTCATATAGAAAGAAAGAATGTTTACATAATAAGAGTATGAAATCACTTAGCAACCACATCTAATGAAATTCTACATACCTGCCAATATACTTTTGCATTTTTAATGTTTGCGAAAGGTTTTTTCTGGATGTAGGTTTTTTGTTTTGTAATTCTTTGCATTTATTTTGTCTTCAAGCGTTCTTTCTTCTCACCTTATCGAGGTGCAAGTGTGGCCCAGTTTAATTTGACTTGCTATTGGCAAGGAGAGGTAAATTTAATTGATGTCCTTGTTAAGGAGTATTGACATTTCCTGAGGCGTATCATCTGCCCAGAGAACACACATGGGCCACATCAGGCACAATTTATCCACGGCAGTGATGCTTTTTAAGGATGGATTGAAACGTCTAGAGGTGCCTCAGAGTTACTGTTTTGGCAACAGTGGCAGGAAAGACGACACTATATGTACACATCTTTCCCTGCTACCTGCCATTGTATGCGTGTGTCTGCGTGATTATGTGGGAACCCCACAATGTGATACAAACCTATAATTTTGACATTGTGGGGACTGTTTTTCAGATCTGTGAATGCAATCAAAAACTCTCTTATTTTGTTACTTATAGTTAAGGTTAGGGCTAGTTAGGGGTTAAGGTCATCATGTTGGGATTAGAGTTTTCCCCCATAGAAATGAATGGAGAGTCCCCACAAAGATATAATTACACACCTCTAGGTGTGTGTGTGTGTGTGTGTGTGTGTGTTAGCGGGTATACCTATCCTTATGGGGACACAATGTCCCCATAGCGTTATAAATATCCCGTTTTTTTTCCCTTATGGGGACCGGTTTCCTGGTCCCCATAAGGGGAAACTCTATTTTATAAAAATCAGTGACTGCTATGAAAAAACTAAAAATGGATGTCATGACGTTGCCTTTTTAATGCAGCAGTGTTTCGCACCAGCTTCACTGACAAGAAATTCATGATTTTTATGTACCTGTAATTTGGATATAAGGGTGCCTTCGTTGAATATTACGGATAGTAGCTGACGTAAAAATACACTATTTGACAGCTCACATCCAGAAACCTTGTTCACATTGTTACTATATTATCTAAATCGGTGCTCATGCAGTACAGGGTTACCCTGGAGGAAAGACCTATCACGAGTTTTGGCTTGATTCTTAAATTTGTGAATCTTCGATTTTATCTACCATAGAAAATAACGTCTAATTTGCATCAAACGTAGTAAGTTTAGGCATCTGCAAAATGGCCATACCTGTACCATAGCACATGTACAGATACTGTACTCCAGTTGTTTGGAAAATAACCGATTTCTGTAGACAAAATCTATATAATTCATTGCGCAACAGTCATAGTATGGTTAGTGGAGATAACAGAAATGTCTGAATCACATTGAATATCAATTATTTAGCCATAGTATCACATAGTCAAACTGATGTAAAGTTTTTCAGGATCGCTCTCATAAGAATGTGAAACGCTGAATTCAAATTTCAGTCATTGCCTATAAACAGAAACTCTGTTCATCTCAAATCTTGAAATGCATGTAACATCACAACTCGGTCAGTAATAATATCTATTCTGCCGCTGCGTGCTCAAACCTGCAGGCACGAGTAAAACAATTAAACAAAAAATAAGTGAGTACAATAAAGTGGTAAGTTCAATCGCAAACGAACATTGTGTTTTGTTTAATAGCCCGTAATTCAGTCCAAATAGTTGAAAACAGAGGCTTGGAAAAGAGTATTTGAATTGTGTGGAAACCAGCAATTATTTATTAAGGTGATTCTCCAAGTGCAATAAAGGCAATGTGAGGTTCATATGGGGAAGGCAGGTGGTCAGCGCAGGTGGTAATTATCAAGTTTAATTAAGTAGAATATATCAGTCCAAGAAAGATAGGTATATTTAACAAAGGAAGGGTTCTTCGGCGTAATTGTGAAGCTGAATTATATGTTATTTAAGGCTTAAGAGGAGGAGGTTCAGAGAAGATAGATAAGTTGGCTGAAGGTATCAGGACCTTTACTGATACTTTCTGTCTGAATACTCAAACAAAATAGACCGTCCCCCAACTTCTGGAATGTTCCTGCTAGGGTCATGGGTCACATTGTATCCTTCTAGCCTACTCACGCTGGCCAACCTGGATGTTGACGTACACGAGGAAACGGCACAGTGTACCTTTCAAAGGCAGAGCAGAAATACCTACCAGGAGGGCCAAAGGTTTTCTACAGGAAAACAATCTCGGAAGCACCACAGTTCTGTCAAAAGATAAAAGTTTACACAAGGATGACTGGCACCAAATCTAATCAGATTTGTATGTCTTTTCAATTTTTAGGGGTGGGCGCCTAGTATTAAGTTTGGTCAGACAACTGGAACCAAATCAACAGGAATGTATTGGATCAATACAAAATAACAAGATATGCAACCACTGCATGGCTGATTAATATCTGTGTCTGTTCAATTGCATGTTACTGACTGCATATAAGGTATGTGAATTCATGTCACCACCGTCCAATGAAAACAAACCGCTTATGTCCACTGTTTCATGATTTTGCGACATTTGAATATCAATGGAATGTAGCCATTTTCCTCTGTCTTCTGAAAGATTTAGACACAAAATTGACCAATGAAAACGTGTTTTTTGGAGTCAAATATTTAAATAGTATTTATGTTTGTTTGTTAGTTAAAGTTCATGTTTATGGTTGTTCGTATGGATTACTTTATATCGTTAGTTTTAACAACTTGTTAACTAACATCATTAATGATTGCTTTTTGTTTGATTCTTGTTGACACGTACATATTTGCCTGGTTGACAACAATCCAAGTAAGTCCATTTAAAGCATTCACTGATGGCGATGCAAAGATAGGTTTCTGTTTATAGTGATGAGAGAGTTCCCATTACGCGGTTTTAGGTTTATTTTGTAAGGTAGTTTCTGAGAAAAAGTGTTTTTTCACGCTCCTTGAAATAATGAAAGTTTGGAGATACGTGGCTTTAATCGGACAGTGACGATATATCTGAACAATCTCTGAACATCCTAAACAGGCAGGGACAGATTTGCATTTGTGCTTCGTCAAGGCACGCTGATGCCCAGAGGTACATTTATTACTAAGTGGGTCCCTTTTGTTTTCCACTGGCCTCCCACATTTCCCCTTAACCTTCTCCCAGTCTCTGAACAGATGGTGTTTCTTAAAGGTACGGTCCACCGTCACACACCGTCCACCGAGTCTTTCACTGATTTTACATATTTCACTTTTAGATTTTCTCATGCAGTAAAAAAAAAAAAAAAAATAGAGAGGAATCACAGGAACACAAAATTCTGCAAACTACCACAGGGGATCATGAACAGAGAGGAATTTACCAAAAAGACGTAGCTGTTTCTAAAAATATCCACTCATGCTAACTCAAACCTGACATAAATTGGAAAATTTCCAGTCTTCAATAACAGTTACTGATGTTATGTGTTTTATTGTATAGTTTTTTTTTTAAGTACATGGCCTAGTGATGTTAGATAAAAGACCTTGTGGATATATGTGCATTTTAATTACACTGTGTACAGTTGGATCTACGCATGTGCTTTTCATGCAGTGCAATTTGTTAAGGCTAAATGCCAAGGTCAACTTGCACGTAATTAGTCAGAAACGTCACGTTTCTTCCCTCCCTACTATAGCACACCTGCGCACAATTAGGACCAACTCATGCATTATACATTATATATGAAGCAATTCATCTGCTTCCATAAATGTACTGTAGTTTCATTACCTAGTTTGCAGTTTATAGAGGGAAGCTAGTTAAAAGATCAAGATTTTTCTATTCCAGTCCACATTTCGGATGGTTTACTCAGTGGTACCTCAGAACACAAGCTGAATTTGTTCCAGAAGGCTGGTCAAGTATGCAAATGAATTTAATCCATTCTAGACCTCCAAATGATTGCCTATTTAAACCTACCTACCTACCAAACTAAAGATAAAAACCATTAACAATCAATATAAAACTAATATACAGATGAAAATGCATACAGCAATAAAATATAGTGTATATATATATAATATCAGTTATATATATATAACTGAAGTTGATGTTTTGCAGAGCTTAGCTAAGTTCAAAATAAATAAATCACAGGGCCCGGATGGCATCTTACCTATAGTGTTAAAAGAGATGAGGGATATTATTTGCCGA
>JAODJX010000053.1:7057299-7084845 GCA_026776945.1 Isichthys henryi | reverse complement strand
TATGTTTTTCTTACAAGCACTTTCCATACGAGATGATAATGGTGTTATATATGTTAATGAACAGTATTAGCTTACTTGGCACAGGTCACTAACAATCACAAGGCCGCGTTGATGATAACATCCAACTGTTTAAATTAAACAAAGTAGTTATCAGACAGATCATAAACGTGGACGAACAGTATATGTTATCACACTGCTTCGGAGTTACAAATAGCAGCAGTAATTTAATGACTGATTTTAGCAGCTTTATAATGTTTTCATACATTCAGAAATTCATTGTTTTGACACTTAGGAATCTGGAAATAAATATTGAAATTCTAAAAAGAATCATATACTGTTTTGGGTGTTTATACAGACAAATGTGAGAGACAGCAAGGAAAAAAATACAGAAATCGTTGAAAAAAAAATTACGAAGTTCTGTTATGTTGAAATTTAAATTTGTCACTCCTGTAATGAAAGATCTACAGTAATTTACTTGCCTGTCTAACTCTTTATTTATTCATCTATCGATCTTTATAACCTCGTACCCAGTAGGCTTGAAATGGCTAACATCCATTTCAGTTCTTCATTAAGGGCTCTTTGGTGATAGCACTTTAGCGATATGTTTAATAATTATTTTTCCGCGCTGGAAAAGCTGACGTGTAGGAAATGTACCTACGTCATCGTTCTCCGTTCTCGCTCACTGACATGCATCACATCTGGAATGACCAAGAAAACAAAGCCACTCTGTCCATCCGTCCATCCATTTTCTATACCCACTTATTGTCACCCTGTCCTAAGTTATTACCTGCCTTATACCGTAGCTTCCAGGACAGGCTCTGGATGCCCACAAAGAAAGTCTTAACCTTTAAATGTACTGCAGAATAACAACAATAATTTATATGAGCACTGGAGTGAACTCTGGCAGGAAATTAAGTGCAAAAGTACAGTAAATGGGTGTACAAAAGTTTCATACACAATGCACAAAAATTCTCTTTACAGTGGCAATATATCTGTCAAAATCAGAAAAATTGGCCCATATATTTATAGGTGTACCTGAATACTAAGCTCTACTCAGCAAAGTTAACCTTTGCATTTTGTCACAGTCGTGTCTATATCTTAACGATTTTCTACATATTGGTGAGGCTTCAGTAGCCATTTCTATTACATCCCTAAAAGCAGTAATATGCAGAAATGGTAAAACACAAGCCAGCTACTGAGGCTTAAAGCGTACAAAAGACACTGTCATGCAGTTTTAATGGCCTGTGAGAAAATAACTTTTGTGTCATAAGCTTAATGTTGCGTTACCCTGTAACGCGGGAGTAAGTATCTTTTGCCTTGAAAAGAATTGGATGTGACGGCCGTACTTATTTTTTTGAGACACAAGAGTGGTTTCACAAATGGAAGCAGAACCGCAATGTGTGGCACTATTGCTCAGAGGTCCTTACATTTTGGATTCGTAACGGGCAGGTTGGTAGACGGCTATATATGGTCAATTTAACTGGCAGATTTATGGTTGTGTGCACACTCATATACACTCACACGTGAGCAGAAACTTGCCCCCACCATTAACCACTGCAGCATGCAAGGTTTGCATTTATGAATTTATTAAACTAAATAATAAAAAAGCAATTCCATTAAAAACATCTTGAGTTCAATAGCATTCCTGAAGATTACCATAGCAGGAATCAGCAGTATAGTAATAGCATTTCATTTTTTTGCATATCATTTCATTGAATAGAATGAACTTAATGCCATTGTAATGTCCAATTGGTCTTTAATTCTGGTGTGAGAGCACATTTTGTAGAGCGGAACTGCCTGACAGAGTTTAGGAGGCCATTTTTGTTCGTGGATTAAACTGAAGATTTGAGATGCTTTATTTCCAGAATTCACATTCAGTCAATTGGTTTGATAATTGTGAACCAGTTGTGAAAATTAGCCGATTGTATTAGTGGCATCACATCTCCAGGGTTGGTGGGCTGCCCCTCTCTTTCGCTCTGTGTGTGTGGAGTTTGCATGTTCTCCCTCTGTCACAGAGGTTTCCTCCAGGTTCTCTGCCTTCCCGCCACAACCCAAAGAGATGCAGTAAGGCTAATTGGTATATCTAAATTGCCTGTAGTATGTGTGCGTATTTGGCCCGAGGGGTAGTGGTACCCTATCCAAGGCGGACCCCTTCCTAGAACAGGTTCCAGATCTCCTGCAACCCTGTACAGCATAAGTGGCTAGAAGACTATATATGGAATATATGGACAATTCTCACAGTTTTAAGGTCAAACCAAGCTTTACTAACTTTCTGAATCCAAGTTATGTTGTAGAAAAACTTAAATGTGAAAGTTCTGTAGACATTCGAGAGACATTCATACTTTGGATTCAGTTTTAATGTTTTACTTCTGCTTTTTAAATTCATTTATTTATTTTTGCAAAACAAGTATAAATCAATGGTAAGTGTATCAAAAGTGAAGAGAAATGCATTTAAAAGCATTTTTGGAAAATTGAGTTCTCTGGGCATATTAAGTACCATTAGAGGTTTTAACATGGCATTCTGAAAAGGGGGCTGTATAAAAATGCCATATTTCACATTTAATGTGAGGCGTTTTGCTGCCTGTTTAAGTCTCTAAGTGGGGCTGATTTGTGTGCTTTAAATAATTAACCTGTCTTTTCTATGGAACCAAAGAGAGCACTTAGGAATCAGCACTGAACGCGTTTCATACTAGCACAGAAGGCAATGTGGCTAGAGATGGAAATGTTCAGTAGCACCCCTACCACAAAAAAATATATAAATACTGGAGAACTGGCATTCCTGTTTAGCATTATTTGTACTTATTTTTGGAATAAAAGCACCACATTTTTTATTACTCACCAAACTGTATATATTATGCATTAAAAGCCGTTCCAGTTTCGGCTGAAACATTTTAACGCTTTTAGGATGTTCTGCGTCAGTTTGACCTGAGCTTAACATCACCGAAATTTCACACCATTACACTTTAACATAAACTTTCTTACTCAAAAATGGGAACATGAACGTTTAAAGCAGAAAACGTACAGTCTCCTGTAATCGTTTCCTGTCATGTGCAAAGGCACACATGCACAAGAGACTCTATTCTGGAGAGAAGAGTAAATGGAGAGTCCGTAAAACCCTTTCACATAATATGTCTGTCTGTCTAATTATTATTCAGGAAGTCCCTTTGTAGCCCCACCCACATATTATAATGAGAGTGAAAATCCATAGTTTGTGGTTTGAGGGACCTATGTGCCTGGGTTTGTTTCCAGGCGCCCTTTTTTTATTCCAGGATGATTCCGTTGCTCTTGCGGTCCACAGTTTGTCAGTATGACAGGGTGACTCTGAATCGACAAAGTAGAGTCATGACATCAGTGACTCTGCGTGATGTAACACCACCCGCGCGCCGGTCCTGCTTTTCCAAAATCGCTTCTCTACCGTTCGCTTGACCATTACAGCAAACACATCTCATGCAAACAGCTTACAGACCGTAGCTCAGATTGTTTGAACTCCTAGATAGGGTTTGCAGTTCTATCATTTACCTATGGGAGGTTTTTAGAGAGGTATATCAGAAGTTCCTACATAAAATCCTATGACTTTTCACTCTTGGCGTGACACAGCATGCCTGACGCAGAAATGCAAGAAGCTCTCAAGCACTTATGCTTTTTGACCACGATATTCAGATATTGAAAATGAGAAGTACATTTTGGAACCTAAGTTCAATGCAGAAGACCATTCATATGATGAGTTGCTTTTGCTGAAATGCAGCCAATCAAAAGTTTGATTTGTGTCACATATACACCGAATTTACAGCAAAATACAAGTCTATAAGCAGACATTACTGTGCAAATGACATAGAAAAAAAACACAAACATGTAAAATGTTTCACATATATACACTATATTGCCAAAAGGACACCTGCCTTTACACACACATGAACTTTAATGGCATCCCATTCTTAATACATAGGCCTTAATATGGAGATGGCCCACCCTTTGCAGCTATAACAGCTTGAGCTCTTCTGGGAAGGCTGTTCACAAGGTTTAGGGAATTTTTGACCATTCTTGTTAATCCAGTGGTGGCATGTATTAGAGCAACAGGTACGGTATATGGCATAAACAGTATATATGAATTATGGAATATAGCAGGTACTAGGGAGGTACACAAATATTATACCATATCTATCCATACATACAATATGCATATGTGTAATAAGGCACTAGTGTTTTAAAAGGCTCAAGAAATACAAGGCCTGGCGCACAATGTTTGCTCTATTTCATCCCAAAGGTGTTCTATCAGGTTGAGGTCAGGGCTCTGTGCAGACCAGTCAAGTTCATCCATACCAGACTCGCTCATCAATGTCCTTATGGGCCTTGCTTTGTGCACTGGTGCGTGGTCGTGTTGGAACAGAGTTCCAACAAAGATGGGAGCATGAAATTGTCCAAAATGGCTTTGATGCTGCAGCATTAAGAGTTCCTTTCACTGGAACTAAGGGGCCAAACCAAACCCCTGAAAAACAACCCCACACCATAATACCCCCAACCCCTCCACCAAACTTTACACATGGCACAATGCAGTCAGGCAAGTACCGTTCTCCTGGCAACCGCCGAGCCCAGACTCATCCATCAGATTTCCAAACAAAGCAGCACGATTCATCACTGCAGAGAACATGTCTCCACTGCTCTAGAATCCAGTGACAGTGTGCTTTACACCACTGCATCTGACTCTTTGCATTGCACTTGGTGATGTAAGGTTTGGATGCAGCTGCTCGGCCATGGAAACCCATTCCATGAAGTTCTCTACGCACGGTTCTTGAGCTAATCTGAAGGCCACATGAAGTTTGGAGGTCTGTAGCTGCAGACAGTGACTTCTGCACAAGGTGCGCCTCAGCATGCGTTGTCCCCGCTCTGTGATTTTACATGGTCTGTCACTTCATGGCCGAATTGCTGTTCTTCCCAAATGCTTCCACTTTGTTATAATACCACTAACAATTGACTGTGGAATACTTAGTAGTGAGGAAATTTTACAAATTGACTTATTGCACAAGGGGCATCCTATCATGGTACCACCCTTGAATTCACTGAGCTCCTGAGAGCGACCCATTCTTTCGCAAATGTCTGTAGAAGCAGTCTGCATGCCTAGGTGCTTGATTTTATACACCTGTGGCTATGGAAGTGATTGGTTCACCTGAATTCAATGAGAAGAGATTGTCATTGGTTCTGAAAAGCACTTTGGGCATCTTGGAAAGCGCTATACTGTACAAACTGTCCTTCGACCATGAATAGGATAAGTGAACAGAAAATGAATGGATAATACATAAACTATAGGAAAAAATATTATAGATACATGTATTATAGCAACAGGTAAGGTATATGGAATAAACAGTATATATGAATTATGGAATATACCAGGTACTAGGGAGGTACACAAAGATTATACCATATGTATCCATACATACAATATGCATATGTGTAATAAGGCACTAGAGTTTTAAAAGGCTCAAGAAATACATGGAATTTTTAGGGTAAATTATAAATGTATGATGTGCAATAAAAACATTCAAATACAGGCAGATTGTACAATATTTGTAGAAGGAGGAGAAGGGAGGAGCCATCTTAGTATTTGGTCAGGTGACTGTTTGTGAACTTTATAGCCTGAGGGATGAAGCTCCTCTTAAGTCTTTCCGTTCTTGATCTGAGGCACGGAAGACATCTTCGGGATCTCAGCCACTCCAACAGGCTGCAGAGAGGATGAGAGCAGTCTTTCATGGTCCTGGTTGTATTGACAGGGTACCTTGTTGTGAGCAGGTCCTGCGGGGGGAGGGGGGCGCAGGAGATTATTCCCAAAGAAAGACTCTCTCTAAGGCTGTGCGGTCTTCTTTGGAACTATAACCTATCCAGGAAATGCTACGATATAAAGGCAACCTGACAATTTATAGTATATTCGAATGATTCAAATTTATCACCTGAATAAAGTATTCCATAAAAAATTAATTACCCATGTAATAGCCATTTTATAGGCTAATGGTATTTTAATATTTACTATTGTTAAACAAAGTTTGACCATAAAAACAGAATTGTTTTATGTGTTTACTGTTTCGTTTATGTGTGTTTAGTACAGACCGCTTAGACTCAGAGCATAATGGACAGTATTACTAGCACAATGTGGCAGTCTGTGCCTTAGATCAGTCTATTCACCATTTTATCATTGATGGTATTAGTTAACGGGCAGAGGGTAATTGGTTTTTGGCTGTACATCTAGCACTCTGTGTCGTGGTCGCAGGTTACGCAGAGGAAGAGGGCTGCTAATGGAGGTACGCAGCCTGGCACAGACTGTTCTGGAAGGCTGTCTCCAGTCCGGCCATATGGTGATATTGATTTAGGTTAAGGGTGCCGCTGGCAGAAACCGTACATCAAAGACTTCTCAGCTTTTCTACCTTATTGTAAGAATATGTTTCCATGGTGTAGAGTGCCTTGAATTCCCTCCGTTTTAGTGTTTGCACGGTACACTCTGATTTACAGAATCGTGCATCTCGAAAATGGCGACATTAAAATCCTTTCTGCATTAAATGTCGTATCGGAGTCCGCTGCGCACGTGGCAGGTTAAGTGTGTGCAGCTGCCGCCATGGGTACTGGGGTCCTTGGTGCAAACCAGTGAGAAGTGAAATGTCTGTTGAGATTTTAAGTGGAGGATCGGAGTGGAAAATGGTGCCACCTCTATATGAGAATTGGAAGCACATCTGGTCTCTTAGCAGCAAACTTTTAAGGTAATTGGCCACAGAAACTGTCTCATGCATATACAAGGGCGTGCGTGTGTGTGTGTGTGTGTGTGTGTATCGGGGGGGCTTGAGATCTCCACCCCTTTAGGGCAGTCCAGGAGCACGCATTAGTCAGTTTTCATTATTGGGGGCAATTTACACTCCTGTAACTTACACCAATGTGTATATATACTTTATATTATATCGGGGCAATGTGTGCCTCTGTGGGATAAGTCTGTGTGCCTGTAATCACACGGTTGCCAGTTCAAAGCCAGCCTCAGCACGTCTGCGGGTCCTTCAGCAAGACCCTTAACCCCCAGCTCCCTACGGGTGGCTGCCCTTTGTGGACAGCAAGTTGAGGGAGTCATAAAGACAATTTCCCAAGTGGGATCAATAAAGTATTGATTATTATTATTATTATTATTACTATAGGGATCCTGGACATTCAGCTAAGGAATCTAATTCCTTTATTGATTGTTTTGGCAAAAATAGCGTTTCAAGAATAATCCTACGGTTAAAAGTTTTGAGTTCAATTCAGTTTTGAGTTTGATTTTTTGAACGTGTATCGATATAAGCTAAGAGTAAAAATACGCATGTCTCAGAAGGTGTAGAGCTTTCCCATATTCACACCCGACCCTGATGAGATACCGTTAGTACAGAGCCAGGAACATAAGTCCTCATCTCAGCAGATTCCATTTTCTCAATTACCACGGCAGTCCAGGAAACCGCAGCCCTTTATTGTACTGGCAACACATACTGTATCTGTTTTTGAGTGTTTGCTTATGTCTGAGGAAAAAGTCACCATTTCTATTAAAAAAAAGCACAATATTTAGTAAATGCAAAATATGTTTGTATTAGATAGACAGGATTGACACACTATGCAATATTACATGTACGCACAAATAAAATATTTATTGTAAGTAAACAAATAGTATTCAGTCTGTGTTCTGTACACTGTGTTCTGTGTTTGTACAGCACTAATAATACACAAATTACACTGAGCTTGTAAGACGAAAACATATTTTATGAAAGTACATTTCTGTTTTGAGTTATTGTCAATCATACGGTTTTATTTTTTCCCTATAACTTTCTACAAGTGAAGGATAAATAATCTGCTTGTTGTTATGAACTGGTTAGAATAGTAAAATTTTAAAATTAACTATATCTGAAGTTTGTAAATCATGTAAAAAGTCTAATGATAAATTTAACTGATATTAAAACATACCTCTTAATTAATAACAATGAGCTTTAGATCTGCACCAAATAAAGTTTTTTAATTTGGAGTGGAATATTTAAAGAAGCTCTTCTTTTTAGATCTGGGTGCCTGTACGTTTTCCCTGAACTTTTTTGGATCAAATCCTGCCAAACAAAGATTCTTATGAAGTCATTTCCCCTTCGACTGGCATTAAATTAGTAATTTAATAAGTATCTGTTCTTCAGCTACTGTGGTGCTGCCGTTTAAATGCACAGAATGGATGGAGCGCGGAGACTCACGTTACTTAAGGCCAAAGAATCGTCACATATCTTCAGTGTATCCATGGTACACGACCAGATGAAATCGGAGAGATCTTGCTGCTTTTTCATTAAAAAGGGCTTGGTTACCAATTTCAAAACATGTATCTAAGCTCTTCAAGGTAGTACAGTGACTTCTTCATGTTGCTGACAAGTGAGAGCAAAACATGCGAGCAAAAATAATGCTGAACAGGAATTGGCATGGAAACATGTAAAAAAAATGCAAAAATTATAGGTTTAGAAGATTTTGATTACAGCTCAGCTATATTTGAGTGACTCAGTGTATCCAGTTTATTAAGACGCAAATAATTGACTCTTTCAGGCCGAAGGGCAGTACCTGGAGCAGAAGAAGCCCAGGGCAAGGACTTAACCAGCATGTGTCGAATCTTTCAGGATTAATTAGACAGAGGCTTAATGAGCACTTAAACTCAGCGATGAGATGATGCCAGTTCCTTTTTTTTTTTTTCCACGAGCGTCTCCCCTTTGCAATATTGATAAACGTTAATTAGCATTCACGTTAGGGGGGCTATTAGGAAATTGTGTTACTTGGGGGATTTTCCACACAGAGAGCCAGCATGGAAGGATTTATGAGGTCATGAAATGTAATTAAGGGGGATGCAGTACTTGACTGGGTTGATCTAACAATGTCATGACCGAACAATAAAATGAGGGTTCTCAATCTCATCATTTACGTCACAAACGGCACTATAGTTTATAGTTTGTACCCAATACGGTGGATGAATAGAAAAGTAAGTAACAGGGCACCATTTCTCTGGATCGTACATTTATCAGTTTCATCACAAGATTTATTACACGTGAGACGGATGAACTCTGCCATCAAGGCTTTGTGCCTCGTGATTTACTATGAAATGTAAACAAATTACTTTAAACTAGGATTTAATTTAAATGACCCTAGAAATAAATCTCTTGTACAACTGCCCCATTGACCTAATTAACTCACAAATCATGCTATCATTCACACATGATCCACATTCATTGCCTTTTAGCGATTTTCTTGAAGGTGCTACGTTGCAGACACCCGCAGTGATGGCAAATATATTGCAAGCAGTGATGACTGAATTTGGTGTCATGGTACAAGCTGTTTGGCTAAATATATATATGTACTGAACTGTAAGGCGAAAAAAAAAGTCAAACATCAATCTAGGGCTTGTCCAGGGTAATTCTGAAAGGGCTGCATTTTTCTGGGCCCAGCTCAGACTGGGCTTTCCTTGCTTTCCGGCTGATATATCATACAGTAAGCGGTTTACAGAATGATTAAAAATCCTAAAACCCACAGGATATTGTATATCTCTCTCCATTTTGTGGTATAATCTTATGATCATAGCCTGAAACAATTAATGCCTTACATCTACTGGAGGTTTTACTTTTATTTTACATATAAAAAAACAGATTAATTGCAGTTTATTTTAAGCACAAAGGATATCGCAGTTCTTTGTGATGCACAAATCACTACATAATCACGACTTACAGTATATTCCATAAATGCATGGTGTCTTTGTGTATGTGTGTGTGTGTGTGTGTGTGTGTGTGTGTGTAGTCTGCATGTGTGTCTGGGTATCAAACATGCGATACAGAAATGCATTACATGGCCACCTTACACCAAACCATGGTATGGGGACTGAATGAATTTGAGCCCCACCGCGACTTAGAGGTTATAGTGCAACATTTCAAGGGGCTTAGCTTGACTCCTGATCTTCCCCTGCTACAGTATCATGCTCCATCACTAACACACTCAGGTCCCTACGAGAGGCTGCACTCATGCCAGACCCTCACTCTCTGCACTGCCATCTTCTCTTTTTAGCTGGCAAGATGCGTCACATGTAGCTCTGAACCCAAAGGCGATGGCAAATCTCTGGAGCCAGAGGCAAGATCCCAGAAGAAAGAAACAAACAGCTGAAGACCAAGGGTGCAGATTTAGAAATGGACTGTAGGGGCATCCTAATGTCCTCTGATTGTTACTTACACTAAATAGCCAGACTTAAGAAGCAAAAACTGATTTTTTTAAAAAAAAAGTTTTTTATGCAACACTTTCCAGTCACATTTAACAGTTTTTACTGTAAGTACCTGTATGTAACTCACTTGCTTTCATTAGTTTGACTATTTTTTTCACCAACTGAAGCGACCCCACCACCCAGAACAATCGCATTACAAGACCCTTGTGTTCCCACCGCACAAAATTTTAGCCCGCATATATAAATGTAAATAATAATAATAATAATAATAATAATATTACATTTCTTTCAAACCCAGGTAGCATACATACAGTATTTAGGTAGGCCACAGGGGGGCATGCATATTGTCAAGGCCCCCTCCACCGTCCCTGTGTTCAGGGCTGATTTGGTCCCTACCAGTGCTGAAACCAGACCTACTGCCTTGCTCAGAACCCTTAGAGAAATGGTCTAGTAATAGAAACAGCTACTACTAAGCGTGGAGTTCTTTGCAAAATGAAGTAAACTGTCACAGCAGTGTAGTAACCACAACTTGCTTGAATTCACGTGTTCTATCGGGTTTTTTTTTTGGAGGTTTTGTGCATTAATGCGTAGCAGGCCTGTATAATTATGCACTTAAGTCGCTGACTGCATTGCGATAGACTGGAAAGCCTGCCAGGGTGCTGGTTGTTTTATGCCCAGTGCATCCCGGGAAAGACTCCAGACTCATGGTGACCTTGTACCAAACACACGGTCAGGGAAGTCTGACGGATGGATGTGTAATGACAGCATATCGCTCAGTTAGATGTTTTATAAGTGTTAAGTGCTGCATGCAAATGCTCACTTTGGGTAACATCTGGTGTGCAGTGGGATTTAATTTATGTTCGATTTCTTTCGGGGGGTTTTTTGGTATTCATTCTGTTGCAAATATTTTTCACAGATTTAGGTCCCACATTTGAAGAATGATGCTGATGTAATTGTGTTCAGGAACCACTTCTATTTAAGTGGCTAGTAGTCACACAGTATACAACAATAAAATGTGTCCTCTACATTTAAGCCATATGTGACACCGTGATATTACAGGGGGCAGCTAATTCGGCGCCCTGGAAGCAGTGTTTGGGAGCAGTACCATGCTCAGGGTACCTTGCTGGTCGGGGATTTGAACGAGTAACCTCTTAATTACCAGTATGCTTCCCTAATCATTAGGCCACCACTGTCCCACTTATCACACGGTACCCTTCTGAATTTATGCAAATCATTAATTCCCAGAAAAATATATGGCCTTCAATGATGCATAGAATAATTTCATTTTTTTCCTGTTTCCTGAAATGAATACAGTGCAGCATTTTGTAATCCTGAAATTTGGGGTTTTTGATCAAAGTTTCAGTATTTGGAATTGGCCCAGGAATCAGGATTGGGGTGACTAGTAAGAGCAGTAAAGTTTTCTTATATCTACAGCAGTGTTTCCCAACCTGGTCCTTGGGGACTCCCAGACTGAGCACGTGGTTGGGAAACAGTGCTGTACAACATTCAGCCATTGTTTATTCCGAGTGTAAATCCCTTCCTTCACAAAAGCTCTCCTGCTCAGAGGGCTGTTCTCCACGCGTTTGAACACAGCCCACACTCGACGTCTTTCCGTTCTCATTGTTATCTCGCCTCCAGCTAACAGACGCTTGATGTGATTTAGTATATTCCCATTGTTCCTTAGCCTGGCACTTCAGGGGCAGTACGTGTAAAATATCCCATGGCAACTGTGACTTCTACTTTAGCCGAGCCACGTTTGGACTTTGCGGTGCACCTGGATGCCGACTGTATCTTGTCTGTCCGTCACACAACACCTCTGCAGTGGCTTGTCCCCTGTCCTATTGTGTCATTCAGAAGGTGGCAGCTACATGATCCATTCATACAGTGATGGACAGCATTCGCAATGGCCAGTGACTCTTGAAGGGTCCTACAATACCAGTGCTGTTGCCTGGAAAGAAAGCAAATGTACTGGGCATTCGCCAAGGAAGATACCTGTTATCTGAGAGATAACTCTGCTCAGGGGGGCAGTTTAAGACATGCTGCTTTCGTCGTGAAAAGGACAGCGTGCAGCGCTGGCTCAGGAAGTCAAGGTCAGGCCCGTCCGCTGGCAGGACATTAGATCTTGACAAGACTGACCTCTCCCACTGCTCCCACAGCCCTGTATTTAAATGAAACAAGATCTATCACCCCGCCTCCCCACCCCCCCACCCCTTACAGACATACAGAGTCCATGAATCCGAATCTTTATGGGGTTTCTCCATTCATTTCTAAGGGCATAACCATAATCCCAGCAATGACAACCCCTACCCAGCCCTAAGCTTAACCATAAGTAAACAATGTGAGACTTTTGGCATTTAAAATTTTTTGGAATGCATTCATAGATTTTTTTTTAAATTGAGATTCACCATGTGGGGACTAAAAAAAAGGTTACAAGTTATCATATTGTGAGGAAAAGTGGTCTGCACAATGTAATAATTACAAAAACAGAAAGACACATATGCTTTATTATTTCTAGAGGGCAGTGAGTAGCTCAGTGGGCTGTGATCAGAAGGTCGCCGGTTTGAGCCCGACTACCACAGAACAGCCACGTCTGTGGGCTCTCGAGCAAGGCCCTTGACCCCCAACTCCATGGGGGCCAAGGCAGGTGGCTGCCCATTGCTGCCAAGCTCGCGCTCACCTACATGTGTGTCACGGAGAGCAAGATGGGAAAGGGGGATCCTTGAAGTATCATCGCGTCATTTTTTCATCTCATTATGAAGCGTCTGGTAGGAGATACCATTATGCAATTTCTGTATTTCCTATTAGCTAGCTGGGAACATCAGTGCGGCTCAGTTCCTCATATCTGGCAGTGCTGCAACGAGCGGCCAGTTCTAGCTGGTGAGACAGCTGTAAAAACAAGTCGCTGCCAGAATTTAATGGCCAAATTTACAGGTTAAAACGCTGGGTTGAATAAGTGCACGAGACGGACAATCCCACAAGTCGTGAATTTAACTAATGTCATGAGTGCTAATATTTCACTTCTTTTTCTGCTGTGGGTTGCCCTCTTCATAAGATGTTACATCCTGTTCCCCTCCGGGGCCAATAATAAGCATACACTGTTACACACCCTACTCCCCCTTCAGTGACTGATCTGTTTTCAGGCTATAAAATATCCATAAAATTAGAGATTTTCCAGGGCAGGTGGTGTGTAGGGGGAGATTTATCTCCCTACTCACATCCTTAGTTAGTGATGTTCTTTAGCAAACTCTCACATCGTAGCAAGGGAGGTAAACAGTGCTACCATTAATCAGAAATCATTGGCTCGGCCATCGAGAGCGGTAAGGCAAGGCACGATGGATGCTGGCTAATATCATTGGCACAGCTTCAACTTACAAGCTACTGATGTTAAAGAGATTCTGTAAGCTTTAATATATGAGGTCCCATTTGCATTTGTGCGCCAAAAAAATGGAAACACTGCCCACCGCAAGGCAAGTATCCAGTAGTATAAATTGAAATAAGTCACAATTGTGTGTGTAAATTTAAACAGTGTGTGATATACTAACTAATAAAAAAAATATTATACGATACATTTTTTGGTGGCTTTCTTAAAACCTCGGTGGCTCAGTGGCGAGCACTGTTGCCTCATACCGGCAAGATTCAGAGTTTTAATCCCGCACTAACTCTGCGAGTGGATTTTGCACGTTCTTCCTGTGGTCGCGTTGTTTCCCGCACGGTCTCTGATTTTGTTATGTAATCCAAAGGCAAGCAGCCAAGCTAACCGGTGCCGCTGAATTTCCGCTAGCGGACATCTATGATAAGCCGAATGTCTGAGATCCCTCTTCTGGATCCTGGACTGGAATCTCCTAATGAAGGTAATTCCATTCGCAACACAGCCAAAAAAAAAAAAAAACAGAAAAGAAATAAAACTTATTGAGAGTTATTCCCAAGACTTTTCCCACGGGCATGGGAAGTATTGGCAGGAAAGAAACCTCTACCAGCACTGAAATGGAAAGCCAGTAGCCAAAAAAACGACTCAGAATGAAGCAGCTGCAAGTTTTACGCGGGGTCTGTAATCAAAAGCAACCTTCGCCGCTTAAGGGGGCAGCCGCAGAAACAAAGATGAAACTGTAGCCACTTGACACATGTCGTGGCCTTGAAGAAGCCCGGTACTGCCAGGATTACCTCTACAAACGGCGCTCAGTCGCTAATGGCTGGGCGGTGTGAGTGGGGCTTTGTAGTGGGGCTACCAAAGTAGCACGAATGCTACGGTAACAAAGGCTCCTCCCACACAGTAGGAGTATAAATGCCAAATAAAGAAAGCAGATACATTTCCTTTTTACTTCATTTATCACTCTGTGGAACCTTGGACTCCCTTGTTGTAGACTTCCAGACATGACAGCCAAAGGTAAGCCTTTCAGGGAAGCCTTGAGCCGAACCATACACAGGATTATTCACGCAACACCGGCGATATGCTTTATGATCTCATAGTGTTTTACAGCTGTGTCGCTTAACGACAAGGATACATTCTGAGAAATGCGTTGTTACACGAATTTGTCATTGTGCAAACATCGTAGAGTGTACTTACATAATCTTAAATGGTATACATTACCGAAATGGCCTACTACACATCTAAGCTACAGTAAACTTTTTTTATCAGTAGAAAGAAAAGACTCCAACGATAAAAAGTACAGTTTAATGAATACATAACTCAGTAACATCTTTACACTAGCATCACCAGGAAGAAGCTCACTCATTGGCCACTCATCGGTGTTGTGCTAAGACGGCCACGACGTCACTTATCAACAGGAACTGTGGAAGTAAAATTGGACATTGGTAGGCCTGGGAGGAGAGGCATATTGGGTCTGTAATGTCTTAGGCCTTAGGCAAGAAGAGATTGTTTTGAATACTGTGTGACCTCGCTTCATGATAGCTGCCAGCAGCAAGTTCCGCAGACCCTGAAGAAAGCTCGGACCTTGGAGAAGCAGTCCAAGTAATTATGTTAATCATACTAATCATATGTTAACCATGTATTTGCAGTGATTCAATGACAACACGTCAATGTGTTAATCATTAATCAATGAAACACCCAAAGATTAACAGTGATTCAATGTCATATAATCAATATCTATATACATATCTCAAGTAGCAGTCGAGACAGATTCCGGAAAATTGAGCAAAATGGGTGGATTTTACCTTGCTACAGTACCAGGGTGAACCGATAGAGCTGGGGAACCATCCTCCCCTCCAAAAAAACCTTACCAGGAGCTGCTCGATGCAATATTTATTTAAAATTAATTAAACGTGGGTTTTCCACTGAGAACCATAAAAGATAGATGGAGTAATTTCTCTGTAATTATTGTCTCCACTCCATAGTTTAATAAATAAGCATATTTAGCTGGTTATCTAAAGAATTACAGCTACAACAAAAACTCGGCCTAATCCCTCTATGCACCTCGATTTATCATGTCCAATCCGGAGCTTGATAACCTCCCACCTGCGCTACCATTACTCTGTAACACAATGAGACTAAACAAGCTTCCTATCCAGATACATGCCTGGTCGTCCACATTTACTTCCTTTCTTCCGACTCCAGCTCATAGCAAGTCAAGGCAGATCGGGGGTCAAGATCACAATGCAGCTTACAGTCAGGCTGCGTAACACCTATTCGCTCTGTATCTTCAGGGTCTCTCATCCTCCTTCGCTTCCTGATTGCCAGGAGCTTCAGAGACCCTTGTGCCTCTTCCATTACGGGATACAGACTCATTCCTTTTGACCAAATCTTTGCCCCGTAGCTTAACACGCATGTAATACCAAGCTACATAGTAGAAATGACCCGAAAGCCTTGAATGACATATATCTCGATTGTTCCTTTCAAGCCAAAAGAGCTGGATCTGTCCACGCAGAAAAAGACACAACAGCAAGCCTGGATATACATGCACCAAGATTATACTCTTATGAATTTCCAAAAACATAGTGTAACTTTTGGCCAGAATATATATTTGGAGTAGCATAGATTTTTTTGTTTTTAGCAGTTGCAGTGTTGACGCCATCTGCCAAGGCATATGTGTTAACTTTAACTCAGACAATTTAAGAAAACTAAGGTGAAACCAGCACCTTTCTGGGGGAAAAAAACACTAAGTGTGGATATGCATTGCTGCAGATCGTTGTCTGAAAACGAGACTCACACAGTCTGCGAAATACCCAGCGTGAGGTACACAGCTAACTCATATTTGCCAAACAGAGAATATTACAGTACCAGCATTCGCTGGCTGGCAGTAAGCGGGCAACAGATGCAGTAAGATCTGAAAAATTAAAATTCTGTCAGGGTTCTTCATACTTGCCCCTTCACGCAAATTAGTAACATTAGTAGGTACAAAGAAGAATGAGTCATATGTTAAAATCTACCCATCACCTGAAAATTAACCAGTGCGTAATAAATATGTATTTGCTATTTATTGTGAGGTCATATTTATTGGTTATACAGGCAAATTCAGAAAGAAAGTGCTTCAAGTATTTTGTCATCTTTTTAAATAGTAAATTTAAACTGTAACTGTAAATCTAAACTTACAGATGACACACGCAGCCGATCCTCTCCCTGCTCCCTGGACCTGCCTGAAACTGGCAGAATAAGATTTAACAGAATGACAGTTTGAAAGCTGAGATCTGTACTGTGTACCTCTCCACAACATCGACAATCAATGAGAGACTTGGAAACTCTTAGAATCTGATAACTTACAGTAATCTGGGGAATCTAGAGTATCGTTTCCACAACATCTGAACCATTTTTGAGCGAGTTTGAAAACTATATTTACGTCTGTTTGATTAGTTTTTAGTATAAGTTTGAGGCATAAAGGAAGGACTACAGGAAGGATGATGCCCCACACTCAAATCCACCTTCCAAATCCACAGTAAATGAATGAAGTCAATATCAATGGATAAGGATCACGTGACTGTAAGAAAAGCAAACAGAAGCAACGGACCAGTAAACCGAGGGAATCGCAGACGCCTGAGCTCCAGCTTTCAGAGGTTAAAAGCTACAGGGAGTTTATTAGTCAGGCAGGTTATGGTGATAGTAGAACAAAAGTGGCAGATAAGAAACCCTATGGAAGATAGAGAGGCCTTTTTCTTTTTGACCTTGACGCGTGGCACAGGTAAGCTAAATGTAGGCTGTCAGTTAGAATTATGTCACGTTGATAAGGGTCTTTTCTCTGTATACAACTGAAATCTCCAAACACGCCATTTATAATATAGGAAGTGAAGGAACATGCGAAGGATATTCAATGTTTACAGCAATTTAAATGCATGTTGTGAGATTTCTGACAGGTAATGAATATCATTCATACATAACTTATCTAGTACTGGGTTACGTTTCAAAAAGCATGGAATATAACAGAGGGGACAACCTTGACAGGGTGCCAGTCTGTCGCATATTTACTCACAATCTATGGGCGAGTGAGAGACATGTGACCCAGGCGGGGATTCGAACCCGGGTCCCAGAGGTGTGAGGCGACAGTACCACCATGCCGCCCCTGTTAGCTGGACATGTTTCAGTATATTAATATCTGCATATGTGTACTTTTTATGCCTTGTGTGGGGTTTTGAAATGGTGCCTACCCACAATTTTGGCTCACCAACACTCCTTTTACAGACCATTGCTGAATGAAACGGTATGAGATCAGATCCCTTTTTCGGGTTTCTGAAATAACAGCATCGATCAGTCTGGCACAGACGCTTAAAAAAATGTGGATGATACATCAAGTATTTAGAGAACTTTGGCCTCTAATTGTTCTTGATTTTCCTCCAGTGACTCACAGTCCGCTCAACAGCTTGAGTTGGCACATGGAAGGAGTTCAAGCATGGTGAACTTTCAGATACCTTTGAAATATCACGTCAGAAAGGCAGGTGGCTCATTTAACATGTGACTCTTTTTACAAACGACTGACTTTCTGAGGTTCTGCTCACAGCATCTGGCTGAAACTGGAGTTCAAAGTGCTTATTCAGTGTTATGTTGTTCCATTATAATGCAAAAAGAGAAAGTACTGTGCAAAATTATGTATTGAAGGAGACTAACACTCAGAACATCAAGAGGACAACAGCCAGGTGTTTTGCGCAAAGTACTGAGCTCTGAAGGACGCCAGTCACACACTTTCATGCCTGCCAACGAAATCCCAAATAAATTCATGAGATCTCCCTGGAAAAGGCTTTCAGAAGCTCCTAAAAAAAGCTGGTGAGAGTGGCTTGCACAGCTCTCGGGAAATTCTTTAATATTACCGGCTGCTAGTGAAGTACATAAAAACTAGTGACACAAACACTTCCATTGAACTCTCGAGACTTTTCGTGACATTCCCATGAGACTCCTCTCAGAAGAACGATGACACTCGGCAAATGTGTGTCTTCACGACGGCTGAGAAAATTTCCGCATTCTTACCATACAGATGTTATGTCCATTTGTATTTATTCAGTATATTAACACAGTTCCATGAGCTTCAAAATGTCCCATTTGAGATTTGTTACTTCTTTATTCAATACTTGATGTAATAACTTAATTTGGATCACTTTTTCACCAATGGTGGGGGTACATATCCAGTAAGAAAAGTCACTTATATAATGCGTAGGCAGACACTTCAGCCATACAGACACCTCTAGTATGGTAGTAGTTGTTGTTGTATAAAATTTTAAAAAAATTCCCAAGAGTCTTTGTCTCACTCTGCCCCTAAACTGGATTACTGGTTGGAATATGAAGGTACTGAATGCATCTACTCTGCTACTACAGAAAGTCATGTTTAAGCTTGAATGATAGAGTCTCAGCCTTTTTTTAAAAAAAAAAAAAAATCTTTCTTTTTTTTTATTATTTCTCTGCTGTCCAAAAGTCCAAAAGTGGTGCCTTTGATCCCGGACTCAAGATTTGACATGCTGAGCGTTCGAAAAAACCAACAGCCCACATCTAATATTCCGAGATGTGGTGGTCACACCAATCCGAATCTCGTCTCGAAGCGTTTCATTGGACGATGAATTTTCAGTCTAGACTGGCCCATATGCATTTCACTCCTGCAGACTCTGTCATGCTACGCTGTGTGTAGTGCTTATAATACACTTGGGTTTATTTTTTTATAACCGTTACCAACACTGACTCACAAAACCGGTGCTTCACCGATGTATGAAAGTCTTTGATTCACTATGTGCCTTCTCTTTCATGGTGCTTCCCATCCAGGGCAGTATTTCGTTTAGTAAAGTAAGCAGCTAGCTAGAGGGACGGTCTGTATGTGATAAACCACACGATGTCATCTCGTATGCTCAAAGACCACATCTTCCTTTTGGCTTCTCACCTTTCGCAAGTTATAAAACATCCACAATAATTCAGCAATTAAAAACAAGTGATGTCAATTAAAAAAACTTGCAACATTTCAAATTTAACACTATGTTATAAACCATGACTTTGAGGAAAATCATACTTACTGCATATGTGTTGTGGGTTCCCCAGATATAACACTGGGAATAGACATTTTTTTTTCTTACTAAAATAAATTTCAGGCATATTATGGCTGATTCCACTGGAAACAACCCCAATGTTTGGAAAAAGAGGGTGACCAGTAGCAAGGTGGAGGAACTCAATCATGACGACAGTGAACATGCCATCCCAACGCCTGAAGGCTCATACAGAAGACAAGATGGTCTGGAGAAATGTTATCTACATGGGAACCAGGAGGCAGCGCTTTCAGGGGATCTCGTACACCATGACATGCATTTTCAGGATGCAATGGTAATTTAATCCCACCCAGGGCACAAGCCAGCCATGTGCCCTGTGGTCCACCCCCCCCCGACTAGGATAAGCAGTTGGGAGATAGATGAAGGGAAGTTTTCATAATGTACATTTCGCTTAGGCATTTCTGACATTTATGTGTTTCTAAGGTTTTCCAGATATTCTCGAAGGTCTCTTCTGCTGCGTATGATTAAGAAAGAAAGAGAAAAAACGAACAACTGAGACACGCAGTCAAAATATTTTGAGAAGGATCCGTGCTATGCTATTTACCAAGATCTTTATATACTCCTCAAGAGATGCACTGAAGTACAAACACGCTTTAATTACAGTGCAATGTGAAATAAAAATGTCAATTCCAGTACTCATGATATCAGCAGTTAAGTACAATTTAATCTGAAATTGACCTGCAGGCTATTTATCTTGTATTGAATGTATATACGCATGCATCAGTCTGTCATCTTATGATCATGAAGATTGCACTTTCAGGGTTTCTTTAAAAATAGTAACTAGTTCAGCCTCATAGGATTTTTTTAATGTCATAGTTTCTCTTTGAAAGAATTTAGCTAATCCTAGATAACTTAATAGATCAGTTAAAAGCTATACTCGTTCTTTGTTGATTATCGAGGGATATCTGTCTCTGTTCCACATATAAGATTGATTCAGTGGTGCACTGCACTCATTAAAAAATACCTTATAGTCTGATCGGAGCGAGCAGGAAAGGAAAAATTTAAAAATAAAGCTCTTGCAAAACTCTGAGTAGTTGCTCTGTTGTCAGACATTAATCCAGCATTCATCTTGTAAACAGTATGGAGGACTGAGTCAATCTTTGTCCTTGTAGGACTCTTATGACGTGCCAGACTCAGGTATTAAAACAACCATCGTATATTTTGCATTTTAATACCTTGAGTTACAGGCAATGAACTTTGCTGAGCATCTTAAACTCATTCCTCGCATATTAAATCCAGTTTAGACAGTGGAAGTAATGATGACACACTAGGGATTTGAAGTGTATGTTTGTTATAACCTATATTTGTGTCTTTAAAGTTTCTGTTACAGCAAATTCTATACGCCGGGAGAGGGAGAGTCTCTCTCAGCTTCTCTACACCAGGTTTTCTGACCATGACAAACACCTTTCCAAGATGGAAGATGAAGGTGTTTAGTGTTTGCAGGACTTAAGCTTCTAGACGGAAGCTCAAGAGAAACTAAACAGGACTTTGATTCAGTACAAGGACCCAAAATAGGAATATTGGGCCAGATATACTATTAGATTGTGGCAGTATAAACCCTCCTTTGGCATTAAAATAATACTCTCAGGATTTACTACAGATGTGCAATGAAAAGTTAGTAGTAGAAAGGCATTGATATGGATAATTTTGCGACTGGCCATATTGCACATGCATTTGTTCCCTTTCAAAGTGCAAAATTTGGGGGAAGAGAGTATTTAAATGAATCAGGCAATGGTTTGCGACAGGCAGTTTACTGCAAAGTGTGGCAATATTTAACGCTGAAATAAAACATGTCTTATTTTGCGTTGTCCTCGGTAGATTTGGTTGGTAAGTATTTACATGACTGCATCAGCTTTAATAAATTTGTGCATTTTTAGCTGATCACTCGCATAACTGGTCACTCCCCTTGGCGCTTTTCTGTTTTTTTGAAATTGCACCTTCATGCTAATTTCTATGTTTTACTGCAGTCCAATTAAGAGCCGGCCTCAAAAGAAGCCCAAAGAAGGCTGAGCAGGAGCCCCACCGATTGGCTGTTTATGTGGCCACCCGCATCTGATTAATTGCCGGCATTTTACGGCGTTGTCACTTTCTGGTCCCCTGGAACACCCAGCTCTGCAAGCTCCAGCATTTCGTCACTATTGCTTCTAATTGCCCTAACATTTTTATTTCCATGTACATAGAAAAACCAGTGCATTTGTTGCTTTCAAACATGCTATTTCTTTAATGATTTGGGTCCTTTTCTTAAAAAAAGAAAAACTGTTTTAGGAAAAAGATTATCGACGTTATGATCCTCCCCTACAAACTCTCTTTACATTCTCTTTCAAGTTAAACTTTAAAACCTTCTGTAGCACAAAACCATTTCACCCAAGTATATTTTTCGTGCACCTTATTAAATACCCTTGAAAATCATTTTTTGTTGCTGTAAAGTTGGGGTTTAAAATGACAAATATGTTTGAGAATAGTGATTAGTAAGCATTATCTTGAATGAACACCCACGTTCAGAGCAAGGTCATATCTTCATTTCAGAAGCACCTTATTTGAGTCACTCATATTTGTCGACAGTAAAATCCCGCTAATCGTTCCAGCTTCTCCACCCACTCGCCTGCATCTCTGTGCATCATGTCACCCGCCCGCTGTACTCCTCCCCAACACCCTGCGAGCTCTGTCGAGTGACGTAACCGGCTTGCAGGGGAGTGCTGTTCACTCGATTCCACCCTTGGCCCTAGGCGGCCCTGATGATCGACAGGAAGGCGAGAGGGTGCATTGGCTGACTGTCCAAATGGAACGCAAGCCAATTTACATTCCTCAGGCCCCCGCGTCGTACACGGGTAGCACGCACAGCGTGGATCCCCACTACAGGACGACCCTCTTTGTTTTAACTGGGGTGCCAGTGGGAGGCTAAGAAAATAGCTTTAATACCAGTATGTAGGGACTTAAATCCATGCTGAAATGTATTATTCCATTTCACCGGTCCTTGAAATTCAACAAGAATCACTCACTGCCTCGGCACACCTTGAAAAGCCTATCAAATCACCACAGACTGCTTTCCATATTGTTACAGGGTTAACGTGTGATGCGGAGTCTCTCAAGATCTGTCCTTGATTTTAAACAGCTCCATTGGAATATTTTGTATTCATCACGGCTTACAACCTGTTGCAATAAATTTTCACGGTCATTTCACATTTCACGTCAAATTGCAACGGAATATTCCGGCGTCTCTCCCATAAAATAAATAAGAAAAGACGAGAGATGGGAATGCATGTTTTGTTTTTTGTAGTTTTCATGTAATGCGATGTGATGGCGGACATACTTGCAAAGCATCTCATTGTTTATTAAGTCTGATTTGGACCATAATAAATTTCCATGAAATGATTCGGTGAGGAAAAAGTGAGATGCTATCCACCTGCTAGAAAGCTGACGTTTCTGGGCGATTGTGTGGATTCAGGCACAGCCTGAACTCAAAACGAATTCAGAGTTACTACCTGTTGATTTGGTTTTATGGAGAACCGAGTTTGAGGCCATGTTTTCATAAAATTCAGACCTGAAATCTAGTAGAACAATACTAAGTATATAATAACATAAAAACTATTGTATCACAATACAGTACATTCACAGTATGGATCTCAAAGAAAAAAATGATTATCATCATCCATCCAACACACATAATGTTAAGCAGGTGAAAAAGCTGGTAAACTCGAAACCTTCCTGCCTAAATCGGACATGTTAATTAAATTGGCCTTTTGAAATGCTGCTGAATGACAGGTTTTAGATGCCATCTCGCTCTTGCTTTCTTATCCCCACATCCAGTGCACGTATCTCAGGAAACAGGGCGCAAAGCAGGTGGACACCCAGTACGGGAGGCAGGGGGAACATGAAGGAACCAGACAAACAGCTGGGTTGGAATCTGGATGTTCTAACAGGGAGCATTCGCAAAACTTAAATGTAAGCAATGTTACACGAAGTTCTTCTTGAAGCTGCCCGACAACCTTCTTGCTGTAACGTTAATGGAATGTCATTTCTATGTTTTACAGTTTAACAAAGGTTCTGTCATTGTTAGCACGATGACATTATTATCGGAACGAGATATGTGCGCACCGCAAACATGACACTCAGCCTTGGCTCCATGACCTTAGAGGCGCAAAGCAAAGGCTATTCCCAGTGCTCTAGCGAGACCTTTAATCGCTTCTTATTGTTATTCTTACATGTAGTAGTTGTAGCACTGGGATAATGTTCTGGGAACATTTCCATACTGTAATTGTGACGTTTTATAAACGCTCCTAGAATGAAAAATTGTTAGCTGGGGAATACACAAATTGGGGCTGACATCTAATCCCCAGCCTTGGAGTTACCATGCTAAAATAAATGTTCATATATTTTTAACGGGGCAATGTCTTTTCTTTCTAATTGGCGAATGTATTTCTGTTTGACTTAAGAATCCTCAGAGAAGATGCTTTTGCCGAAAAAAAATAAAATAGCACATTGACAGTAACATCATCGTAGAGCTTTGAAATTATTCACATTTACACTAATGCTTTTATACATTCCAGTGCCGTTATGATACACTGTAACCAGATTTTACAAAAATGGCTTTCCTATAATATATAACTGCATTTAAATATACAACTTAATGAGGTAAATACATGTGAAAAATGTCACTTACCACTAGGGCTCATATAAGGACATGTTAAGGTGTTTCATTTCCATTGAAGTCAAAGTTAATTAGCTGCCTAAGATATAGACTGCCTATATAATCCTCTTTCTGGTTAAAATTCAGAACACCAGGTAGTTAAAGCTGTAATTTATCCCCTTGTGCATATCTACATGAAACATTTCCTCTAAAGTTCGAGGTAAAAAACCTCTAGGGGCAACAAAGTCATCCTAGAATCATATCATTAGTCACTGAATTATTTCTCTGTGCGGCAGATGGAATCACAGAGGCCTTATCGCCAGAGCACAACACGCATAATGTTAAGTAGGCAGGTGAAAGAGCCGGCAAACTCCAAACCTTTCTGCCTAAATTGGACATGTTAATTAAACTGGCCTTTTAAAATCCTGCTGAATGACAGGTTTGAGATGCCAGCTCGCTCTCGCACTAGTATGGGCACAGACACAGAGCGTTTTATGGTCCATTACTCAGGAAGATGTATTCAGTCAGAATCTATGACCATAAAAAAAAAAATCAATTCATTCATTCCTTATGAATGAATGTCCCATAACCTCTCATCCAGTACGGCTTTGTAATGGCAAAAGAAAAATTGAATATGAAAAAAAAGAAGTCATTTAACTCCAATAAACAGTCATGAGGGAGATATTGGGATTTTCTGTGAGCCAACGCAGTCAACACTTTTCCCGATCCACCCATTTCATTAATTGGCAAACTAATCTGATCTTTGAAGAAGAGCCTTAAAATAGAGTTCAAATGAGGCATGGCGTATTTATTCATGTACAAATGCAAAATGTGTCGCACAGATTACTTGTAGCTTTGAAATGTTGCCGTGTTCGGGGAGTAAATAAAAGCAGTGCGGTAACAATGTTTGGGTTGGGCTGGGAAGACAGATACCGCAGACCAGCCAGTGGGGAAATGCAGTGATCCAGGAGGCGTAACATATGGCTCTGTGGACAGGTTGTTTAAATCATGAGAAATGAACCTAATTTCGTCAGAGGAAATCGTACCCATTGTAATGCTGGCACAATAAACAACTTGAAACCTGAGATGTTTTATTTACTTTTTTTTTTTTTTGTAAGGCGTACATTTACTTTTAAACGTAGCTAAATCATTTTTTTCCTATGTGCAAATCAATATTTTCATTTAATTGCAGTTTTCTACCTGCATGATTCCCAGCCACTCTTATCTTTGCCTAGTCCCTTTGAGCCTTATCAAATTACCCGCTTCTCCCACTGGGAAGAAACTCATAAAGCACTTTATATCAAAGCACAAATCAAACTAGCTGCAAAAAATGCACCCCTGGGACACTCCTGAGTCCTTTTGCGATCCCATCCTGTGTAATAGTCACTCGCAAATTCCTCCCTGCAATTAGTGGAACAATGACTATATCTGCAGTCAACGTGCTGCAACGCAAACTGCATACATATTTGCGATTCTCTGTACACGACCTTCAGAAACAGATCAAGGGTAACCACGAACGTACCGCACTCTTGACAGCTTACTGACATACAATGTTACTCTTGGTTGTAACAAGCCTGAATATCGCTAGGTCACATTTTAATACTTTTTTTTTTTTAAATGCCGTTACACAAAACCCTTGCATGTAAGCCTTTGAAACTGATCTACTGGCAAGCAACCATTTTGCCAATAAGATCATCACCTTAGTTTCTGAATATTTCATTTTCATGCCGATTATTTATGACTCATCAGGTGAGAATCAAAATCTTTATCTGAATGGATCATAGAGAGAAACTATTTGCAAATGCTGTATAAAGTAGATCTACCCAGAGAAGTATTCTACTTACACTGACTTCATTGAATTGTGAATGTTAGAGGAAAGTTATCAAACGTTAGAAATAATAACTCCATTTAATTTAGTTGAGAAGAGTCTACCACAGCAAAATTATTTATAGTTTACAATCAATGATGGAAGAATCTTTGGCAAATTAAGGTTCTTATGATTCATCTCTTCCCACGTCGGCAAATTTCAGTTAGTGCTTGTTCCCTTTGGCTTGCTTAACGACCCTGTCAAGCTGGGAAGGTTATTACGCATCTCCAAAGGTTCAAAAGAACTTCTCATGGAGAGTTGCACTCCTATTTGTAGGCCATTCTTGAGACACCAAAGCCTTATCCATTGTATCAGTACATTTGCACTTTCCATTTCACCCCCTCCTTTCACATCATAATACATAGGCAACCTACCTAAATTAGGTTGTCTCTTCAAACTAACCAGCTGGCCACAGAGGACACTAACAAGAAATGCCATTTAACTACCGGTAACAAAGAAGTACAAGAATCCACCAAGGGGAATTGGGAGTAAATTGCATTAAGTCAATGTACAGTTATTTGCAAACATACAGCCACATTTGCTACCAAATACGTTTAGCTGAGTTACAGAATATGCATTCTTCCATTTCCTGGAGATGTTACAGGCTGAAGTGCTACCCACTGAGCTACAATGTCCCCACGCCAAGCCAAAATGTAAGGTTGTATTTTTACCGGAGGGTGTATTGCTTGAAAAATCATTCCGATGGCACTGAGAAACGTGCACAAAACATGAAAATGTGTTGTGTACAATAACAATCAGTTACACATTCTCTTTATCTGTCATGGAATACAGGGACGCTTTTGTTGCCGCTAAGATGATGCATCACCCTGATGTTGAGCCAGTGAGGAAACACAATATTCCCTGACAAATTGGATTATGCTCACTATTAAAGTATCTGAAGGGGGAAAGACCAGACATGGAGAACATAAAAACAGCTGTAGCTGTGTCTTTCCAATAACGTGAAGAAAATGCTTCAGGGAGCAGTTATTGAAGGACATCACTATTTTCATCAGCATAGAATTCAGGCATCCATCTGTCGTTTGGTACAAAAAATAGAGAATCTGCTCCTGAGTTAGATTTAGCATAAAAGGCCAAATAATGCAAATATGTCAATAAAACACAGATGTTTATCTATCCATCCATCCATCTTCTAACTACATATCCTAACATGGTTAAGGGGGGGGCAGCACAGGGCACAAGAGTTACAATCTGAAGAGTGTGTAATATGCATAAATGTTACAGCCTAGAAATGGTTAAATTATGTTAATTAATAAAATAGTTATATTATGTTAATCCATCCATTTTCCAAACCGCTTATCCTTACTGGGTCGCGGGGGGTCCGGAGCCTATCCCGGAAGCAATGGGCAC
>JAODJX010000053.1:7010180-7027520 GCA_026776945.1 Isichthys henryi | reverse complement strand
CCCCTCCCCCCACCCCCCCCCGATTCACATTCTCCACCTCAGCCTATAGACTCACCTGTCCCAGCTCCACAGGACGCTGGATCGGATCAAAGAGCCGGTTTGGCTACAGGTAGGAAGGACCCAAGGGAGGGAAAACGGCTTAAGCAGTAAGAACAATCTTGCCAGCCAATCTTGACCAAAAGCGGGGGTCAGATCATCTCAAACTCTCAACGCCAAAATGAGTTAAGCCCAGTCATAAAGTAAAGCATAGTGGCAGGTGTATACAAGACCATATCAGTAGGAAATGAGCATTTGAATCAATAAGTCGGGGGGGGAGGGGGATTACTGCAAAATTTCAAAGGGAGACAAAACTTTGAAGACATTAACTCCACCTTCATTATAGCTACGCTCTTAATGACGAGACATCTTTGTGCCAGACTCAAAGCACATAATGAAGGTGATGTTAATTGGATTCAATGCATTTGGGAGCCAAGAATTAAATCAGAAGAGAAAGAATAACATAATGCATTTAAATGCATTTAAATCAACTTGCTTCTGCAGCCCCTGAAAGGAATGCTTAATGAGGGCATTCTGGACTTGAGGAAATAAACAGTTGCAAGTTAAGGGACATGGGACAGAATAGCAATCTCCAAGTTTACAAAGAGCAGGTCCTATAACGAATAAAATGAGCCAGACGCTGTGCTCTTTCCAGAGCTACAAGGCTATATTTGTAATATACTGTATAGTGCACTAGGTAGTCACCATTATTTTGGCAGTTATGCCTTGTATAATTTCAGCCCAACTCTGCAGTAACACTGAAAACAAAGCCTGTTCCTCATTTAACAGAAGCCCACTCTCCTGCTGATATATGCCTTTTACTATTAACAATTTCATGCATGACATCAGATAATTGCACTAATTGCTACGCGTGGAGAATATTCAGAATGGGCTTACAGTGGAAACTGACAGGCTGAGACATTTTAGGGTAATTATTTAAAAATGTGGGAATGAAATTCTGCATCCATTTGCATACCTGGGCGTCTTAAATGCCATCACTGAAGGTGGAGTGAGTGTGGCGATATGCGGGCATTTTCTCAGCGTGGACAATGACCAGGTCAGAGGATGGTTAAAAGTCTACTAAGTGAATAATAGGCACCAGAAACCAAATCAGGGTATTTTGCACTGGGATGGATTCAAGCGTACAATGCAGGAGTTTCTGACTCGCATCAGGTACGAGGAATAAAAGTCTCAACAGTCAAGCATGTCATAAATATTTTGAGGCTAAAAATATCTGGGGGGTAAACGAGAGAATACGTTTACATTGTGTGGAATCACGAGTTGACTTCAAAGGAGACGGCGTGTATATTTTCGCCGTGGACATGCGAGGCATTAGCTGAGATATGAAGCAATTCCGTTGAAAAAACGACTTGATTGACTCCTAAGGCATGACACATCCATGGAAATCAGAAAAGAACCGATCGTGGAGGAAGCCGGAGAACAAACAGCCAAATAGCTAGCTAAGTGGTCGCTAAATAGGTACAGCGTTTTTGGAATAAATTTCGTACGGCACACGTTTCATTTGTTACGGTGGAAGTAGAAATGGGTGTGCGAGGAAAAACACAGCCGATGAGACAAATAGGGTATTTTAGAGGTTTTCCAGAGAGGCAGCCTTTAATCAAGATGACTATGTTCGGGGGGGGGTTGGGGTCTGAGTTGTCGTGCCAGAGCAACGCTCTGAAAGGCAGGCTGGGAAGGATCCTCTTAAAAAACAGGATTAGACCAACATGAAGATAACATCAGGGAGTAGTGAAGACTCTTTTCCCAGAAGCCCGGTAGGCTGCAGTCAATGCTAGCTTATGCACGGTTAGCTGGAAGACGCCGATGCCCTATCCTGCCTCAGCCTTTAATCCTACTTACAATTACCTTATATTTCATTTTATTCTTTCATCTCATTTTTCATTTTCATTTCATATTTCATTCATAGTTCATTTATATAGTTATCCTTGTGGTGGTGCATTCTTTTTTTACTATAATGCAGTCATAATATCTGAATATCCGTTCACATCTATGCTTTCCTTTCATTTATCATTCAGTTGTACACCTTCTGTTTTGCCAGAACCATGAATCTGCCACTGCATTTATGCCAGCTCTACTAGCAACATTCCAATGTATGTTTATATAGCAATGTTGTATGGTCTTTATCATCAAACAGAACATGGCTGCTGGTCCATCTTTCAGAGAAGACTGTGTGTTTTCCAAGGATTGTGCACATTCATGTATATTCATGCACTTAGCTGCAAGCTATCGCTACGAAAGAGAGGCAGGAGAAAAAGGCGGCGAGGAAAAGTGTTGGTGAGATCAAGAACGAGTACCTCTGTGTTGCGAAAGGCTGAAGTGGACCTTCTGAGGCAGCTACAGCAGCCGAGTGATGAACGGCTGAAGATGAGGCCACACATTAACTCAGCAGGGGCCGATGCCAGTCCTTGACAATCCATATGAACAAAGGATCCACCCAAGAAAACCCAAGAGTTGCAGAAAGTCAACCCACAGTATGACTCTACCCTTGAGTGAACAAAATGTTTCAAAGAAATCTGTGCTCTGCAGCATCTGACTTACCTGCTTTCAGGTTTCCGCTAAAACAATGGTCTACAGTAAACAAGAGTAAAGTTGTATTTCACAGTAATACTGACTAATTATAAATATTTTTTCCATGTAAATAACAATCTCAACCCACACATCCAGTGTATGCCTCTCATTAGAAAATTTATATCTCCTGAATTACTTTATTATGATCAAATGAAATTGTATGACATCTTCTCTGTCATTCACGTACTCCCACGTACGTGTGATTGTTTACGCACTTGTGTTGATGTGTTATTTTTGTGTTTTTATAGTGGTTCTTTGTGGAAGAGCGTCACAGATCCAAACGTGGAAATTATTCCTGACAAGGCAGTGTTGGTAATAGGTTTTTTTTTTTCATATATACTCCCTCTGATGATACTACACATAAAGAGTTAGATGCATGCAGCTCCTATGAATCGTTGTTGTTCAGTTTGCTCCAGTGAAATGCGTGTTGCAGAATTGGCTAAGAAAATAACTGAGGGCAGAATAAGGATACAGAATTACTCAAAGTCCAAGACATTGCCCTAGTAAGAGACTTACTGAGCTGCAGAGTAACATTTCCCATTCCTTTTGGAGGTCATATGATGTTATCCTCAGAGATCACATGATGTCATCCTCTGAAGTCACATGATGTCATCCTCTGAAGTCACATGATGTCATCCTCTGAGGTCACATGATGTCATCCTCTGAGGTCACATGATGTCATCCTCTGATTCATGAGAATCTGTCAGATAAGTTAACGGTCATCTTTGGCATTAGAAAGTCACCTCCGTCCTCCACCTGGCTGGTGTCTGGTTGATCCCAGTGTCTCCTGCTTCACCTTATTCTTGTGTCCTGCTGTCTTAATAACTTTGAACCTGCAAACAAACTGCTGCTCAGTGTAGCCTTCTGCCAGCAGAACAAGGATTAAACCTGGATTTAAAAATCCAGATTAGCACAAAATATATGGAATGGTCTCTCAATTTTTTCCAGAGCAATATATTGAAATAAATGAGAAAACCATAATGTGAGACCTTCGGTATTTGTTGTGTTAGGGATTCTTGGCACCACTTACGGTATAACATATAAAAGTTTTTTTTTTTTATAGCAGCATCATTTCATTCCAGCTAATATTTACAAAGAAAAAACATTTACCGTAGATTTGCAGCATATTGCAGCCCACAGCTGTTTTCCAGATTCTCTTTTCACCAGGATTTGCTCTGTAATGAATAAGTGTCAGACTATAAACATATTTTTATTACAGGCTCCTCTAAACTTGTCAGCAACTATTTCCGTAATGTAAAGCTCGTAGTTAACACTAATAATTTAATTACAGCTTCTATGGAGAACTCAAATCAACTACCGTTACAGATTTTGTGACAAAAACTAATCATTGTTAGTGCTGTACAGTGCATACTGATATTTTACTGAGAGAACTGAAAACCAGTTGTAGCATAAAGATTCATTGTCCATCTCTCTGTTTCCTGTGTTTATCCCTTACGGGGTAGCAGAGAACCGACCCTTGGAAACACACTGCGTGTGGAACAGGAACAGCCAGTATAGGATGCTAATCAAGCACACAGACACCTACAATCAGTCTACAGGATATTTAAAGGTGCCAATCCTTCTGTCAGCATTCCTCTTGGACTGCAGGACATCCCTCAAGCATAGGGAGAACAGAGGAGGGGAACTGCATAATCATAGACCTCAAATTTACATTTTTATTACATGTGTTTGTTTGTGATTGTGCCCTGTGATGCTGTACAGGAATGGCAGTTGGATGGATGGGTGGATGAATGGATGGATGGATGGATGGATGGATAGAGTTGCAACAGAGCAGAAATAACCCAATGCCTGAATAACCAAAAAAAATCATAGTTTTCAAAAATAATAAAACTAAACACATTGTTTTTAGTCTTTTACCTTCGCAGTAATGTCATTGTAATATTTGTAATAGTTGTAATTTATTAGGATATTGCTTGTATATTATTTCTATAATATACATAACATACAATATATAATATATGTAACATATTTATATAATATATATTGTTTGTATATCGAGTTCCTTCTATTAGAGCCATTTGTAATGTTTGTATTATTTGTTACTGGTATTTTAACTTGTTAATTATTTTCTTACTGTCTGAGAGCAACTGTATCCACACAATTTCCTCAGGGGTCAATAAAATATTCTGAATCTGAATCTGAATGAAGATATTTCTTGTCTGCTTGAGCTCACCATTTTACCGGGATAGTAGTTTGAAGACATGCAAATAAATGTGTATCGGAAGGTGGATGTAAATATAGAAAAGCATCTACATGTAAAAATATTCTGGTGAATTCATAATGCAAGCGAGTTGTTTTGCTTGCACCGGTCCAAGGTCAACAGCATCACAAATTCTATTGAGTTCCCGGACATTTTTGGCCAAAAATTCAGTTCTCTCTGTCACAGGGCTGAAATGCTGGTCATACGCTGGTCTTCCGGAACAACACTGACCTCAGGTACACATCAGTGTCTGAGTAACACTTTACAATTCAATCTCGAAATGTAAACTACCAGTTTGTTTAAATTAATGACAGCAATATAAGAATTGAGGTGATGCCAAGGATGTGCAAAGATTGTACATAGAGTAATGGTGTTACAACCTTATAATTTAGTTCTCATAAATTATTATCTATTATTATTGTCTCATAAAATGTTATAGATAAGGTATCAACATCTTCCCTATAGAGTGCGTAAATATGGGAAACAAGACCGGTGGTGATGAATGTTTTGGAAATCAATTGATAGTTTGATAAATGGGCAACTTCCATTGATTCCATTAAATTATTAAAGATAATAAATATATTCCATATTGCAAAGTGTTTTTTTTTTTTTTTTTTTGCTTTATTGGTGGGAGGGGCAGTGACATTATTATGTACACCCTCTGTTCGGTTTCTGGAGCTTGCTTACCCGATTTGTCACCTTTAGTCGCGTTAGCTTATCCGTAAATCGGAGCCACGGAGTCTGCAGCCCGCAGGCTGCCTTTTGTGAAGGGATGCTGTTAGCATGACGCTACGGCTAATGCCAGCTCCCGCCGCTGCCTGCCTGACTGCAGACCGAACGCGGCTTAAACTCGCAGCGTGGCAGGCCAGAGAAACAAGGGAGGGGAGCAAAGAAAGCTTCATTAATCTCCTGCTTGCGCCCGAGCCGCCTGACGGCGCTTTGAATCCGGCATCCGATGCTGCATCTGTGTGGCATCTGAAAGGCTACCATTAGTCTCCAGCGAACTCCTGCGGTACGCTACGTGTCTCCTGGAAAGAACAGAGGTGCCACGGCTACCCGGCCAGCTACACAAGATGAAATACCCCTCCGCAGAAAAATGCAACCGTGCCATTGGAAGACAGCTCCAGCAGAAAACAAACTAAAATAACGATTAATACAAGTTACAGAATAACCCCCCCCCCCTATTCTTCTGTGAAATTAATTATTATTCTATTGTTAATTTATTATGTTGTTTTTTCAACCTTGAGTCGAAATGAACTCTCATATGCAAACACACGGACAGGACGTATCGTACTGTAAAGTTCGGGGAAAAGATGGTTTTTAGCTTTTGTTTTTCTTTATTTCTTTTGTCCCCCCCTCCTTTCTACTGTCCGCTTTCTTCATGTTCAAAGCTTTGGTAACAATTCTTTACTAACCCTCTAAGGACTAAGGGAAGAAAAGCTTAATCACCTTGGAGAAAGAGAGCTGAAGAAAAGAGGAAGTGGGTGTTATTTATAACACGGGGAAGCCAAGATGCATAATTAGTGGTGATGACAATCTCAGTCTTTATAACGTGATTATGACTCGTCTGCTGGGCTGCGCACCACTTTGAACCTCTGCTGGGAGCGAAGCAGAAACAGCACACTAACACCTTGTCTAACAATCTCACGCTTGTTCCGCGGAATTATTATATTTCCGACGAGAAATCCCATACAAGATCGCTTCTGAATCTTACCAGACTAAGGAGGCTGCATTCGTCTTTTAATAGGTCCTTTAGGTGGCAGTCAAATAAAAACGCATGATTGCCGAACCTTCGTTATTTCTGCAATTACCGCAAATCTCATTAAAGGGAACATGCATTATTTAAGTACCAAGAAATCTAATCTTAAAACGTGTCACTGGCAATTAGTGACATATTTCTGCATGGTTATAATAGGTTTTGGTATGGCTGGTGCATCACTGACATGACATTTCATAACTTAGTTATCCATTTGTTTATTTATTTATCTTTTTAAGCCAGCAGCAGAGGTGACCTCAACTAGAAGTGTAAGACTTGCTAGTCAGGTATAGTCCTTTGTAACTACTGGTAACTACCAGCGAAATTAATTTAAGGTGGTCATCTTTACGCGGGACAGGTGTTCTTTGCACACAAACGATTGTGGAAGATGTAGATCAGGGGTCTCCAACTCCGGTCCTGGAGAGCTACTTTCCAGTAGGTTTTCTATCCTACCTGACTTCTGATGAGCCACACTTGTTCCTGGGATTTGCCTGAGAGCAGGAGTTGGAGACCCCTGATATAGATGGAGTTGGTGGCCTTGTATTTCATCTCAGGAAGTATGGCTGAGCGGATGAGCCAGTAGTGCCCCCAAAGGTGGCAGAGGGAGTGGGTTTTTCCATGTCATACGCCGAGGGGGAACATTCAGACGGAGACCTAGGGAAGGGAAATGAACCAGCAGTCTTGAAGAGGTGTTACCTACTAAGGTACAGTGATACAAAATGCCCTCGCTGAACCTGGCACTAGATACAGGGCTGGAAGGTAAATGGACTGTTAATAGCTCTTAAAGCCACATAACCATCAGCATTGTTTGATGTATGTCTTATGTGTCAGAATCAGAAAAACGATGGAAGGCGTCGCTTCAGATGGGTGCCCTTCCATGCTAAGTTTGCTCTGCATATGTGTGTGTGTGTCATGGATAGCAGGATGGGGCAGGTGAAGAGAGACCTTCCTTACAAGGATAAATAGTGTGTCATTCTTATTGATATTGTAAATTATCATGTTTCATAATATCGTTCTAGTGAGGATGAGATGAGATCCTCTCTCAGAAAGTTTATCACTTTTACATAAAGTGGAGATGTGGTTGAGAAGTCCTCACCTCTCCAGTTAGTCACTGATGAGCTAGGGGGTGCCAGGTTGTCACAAGAAGCGATTGTTTAGTATTCCAGAGTTTCTGACACAGGTACTGAGCTCACAGAGCATAGAAGCTCTCCCTCCCCCGCAAACTCTGCAGACGTTCCCAGCAAAGAAGGTCGTGTCTCCCAAAGAAGCAAAATCTGGTCCCTTAAACATTCTGAGGAACATCTACAACATTAGCCGCTCCTTCTTCACAGAGCCTTTGAGAGACACCTGGGTGGGTCCAGCTAGAATCTGGTGATAACATCAAAGCATCAAAGACAAAAGCTCTGAGACAAAGACGGTACATTCAGCCTCTAAAAAGGCACTCAGTGTATACAGCTATATAAAATAACCAGGTCAAATCTGTAGGAGTTGTTGTTTCCTGAATTAAAAATGACTCCCCCTTGTCAGAATGCATTGTCCTACAAAGCCTGAATGTGCCACAAGCCATGTTTCACGTTCAAATATTCATTTAAAACACCCTATTGATGTTTTTGAATGATAGAACATTTTGCCAATGGAGCTTAGCATCAATGAGTGGAGAAATCGCCTCCAGCCTCGGCTTTGCAAAAATATTGTCCAATTATGGGCAGTGGGCAGATCCTCTTCAACAGCTAATTATTCTCTTTGGGCCAAAGAGGGGAGACGTAAACCCCTCTGAACAATTAGGAAGGACGTGCTTCTTCTCGTGTTAGGACCTGCCTGAGCCCTTTGGCCCTTTTCTCCTCATCGAGGTCAGGCTTCCTTTCTTGCTAGACTTCCCCAACCCCCGAAAATGTCCCAGAGGCTCCTCATTCCTGAACGATCGTACTACGGGCATTGCGTCACTTGTCCTTCGCTTCTGATGCCCCTAGCAAGTTCAATAAACAGCTGCCACCTCTGCTTTTCTGAGTCTGGCCAAGTAAAGGCCATAGAGACCCAAGGGGTCCAGTTAATTAGAGCCCATATAACAAGCTCCCATATCCGATACACAGAACGGGACCTCGCACCCACACTGAAGCCGTACTGTGCAAACAATGAGGGCATAGACCTTTGTGTAGGTTAATGTTAAGTCAGATGACAAACAAAAACGTTACAGGTGAACTATAGGTATCTGATTCCAGCTGGGATTAAATGCTTTTTTTTACCCATTGTGAGAAGCAGCTTTTCTGTTAATCTTCTGTGTTTAGTCTGTTATATTGTGCTTTTGCGGATTTGCTTGGTTGAATTATGGAACTCGGAGTAGGACATTCAGCAAGCATGGGGTCACCTTCACCATGGACTCATCTTCAACATCATGTACACACTCTTCCCATTTGAAGTTTCAGTGCCTGGTCATGAAAAATTCATGCGTCATTTTTAAACAGGCTTTTTTGTATTAAAAAATGCTGTATGATGCATAAATTAAGTATTGTTAGTTTAATAGAATGAAAATTTTAGATTAGAATGGACATGAATAAGGTCAATAAATTAGGATGTTAAATATATTGTATAGCAGAAAAACGACTCGGATAAAATGGGCATTATTCCTTATAACATCAGCTTCACCTCATTGGTGTTTGAGGGCATTGAGGGCAGCACTCATAAGATCCTGCATCTCAGTTGGGTTGAGGTCTGGACTTAGACTTGGCTGTTCCAACACCTTGATTTTCTTCTTAAGCCATTCAGATGTTGATTTGCTGGTGCTCTTGGCATGACCCAGGAGATAATGTGGAGTTCGTGGTCGCTTAAATGACTCCACGTTTCTCAGATTCAGTGGTTGCAAAACCCAAATCACCAGCCCATCCATCACCATGCTTGACAGTTGACATGAGATATTGTTCATGTTGTGGTGTTACGCTGTGTTTGGTTGTCGCTAAACATGGTGCATAGAGACCAAACTTCTCCACCTTGGTTTCATTGGTCAAAAGGATTATTCTAAAATTGTTCTAGAACTCATATGGATTGTTCAGATGCAATTTTGCAAGCCTTGTCTGGATTGGTCCCTATCCTAACCCCTTCTGTATGTTAGTTTTCCATTTGACCAACAGGTGTCACTGGCCATCCCATTTGTTAGCTACATAAGTGTCTCTTCTTCCTAGGCTACCACATGCCTTAATGTGATGAGCGTGTGGCTGTGTCAAGGCTTCTCTTCGTCTGTGAGTTCAAGCCTCAATTAGTCGTATTTTAACATTTAGATTATTTCGTGTTGTCTTGGTTTATTATGTAGTTATGTGTTTATAGCAGTTGTTGCCCCATGTTTGCTGCTGTTCTGCTATGGTTGTTCCTGAGTTGGTCCCTGCCATCTTTGTTGTCATTCACCTGCTTTACTTTTGATGCCTCACGGTCCTTGTGGTTTAAGTCTAAGTCATCCTGCCGGGTTCTACTTTCATCTGGACATACTCCCGTGAAACGGTTACCTGCTCAGTCATTATCTCACTGTGTCGTCACGGACTAGAGCATTTAACGTGACCGCTGAGCCGTGTAGCTCACGCGATATACCTCTTGTTTTTTTTATTTTGAGTATTGAATGGTCTGATCTTTCGCCAGATTTGCTGGGACGCTCATTTCTAGGACGAATTTCGACTCTTTCGACGGCTCATCATTTGTATACAATCTTTCTTATCACAAAATGGTGAATTTCACATTGTTTATTAAAGGCCTTATAACTGACTGAATAGCAACCCTGCATGTTCCAAAATATCAAACTGCCAAATGTTATACTTTCATAAAGGTAATGCTGTGCTTTTGATTAGTAACACCAGGCTGATAAATAAACTGTCTTGGAAGTCGGAAAGGCGCAGTTTCTTTCTTCCGTGTGATTTCTGAATGTGGAATTCTCTGCAGAATAGCTTGTGCATTTTTTTTTTGAGTGTCCATGCTAATAACAATATTAAAAACTTTATACACATGGTCAAATCTATCAAGGCCAAGAGGGTGACAAAGGTAACTAGAATAATGGACGTTCAAACCTTCACAGTAGCTTCTGGTATACAACTCAAAACAAAAATATGATCAGTGGTTTGTGCGGAATAGAATAGAAAGGAATTTAGGTTCACTGAACAGCCTTGGTCCACTCGCAGCAAGTGCCCTTTTGTAAATACTTTAGCAGTTTAGAAACAACAAAAGCAATGTCAATGCCAGGCTTTCGTTTTCAAAAGTATTTCTGCAGTTTGTTCAGGAAAAGGGTTTCTGGTCTGGTCGACATAGGAACATTCTACTTTGCCATATATAAGTGTTTGTTTAGTAAGCAGACGCAGAGGATGAGTGACACGGGCCGACAGTGACGAGCAGCTGGAGGCCTGTTAATCATCACTCAGATGACGACGTCCCAGAAGCATGGGGGGTGGAGGAGCCGGCTCTGGAAAGCCTGCCAGTCGATAACCGCTTCCCCTCCAGCCTGACCGAGAGGCCCTCTCTCCCCCAGGCATGGCCCATTGACGGTAGGGGGCTCTGTGATAGCTCATTAGGGTTTACTTCCTGTGTATTCGACCCACTTCGTGTCAGCTTGACTTAAGGGTACCTCTCTGTACCACTGAGTCATTAACCAAAGCACTTTGATCCCTGGGACGTGTGAGAATGTGTGTGTGTGTGTGTGTGTGTGTGTATATATCGATTATTTGGTACCACCTTATAATAAGGCTCCCTTTTGCCACTTGTAAATGTTAGTAACTCAATAATAAAAAGAAAACTGTGTTATAACCTGTTTACAATTGTGTATTACTAATTTACAAAGTGTTACAACCTAATTAATAACAAGATTATAAACCATTCATAACCCTTTTATATGAGTAGCCTTTTTGTAAAGTGGCACCGAGTATCTTAGGGTCTGTTGTTTTTTTCCTCTTCATTCTTACTTAATTTCTTAATTCATTCAAAAGATTTAGGGCCATCTGCAGCAAACATTTCATCAGAGAAGAGAGACAGGAAGTGCGCAGGAAGGAGCAGCAACGTCAGCCATATGTACAAATGAACGCTATATACACACAACATACATCTGCAGGCATCTGGTGGAATGATGCCGCTTTTGCAGGAGATATATTCTCGTTTCTCTATAACAGGTTCAGGACGAGTGAGTTACGGCATTGGTTAGACAGTAGCTACATGTTTTCGGCGACGTCTATCATCAGATGCATGATTTATCTTCTTATTTAAGCCCAGAATATGTGTAGATGGTGAGACGCTACATTGATAAATGTCATCAGGGCAGAAATTTCACTCCTTGTACTTTGCTTGCCTGAGGGAATCAATTAAAGCATGTTTGTGCATAAAGCGAGAAGCTTTCAGACACAAAGAAACAAATTAGTCACTTAACACAAATAACTCAATATTACCCCACGGTCACAAATAAACTAATATCACCCAATTATGTCTTTTAATTGTTGCTATTCCACTTAGTTTTCAACGTGTGATCATTCTGAGTCAAACCGTATCTGCTATCTAGCGTAATGCAATAGGTCAGTAATAAAGACAATATAGTTTGACAGAAATTGAGATTTTTTTCCCACTTGTTATTGCTAAAGCTTTGTTCGTCTCAGTACAGATTAAAAAAGACCTACATGACCGGAAGAAATAATTGCGACAGTCTGTGTTATCTCATTATCTGAAGTTTTAAATCGGGCGTACTTAAAGTTGCCCAAAAGCCATTTTGGAAAAATCTTCGGAAACGTCGGTTAGGCAAGCTGTGTGTTGTTTTTTTTTTTTTGGTGAGTTGACTGAGGAGAACAGACTGTTTCAGTGGGAGCCCCTCTCTGGCTGCAGGATATTGGAAGAACTACCACTGAAGTTCCAAAAACTGTAGCCTAATTAAGCTTATTATGAAATTAGACCGAATGCCACCAGACACACTGACGAATGGCGCCTGCCGAGTCTGACCTGTGTATAATGCAAGGCTGTGTTATGCCCAAAAGCATTTCAGATTAGAATACAAACAAAGCTCTGATAATCCCCTGAATTAAAATAAAAAAGAAAATACTATCCCCCAAGTCCCTAAAGCCCTTTATTCAGACAGTCAGGGACACAAGAAAGGCAAGCTTTGCATTTGCCTGTCCCTAGTGTGAGACGAAGCCTGCTAGACTTCGTATATATTTGTCATTACTAATTGAATCAAGTCAACCCTCTTGTTTTTAAAAAGCAGGAATATGAACAATGAAAATGAAGGCTGCCCCCACCTTCCCACATCTCCCCCCGCCACGCCCCAACCTTACAGAGAACATCACTGTAAACATGTTGGTTCTAATTAAAACGCTGGCGTGTCGTCCTTGAAGGGGCGCTTTTCGCATTCCGACTGGCAGGAACTGGTGAAATCTTCAGAGACGCTATCAAAGTGCTGCCTTACTTCATTTCAAGGGGCTAGATAACCAAGAAGCATGAATTAATTTCCTTAGGACCTGTCACTCACACCTGCTACATCCCAGCAGGGTTTACACACCACGTCATCGTAGGAGGGATTTGTTTTTTCCATCCATCCATCCATCCATCCATCCATCCATCCATCCATCCATCCATCCATCTTCAAGCCCCAAACTTGGTCAGGGTCATTGGAGCCTATTATAGGCTACAGGACTGAGATGGTGGATTTTTCTTTTTTTTTTAAAACACAAAAATTGTACCACATGTGCCACCCGTGTCCCTCCACCGTTTGGCCAGCAGGCGGTGCTGGTCATCCTGTCCCTTGTGTTGTCAGTCTTTGCGTCTTCCCCTGCTGCCTGTCAGCCGCATGGCTAAACACATTGAACATGTGGCTGTTTATGATCCACTCTGTCTTATGTTTGAATCCCCCCTCCTCTGTTTTTGTAGATTTGGTTCCCTAGTGTTTCATTGTATGAGGTTTTCTAGTTCCTGTGTCTGGTGATTTGTATTTGATTTTGGTTAAATTCTTTGTGTCCATGCTTGTGTTTCTACCTGTTATTCCCCAGTGTTAGTTTCTGTTTCCCTGTTTCCTTGGTTAGATCTTAGTTTCCCTGTTCGGTTCCCTGAGTTAATTAGTTTCACCTGTTGCCTGTTCTTGTACCCATTCTTGTGCCTGTTCTTGTGCCCATTCTTGTGCCCGTTCTTGTGCCCGTTCTTGTACCCACCCTTGTGTGTTTCCCTGATTGCTCGTTGTCCTGCACCTTCCCCTATTGGTTAATTGTCTGTCTCACTCCTGCTTGTCATCACCCAGTTCAGTTTTCCTATTTAAGTTCCTACCTCAGTTTTAGTTCCTAGTGGTCCATTGTCTGCTATTTTTTGATTCCCTGCCTGTTTCCCTGTGTAGATAGTTACCCTTTGTATATTGTTTTGTTTTGTTAGTTATTTTATACCCTTTTACTTTTGACCCCTTGTGGTCTTTTTATTTTGTAGTGTCTCTCGTGTTTGTTTAATAAATCCCCATTTGTCCCGTGAGCCGCCATTTCTGTCCTGACCTGCACAATGCCTCGTCCCTGCTCCAAACCCCGGATCCTTGACAGAAATGTGTTGAAATAACGTCTCCTCTGTTCTGCATACAATAACCGATGGCTCAGACTATTAATGTCCACTCAACATTTTCTGTATTTACAGAGTGAGTGTTTTAAATATGTGCATTTTTGCATTCGTATTTAACAGCTCGGTATAAACGCCTTGGTCAAAATATAATGCCACCATCCCAAGTGGGACTTGACCTCACAACCTATGTGCCCCTATTCCCTTGCCCTTTACCATAACTCTACTTGCTTCCCTGACTTATATGGGCTTATAGAAAATATGTCTATAAATAATCCATCTAGTCCTGTTCTGTAATAATTTGCATTACTGGAAAGATTTTTCGAAATACTGTAATCATAGTGTTTTATGGGTAGATTGTGACTCACTGGGTTAAGCCTCTGTACCTGTGAACAGAAGGTTGCTGGTTCCAGCCCAGCCTCGGTGCATCTGTTGGTCCGTGAGCAAGGCCCTTAACCCCCAGCTCCCTGGACACTCCTGTGGGTGGTTGCCTTTCACAGACAGCTCGCTCTCACCTACAGAGAACAAGTTGGTGGTGGCGTAAAGAAAATTTCCCCACAGGGATCAATCATTATTGTTCTGTGTGTATGTGTACATTCTAATGTACAGCTATACAATTTCAGCGACCACAGACCAATGCAGTATTGTTGTGTTCTTTAGCATAACTTGGTTAAGTTGTACTCCATCGTATGTTGACGCTGGTTGCCTTCTGTATTTGAAGGAAGCCGTCAGTGTCGAGAAAATAATTGTTTTTGCAGATATATTTTTGATCTGAAAATCACGCAGCTGCTTTGCTGTGTCGTGGGTGTGAATAGATGTTATTTTCAAATTTGAAGTGTATGAGATGAAAAAGATTTACCTCTGATGCTTTCAAACTGCTTCCTGCATAGTCTCATGATAGCAAGCGCTGATGTTTACAGATTGCGACTTTTGATTTATGTTACTTTGGTGGGTTTGCGGCAGACACAACAAAATAAGAATAATTCCAATGCAAAGTAACGCATCATCACTTAATCCTTAAATCGGTACATAGAAGCCATTTTATAATCATTTTGTGCAAGTTAGACATTTTTCTGCGTGCTAGTGTTGCTGTTTTTTCATGCGAGAAACAGTAGGAAAGTTTCATATATGCTTATTCAGCATATTTCGGCGCTCTTCTCGTATTGGGTGGATCGTTTTCGGTTTAGTTGATAGTTGCTTACAAATTCACTTTCTGTCACCGGAGATTAATATTTGCAGGGCGGCGATGTCAACAAAGTAATGCCTCACAAAGGCGCGTGACTGCTCGGCGAAAAAAATTGCTGAAGGATTCTCGTGAATGCGCTTTTAATGTTAATTCAGTTTGAAAAAAACGTAATAAAAAGCTGACGTACTTGTGATGACCTGGGTTTTCGCCATGACTACCGATTACAGATTTGTCAGCATTAAGAATCTGGTCAAAGGAACCAGACAGTTATGTTGACTCAGCTTGTCAATGTACCATTGATTTGTACAATGTCAGATTGAAAGTCGGACACCCACGGGTCGCCACTGTATGAATATCATACAGGGAACGCAGCAACTGTTTATTTATATATTTGCAAGATATTTCACCCAGCATATAAGAAATCCCAATTTCCTATGTCATTGGGCCTAATACTTTTAATACTATTAATATGCATTTTAAGGCATCAACCACACAGGAGGTGGGGCCACAGGGGCACTGGCACCCAACTGAAAGCGGATTGGCCCTCTATCCTGTCACTCAACGATTCAAAGCATGTCATTGGGTAATGATAAGCTTGGCCTCTCTGTATGAATTATGGCCCCTCTGGAATCGTATACTCGCCTGTGCAATTGTACAAGCGACATTTCAGGTGAGGGGCCAAACCAGGGTGTAACAGAGCGTAAATAGTACAAATACTGTGAGGAACTTTATGTGCAGCAGTAACGACACAATAAGAAGTACCATGTTTAAATGTGTAGCTATATAAACACAGAACTTATACCGATTTATTGAGAGTGTTTACTTCACAAGAATGAGTAAACGTTTAGCATTTTTTTTAGACATGACTTTGCCAGTTTCTTCTGTGTTTATTAGATGCAAAATACCTCTGCGTCGTACTGTTTTGATACAGATACCTGTGTACATATCAGGCAAGTATCAGTCGCCACCCAGACATAAAATAAAACTTCGCTTTTCTTGAAAAATGCAATACTCTCCATCATGTTTTCTTCTCTTCAGTCGCACAGGGGTCTCAGATGTTTTGGTCCTTATCAATTTTCATGACGGATAAGAATATCACAAAGCATTGCAAATCAACCGGCCCTGTCAGCCACAAGTTATCCTCGGCTCCTCTCACGTCCTATGCCGGTATAACAATCTGTGTGCCGGATTACGGCCCTACATTGGTGAACTGTTACAGTCAGCTGGGTCACCTACAGCAGTGTTTCTCAAACCACTCGTCAGGGACCCCCAGACGGACCACGTTTCTGCTCTCCCCCAAAACACTGGGGGCTGGGAGAGAGCAAAAGCGTGGACCATATGGAGATTCCCCAAGGACCAGTTTCAGAAACACTGACCTACAGGATGGAAAGTAAACTGCAATGCGTTTTATTTGGAAAGCCGTTAACTCGGGTCAGTAACAGTGCTAATCCTGAATATCCTAATATGGATTACTTGCTGTAACTCTAAAATACAGAGTTCTTTTGGGGGCTGCAGTCAGAAATCTACATCACAGCAAGGCTTTTTTTTTATATATACATTTGACAAACCAGATTTTTTTTTTGTTTGTTTTTACAGAAGCCCAATGAGAACTGCAGAAAGATTTAGGGTTAAAGTAGTAACTCGTTGGTGATGCAGGTATGAACTGAAGAGAAGACAATGGGAAAGGAGTCAGGACATTAAAAATGAATTAGGGAAATATTATAAAAACAAGAAACACTTGAAGAAAAAAAGCATCCAGTCATGGAGACCAAAGAGACACTGAAACAAACACAGAAGGGAAATAAACGCTGAAATGGAAGTAGAATCAAACAAACGTGACAACTGCTTCAGGTCAGTGATGATGTTATTGCAGCTGTAGCTTTAAATATGCTGTCGGTCCGGGACAGAAATTCTGAAAGTAGCCCTATTGAGGATTACTGCCATGTTCTTCAAAGGTTCTGTATAACAGGAACAAAGGATTAATTCATTTAATTTAACTAAACTGACTTCTGCTGT